>CAJGYO010000005.1:8054466-8480311 GCA_904845875.1 Miscanthus lutarioriparius
ATTTAAGATGTTAAAAAGTCAAAAGCGCTGCTCTGCTCGGGGACGGAGGGAGCATGTTTTCCTATATAGTTCGCAATATGTATAATACCATTGTACCTTCTACACTTGAATCTTTTGATGGCTATAATACAAATACACGATCTCACTACAGTTTGCCTCCCGCTCTCACGGAGTACCGCCGTCCCTCCCACCAAAAGAGTCATTTTTTCTTCTTAAAAAGCAACTAGTAACTCCGACTTGTCACATCGGTAGGAAGTGCCTATAAAGTACTCGTAGTACTAGTAGTATAGGACTATCTCAGATACTATTATTACTAGAAAATATAAAATGGAATAGAAATCAAATTGAGTATACTACTAGTATTCCTCAGATTGTGGTATGTGGCCCCTGTGGTGGTCTGTGGACTAGTGGTTGCGTGATTGCATCCGGAGGTGGAGGGAGATGTGAACGTGCATGCCGCAGCAGCTGCAAGCAAAGTGAGGAACCTAAGACGCGTCTGCCCGCCTCCCGCGACGACGCAGGAGTGTGACTCGACGCGGCCCTATGCTCCCTGCTCGCAGTCGCCACTCCCACAAACCCGCCTAAGCGCCCCGAGGGGCGATGCAAAGCAATGCAAGACGCCATAGCTCCGCAGCCCGCCCGCTACTCAGGTTCCCCGTGCACCTATCCCATCGCATGGGTACGCAGTTAGGGTCGGGCGCCAAGATTTGTGGTGCCGACTTAGACGCTTATGTATCCCGGCATCGAGCATATCTTGGACACGAACGCCACCTAGGATGCCATGCTATGCTCGGCCATGCACGCTGAAACCAAGATCCGTGGGCGCCGAGATATGTTAGTTTACGCCATGAGTGCTAGCGCCAACCCTAGGGTCCAAAGATGAGTTTAAGTCTTTCGGGGCCAAACGAAATTTTCTTAAAAAGGGGTCAAATTGTAAAAATTGGGGGTCAAGCACCGGATGTTCCCACAAAGGGTTTCTCCGCCTTCGTCACCGCTTTGAGATCCATGGGTTCCTAGAACGCTTGTATGTGCCCCAAAGTTCCCACTTAAAACGCCAGTCCGCCTAACTTTGGATTTTGTTGGGCTGAAGGTGTTCCAACCATGTTCACGCCGATCTCGGTCTCGAACAATGGAAGGTTGCGGATAATGAAATCATCATTATCCGCTCCACCAGCTTGGCAGGAAAGCCGATAATTCTCGAGCCACAGTCCGGGGTTCGTTTCCCCAGAGTATTTCGAGATGTTGTGTGGCAGAACTGTCTAATCTAATGTCTCCCAAAAGTGCTCGTCTTTCATTAGACATTAAGCACTCGAAGGAGGACGCTAAATTACTCGGTTCCGTCGGGCACACCCCAAGGGTGAACCAAAAAATCCACATTTTTCTATCAGGATCACAAATGAGAGAATAAAGCTTACATCATTCTTAACCATTTCTTACATCACTTTACATGTACATCAGAGTATAACATTTATTATTATAACAGCGGACTGCAATCATATTATCAGAGTTATGAATAATTTAATGTAACAGCGAAATATAAACATGTGATCAGAATTACAGCAGAAATAATTTTCTATTCATGGCATGGTGAAATATTGATATGTAAACTATGACAACAGATTATAAAAATTTCCTTTATAAAACATTTGGTGAGAGTTATAAATAAAAACTATGGTCGCAACAGAAAAGAAAATCTCTCCGAGCCCACCAGAGGAATCCACACACAAAGGTCACTCTAGCTCCACCACGCCACCGTAATAGGAGAATAAAACCCCGAGTACTCAATTGTACTCAAAGAAGAGTTACCCGACAGAGAAAAGAACAAACTCTAAGAATATACAATGCTATCTAGCTTGTGGGTTTATTGCATCCGCAGGAGCATTAATAAAAAAGGCCCTTATATTCAATTTTTATTAGCAAAGGCATTAGTTCATTAACTATCCATTCTATGTAAGCACATATGCTACTTTCTGCCGGGTGGTAAGCAATCAGATTTTCTTTTCCATCTTCCATCTTTCGCCTTCTACTACGGTGCTAGACACGAAACAAGCCGCTCAGATTGTTCGACGATTCATGAATCAATGCCTCACCGGGTATCTCGAACATTCGCCCCGCTTTGTACCCAAGGCACAAGCAGACTAACGATCACTCTCCCGTCTCTAGGTGTCTGTGTCCCCGCCCAAATCGGATTCTAAGCCCCGCGCCTTGAGTCTCGGACTCAAGGTGCAAGGATCTCCACCAAAATAAAACCCTCGATACCGGGCCTCAGAAGAGCCGGATCCATTTATAAGAGAGAAACAAGTCTTCCAAGCGCCCATACCCAAGTATGTGCTCGATAATAAGTCTGTGGATTTGCCTCGATGGCTTATGCAACGATCGATCCTTAACCGACACGACAGAAAAAAAGCAGTAACCAAGCCATGCCCCGCCCCACGGGTGACACAACCTCTTACACCCAACAATACCCAAACCATATCCCCGTCTCGGCCACTATTTTTCCTTTCCACCATTTATATTTTCCAAGTGATAATAATACAAGAATATATTTCTACTCTCGCGAAAGTGACAGTAATCACTGATTTCTACCGAGTCTTGTAGCATTGCAATCTACACGATCCCCGACATACTAGTAAGACTCATAGGACAAAGATATATATATGCAAGTAGGTTTTATTCAACCCTTAAAACTTAATGCACAAATATAATTTAAACTACGGAAAAGTAGGGGTTATGCACCGGGGCTTGCCTGGGTAAAATATAACCAAAAGTTAGTATTTGCTTCTTCAGATCATCCACATCATCTAAATAGAAAGCCCATCGCATCATCTCCTGGAGAGAATACCATCACACCATCTTCGGATTCCCAATCATCCTTCAATTGATCCGTTGATCCATCATCGCATTCTATATGATATGCATTGATGCAAATGCATAGATATAAACAATCAACGATAGTCAATGCTTAGAAACCCGATCATGCCGCACTAAGATAACGAGCTAGTTCTAAAGACGTCCGCATTTTAGGCTACATATACACGCTTGTTTGGATAAGACGCTATTTCCCAACAATTATTTTCAAGTACATAAACCCAAGTTGTTTTTTTATTTCACCATCGATTTAATCATTATTCGAATTAGAGCATAATTATCTACCTTGCAAACTAATTATTATTGAGCTATAAATTACAGTGAGTACCTAATATTTCTTGGAGCATACTGTATAAATTTCAGATTCAACAATATTACTAATTTATCATGAAAATTCCTACAAGTTTATATTTTGCAATATTAAGTACCTTAAATTAATTATATAGCTTCCAAGAATATTATCACACTATGTGAACAAACTATACTAACAGGTAGATCATGATTTTAGGAGCCTAACAAAATTTGTTTCATAATTTTTGGATCCTTATACTATTTTATATTGATTTTACAAATTTTACCTCTAAACTAAATTAGATAAATGTTCTCTAGAACAACAAGGCCGACAAAAGGGCAAAGCTGCCCACAATGGCGATAACCACGCATGCCCAAAGACAGACATCCCACGGCCAGAGGTCCAAGGTCACACATGGGCCGCCCATATGCGGCGCTGGGGCCAATGCCTAGAGGGGGCAATGACCGTCCGGCCCAATGGGCGCAGATAGGTCTGCAACCAAATAGAAACCAACACGGCTCATGGCGTGGCGGCGACAAAGCCAGCCCCAATGACTAACCACGCCATGACGCAGTAATGTCACGGGCACCTCAACATGAGTAGGCCGCCCACGAGGGAAAGCCCACAATGGGCGCGGCATCATTTTGCAAAACGCCCCTTCACTTCCATCTATGTCGTCTCCTACTGTTTATGTGAGTGACCGTCTTCACACCTACCCCCCCTCGAAAAACTACTAATTATACGTTCTCACCTTCTCCTCTTCTCCTCTTCTCCTAGCCGGGTGAGGACGAGTTGCACGGCCACACGGCAAGCGGACGTCCGGCTGCACGCACGCCAGGCCCTGGCTCGGCAGAGAGAGAGGCAGCATAGAGGGTAGGTGCGCGCTCGCGCGTGGTGGGGGAAAAACCGACGACGGCGGTCGGTGCGGCGCGAGGCCACGACGGGCGCTGCAATTGGAGGCACGGCAGCTCGGCGATGGGGCAGCAGGGAGCTCCGACGCTGGAGGTGGAGCAGCGCGAGGAAAAATCGGCGGCGCTAGCAGAGCGGCGAAGGAGGCGGCCATGGTGCACCGTTTGGGCGCGGTCTCGGCCCAGCCAAGTAGCTGCGCATGGGCGCGCGACGCACGGGATGGCAGCGACTCGAGACGGACCGAGGAAGGGGGCGGCTACGCTGCTGCAGGTGGGAGGAAAACAGCGGCGCTCCAGGACGCAGTGGCTATGGTTCGGCTGGCGCTACGGCACGACGCGCAGAGGGTAGCAGGTCCGCGCAGAGCCAAGGAGGAGCGCGCTCGAGAGGGGAAAAGGGTGGGGTGACGGTGAGTGGCTGCGGGCGCGGCCGTGGCGTGCGACGGCAGCGGGCGCGGCCACGTCTGGCCGGGCGCTTAGCGCTAGCGAGGAGAGCGAGCAGGGGCAGGGAGCACTGGTGGCGTGGACACCGGGGTGCAGAGCATGGATGCTGGGGTGCCGAGCGGTCGGAGGCGTGGAAGAAAAGGGCGCCGGTGGCAGGAGACGTGCTGGTGCCGCAGAATTCACGCTGCGGGCCCGAGGCAAGGGGCAACATGGGCAGGAGGAGTGGCGCTGCAGCAAGACGGGCAAGACGCTAAGCAGCCTTTGGCACGGCAAGGTTCGGGAGAGGCTATGCCATGGAGCAGAGCAGCAAAAAGGGCGCGTGGTGGCGGGAGCAAGGCCATGAGGGCCGGGCGATGGGGGCTCGGGAGAACAGGAGCCGCTTGCAGCTGCAATGGTTCGGCTGCTGGTGCTCAAAAAGGTGAGTCATCAGAGGACTACCTGTGTTCCCATTAAAAAATTGACAAGACCACCCTCGTCACAAGCAGGAGAAAGCATACAAGCAAAGATGCAGATAAAGAAGCAGTAGAGTAGCTCGGGCTCAGGTTGCATCGCACAGAAGCTCCACGTGAGCCACCGCGCTAACTTGGCCTTGCAGTATAGAGGCAATCAATGGAGAGAGAGGGGAAAACGGACGTAGGCAAGGAAAAAGGCAGCACGTGAAGGAGCCGAGAGCGAGCTCGGCCAATTTAGGAGCGGAGCAGATCGACTCTAAGAATGTACCACGAGCACGCAGTGCAAGTAACAAACAAGGAAGGACCGCGCATGATGCATCAAATCGAAGCAAGCATCCAATACCGCCAGCCAAGAGGGACCACGCACGCTGAGGTCGCGAGGAAGCAACGCTAGTAGTACGGCAAAGCAAAGAATTCAGCAAGGCATGTTGAGAAAAGAAATATCGAGAAGGGCCACTCAACTTGTACGTACCAATCGCCATACAAGTATATGTTTGCCCTTTCTTCTAATTCATTGTTTTAGAGTACCGTCAGAACGTATATATACCTATATAATTTAGATAATTTACAACGCCTAGGCACAAGAAAATTTCAAGAAAGCTCTAATTTGAATTTGATTCAAAAGCTATATATATGTATATCGCTCTATTTATCAATGGATTTTATTTTATTTATAAAAGTTGCTTTTCATGCTTAATCTAATAGAACAACTGCTCACTATCGATTGGCCGTAATTGTCGCTCAACATTCCTAAATATTTCACGCATCGCTGAATTTAACTTGGGCGCTTAATTGAGTCCATGAAACTAAGTTACACATGATTCGCTTATCGCTTCAAGTATGTTTTTAAATAAAAAATTCGAGAAACTCGCTTCAAAGTTTTACTTAGGCCAAATCATGGTGTTAATAAGATTGTAACACCGTGGTGTTACATGTTGGTCGGTGGTCGGCACCTTGGCGGAAGGCGGTGTTGAGGATGTGTTGGTCAAGGCCTTTCGTCCCGGTAGGCCGAGGCTCCTGGCTTCGGTCCTCGCCATTATCAGAAGGGCCCGCTAAGATGAGGGTGATAGCCATGGCTAGCTCCCTCTCCCAGCATCATCATGGATATGTTCCGCGGTGTCGAGAGTGTCTCATGCGCGCCATGGCGCATTATGCCAAGACGCTTATGCACCGGGATCGCGGTGCGCTGTTCGCTACCTTGTGGCGCTCGTGGACTAACACATCATTGTTGAGCCACTCTAAGGGCATGCGCTGGTCTGGCGCCGAGCTCAAGGCTGTCGAGGCAAATGAAGCTCTCGCCCGCTGCTTCCACCGCGACGCCGATCAAGGCAGGCAAATCTGCAAGGGGTCTGATGATCCTTGGGAGTCACGGCCTTGGAAGTTTATCGAGTAAGGCGGCCGCCACAGCAGAATGTTTTGGCTTGCCTAGGTGAAGTGTGTGGAGGGCTTCATCATCCGCGATGATCCTCAGCTTCACGTCGCGGGCCATGGCGCACGCTACCGCTGTCTCAATCTCGCCGATCTCCCAATCGAGTTCACATGCCTCGCTCGAAAGCTAGAGTCATGCTTCCTCGAGCTCTAGGCGCTAGGCCTTCAGCCTACTCTTCCCATTAGCGGGTGGGGCCCTCGCCTCTCCTCGACCTCTTCATCAAGGTCATTCATCGGGTTGCCTCCTCTTCACGGATGCTTGACGTGTCCCCGGGGTACCTACCATGAAACACTCACGAGAGGGGTGATGACTTCTGCTGGAGTTAGAGCCGAGGGTGACTCGACTCTGCTGCGCAGTAGGTCGTGGAAAGATTCTATGACATATTTGGTCATCCCACGTAACGTGTCATTCTGGCGGGGGTGGAGGCGCACGCCGCCACCATCGGGTGGCCATCGGTCTCGTGGCGCTATGAGACCAAACGTGAGTGTTGTCGGGTGGTCTAGATGAGGTATTCTTGAGAGAGCATATCCCTCTAGCAAGCTACGCCATGACATTAGCTAACGAGAAGGTGAGATGGCGTAGGTCCTCCTAGGACGGCCAGGGTCCTAGGAAGGCACCAAGCTAGCGCTCCAACCTCCCGTGGTCGAAGCCGAGGAGCTGGCCGCCCCGGGGCACGGACTGGAGCATGCAACTGCAGCCTCAAACGCCTCGGCGATCACATCGAGGCCAGTGAAGTGGAGTGGTTGGATGGCTATGGGAGCCAGCGCTAGCTCTCCCTTCAACGTGATGATGAAGTCCAGGTACCCGAAGTGCACATGCACGCCTAGGAGCTAGCTGACATTGTGATTAGCCATCTGAGGCCTGGTGTGGACATCGAGACACACAAAAGGCCCCTACATGGTGCACCAACTATCGCTGTTTCGAGTTGCCACTGGCTAGTAAATTTCTAATATTGCACGTCTGGCCCGGATGGTGTACTAAGAGGACATGAGGTTTATACCGGTTCGGACAGAATATCCATACTTCCAGTTCGTTGCTGCTGCTCGTGTTACTAGCACTAAAAGTTCGTAGTAGGGGTTACAAATGATAGTAGGGGTTACAAATGGTCGAGAGAGGGATAGGTCCCAAGTCTCTGAAGAGAGGAGCGAACGGGTGCCGAGGGCTCGGTTGCTTCTCGGCTATGTGCTTGTATGCTCTAATTGGTTTAGGGATGAAGCCCAAATCAGCGTGATGTGTTTCGATCGTTGGTCCGATCCCTCTAATGGGACGCCCTGCTTTCCCTTTTATAGGCCAAGGAAAAGTAGGGGTTACAGGAGAGGGAAAAAAGAAGAATCCAAAGGAGAAGAAGTCCTCCAGGATCACTGGGTCCTTCTCTTCTATGTGGGTCCTGTCGACAATGTAGACGTCAACAGGAACAGCATTGACCCAGGCCCAAATGCTTGGACCAAGAGTGGTCGACGGCGGTATGGGTCTCCATCAGGCGAGACGAAGCCCCTGGCCTTGGTGTCGGGTGAGGCGAAGTTCCTTTCGAGAGGCCGAGCGAGGCAGAGTGCAAAACCCAAGGCTCGGGTGAGGCGGCGCCCAAACCCAAGGGTCGGGCGAGGCGGAGCCAGCCCTTAGAGGTCGAGCGAGGTGGAGCCCATGGCCTCAATGTCGAGCGAGGTAGAGCCCACCCTCAAGGGTTGGGCGAGGTGGAGCCAGCCCTTAGAGGTCGGGTGAGGCGGAGCACACGACCTCGGTGTCAGGCGAGGCGGAGCCCGTGGCCTCAGAGGTTGGGAGAGGCGGAGCCAACCCTCAGGGGTCAGGCAAGGCGGAGCCACCCTTTGTGGTCAGGCGAGGCAGAGCCCGCGGCCTCGGTATCGGGCGAGGCGGAGCCAACCCTCAAGGATTGGGCGAGGCGGAGTGAAAGCTCTAGTTTAGTTTTGGTGAATTGATAAAACCCTAAGTGCTAACCTAGTTTATCAAAGTGATTATATGATAGGTAGCACTACTCCAAGTGATTAAGCATGTGAAGATCATGGCATGATGATGGTGATGGCATTGTGATGATTAAATGCTTGGACTTGGAAAAGAAGAAAGAAAAACAAAAAGCTCAAGGCAAAGTGTCGGTGCAGAAAGTGACCAACACGTAAATATTTGTAGTTGTGTTGTACGTTGTGATCGGAGGTGGCCTAGCACTCAATGACCAAAAAGTGTGAACGTACAGCATCCTGCCCACGGACGGCGCCAACTATTGGTGCAGAAACTGACCAACACATAAAGTTTGCTGTGGGGTTACAAATAGAAGGGAGAAAGATGGGGGGTACAAGAGGTCCGGTCGGACTCTGGTCTGAAGGGCCGAGAGTGACGGGAGCTCCGCTATGTGCTATGTGTTTGAGCGTGTGCTCGAGGTTTGAACCTGGGGGTACTGCTATTGTGTGTTAGTGAACTGATCGATCTCTCTGCTGGGAGAGAGCGCATCCCTTTTTATAGATGAAGGGGATGGCCTTACAAGTGAGAGAGGGAGAGTATATGTATGCCAAGTCTTGTTGCCCACGCCAACGGGTACAAGATGATTGTAGGCGCCCATAACATCAAGTAATGTCGATACATGTGGGAGGTTGCGCTTCTTCTTTCTCGTATGGCATGGCAGCGCCGCTGCTCGCCATACTGTTGATGCCGAGAGGCATGTAGGGGGTTTTACCATGTTCGTCTCACAAGGTAAATGCCGACGCCCACAACACTGTTGATGCCCAGAGGCATGTGGGGGGAGCCTTACCGTGTTTGTCTGGTATGGGAGTTGATGGCGCCCACAACACTATAGGGAAAATATCGGCGCCTACAACACCGCTGGGTTTCTGGCCATGCTAGGAAGATCGCAGGTACCGGCCCCATGTGTGTCTAGGGTATGGTGCTTGGTATTGCGGTTGACTTGAGTGTCCTACCTCACTTTCTCCGTCTATTTCCGGTACTTACCGAAGGGCGCCCCCGGTCGGTTGGTCCTAGTTGGCTCGATTGCTCTGCTGGAGAAGAGCATTGCTGTGGGTTCGGCCATCCATGGTCGAAGACATGTGTCGAGCCTGGAAGCGAGCGATGTTCCTCCTCAGTGAGGCCTTCCGATCGGAGAGGCGGGCCGGAGTTGGAAACAGGTGCCATTCCTCCTTGGCCAGGCCTTCCGGTCAGAGAGGTCCTCGGCTAGGCCTTTCGGTCGGAGAGGCGGGCCGCGGTCGGAAGCGGGCGCTGCTCCTCCTCGCCAAGCCTTCCCACGGAGATTGGATTGACCTTCTCGCCTGTAGTTTAGGTTTTTGGGCCGCCCATGAGTTGTGCGCCGCTCACAACATTTGTCTGTGGAGCCGAGCCTTTGTTGGGAAGCCGGTCATTGAGGGACCCCGGGTTTATGAACTCGACAGGAGCCCCCGAGCCCCTATGGCGATTCGGTAGAATCGCCCTGGGGATTTTTTTTTGAGCGCACTCACTGCAGTGTAGTTTTCGAGCCCCTGCGACGATTTGGGTAGAATCGTCTGGGGTTTCTCGTGGTTTGCCGACGGGAGGTTTTTGTTTCGCTGGCAGGCATGCGAGTGCACCGCTGGTGTAGTTTCGAGCCCCGGGTGATTCATGCTGAATCACCTGGGGGGTTTGTCAGCGGGTGTGAGTGTGTGCACTTTGGCGGGACGGCAACGGCGAAGCCATGTATTGGCCATAGAGGGCTCCGGCCCCCCCTTGCCCCATAAAAAAATGAGGATATATGCTGCGGATGTGCAAGTCCGCTAGCTAATTTAGCCCACCAGGTGATGGGCCACGTGCAAGCCCCCCTTTATTTGGCTCCAAGCTCCGCCACTGTGGGACAGGGCATTTGGTTGTGGCTGAGGGACGGGGTGAGACGGAGTTTCGTCTACCGGGGCATCGGGCGTGACGAGGTTTTGGGCGAATCAGAGTCGTGGATCCGGGGATTAGGCGAGTCAGAGTCACTAACCAAGGTGTCGGGCGTGCCAAGGGATTGGACGAGACAGACTCATGGATCCAAGCATCGGGCGTGCCAAGGGATCAGACAAGACAGACTCACGGATCCAGGCGTCGGGTGTGCCATGGGATCGGATGAGTCAGAGTCACGGATCTAGGCGTCGGGCACGCCGGGGGATCGGGCAAGTCGGAGTCACGGATCCTGGCATCGGGCGCACCGGGGGGATCGGGTGAGTCAGAGTCGCGGACCTAGGTGTGGACGTGGCATTTGGGTGTCTTGAGCCCCTGAGCCCCGTTGGGCTTGGTAGGGGTCAGTTGAGTTTTGTGCGTTACCCCCTCCGCGGTTTCTCACAACTGGAGGGGCTGAGCTAACGTCGCGTGCCTCGATGGCTCGAGTGATGCGCTTGGTGAGCTGGCTAATGGGTATGATCGAGTGAAGTTTGGGACCATCGTTCATGATGGGGTCGACATAGCCCTCATGTGGCACTCCACTGCTCCTTAACCTGCAACCCGCCAGATGTCTGGGTCATTCCCGAGATCGACCCAGGTGGCCCGCTGGCCTCCCCTCGATAGAGATTTTGTGGGTTTGATGAGGTTAGGATCAAACGAGAAGGTTGAGATGATCCTGTCTGCTTTGCGGCAGACTAGGCGAGGGCCGCTCGGGGCTCATCTGCATTTTCTTCCCTGGCTCGGTTTGACGCGAGGCGGCCTCGAGCCCTTCATGCGCGACGGCTTTTGAACCCCGGCCGGTCGCTGCTCATGTTAAACGGGCAACCGCCGCTTCATGACGCAAAGATGAGAGCATTGTGATGCATTTGACTACATATACAATGCTTTAGATGTATGGAATGAATGAATGCGTGGTGGATGAATGAATGTTTATTTAAAGAAATAGTGGGGTTGGTAACGCTACCTTGATGACTCGAGTGACGGGTTTGAAGAGCTCCCATCGGATGTGTCCGGACCGGGATCCACGCTTCTCGCTCATGACAGAGTCGGAATGGCCCACATGGGGCGCCCTTTGCTCCTTTACTGCTCTCGATGTTCGCCTAAGCCGCTCGATTGACTCAGAGTTCGCTGGTCTCTCCGGCGAGATCCCATCATTTGGGTTTTTCAAGTCCCGCCTAGGAAGGCGGAGGGTCGCGCCACGCGTAGTGGCGCCTTGTTTCTTGTGCCCGGCAGCGGTAGTGGTGGGCCATACCTAGGCCACGCCTTGTCCGACCAGCGCCATTTCGCTAAGCGTGTTATGACCCATCGGTCGTGGCACGCCCCATCGTGATCCCATCCGCATTGAATGGGGGAAGGGAGAGGGTTTTTCGCCTCGCCATTTCGCTTTCCTCGATCGCCCGCCTTTCCTAACGATGTGCCTCTTTCTTTAAGTAGGGAAGGGAGAGGGCTTTCGCCCCATTCCTTCGCCCATTCCTCATATGCCGCCTCTTCTTTCTTCCTTCTAAGCAAGAGCGCCCTGAGTGCCACAATGGTTCCTAGGAGAGAAAAGGGGAGAGCGAGGGAGAGGAGAAAACTCAAAGATCCATTTGTGAACCCGGAGCAAAATGTCGAAATTGGTGATCATCCGTCAGGAGGGAGTCGGTGGCGGGCCGCCTTTGCCGAGAAGGGGTTTTCGCCATCAAGGATGTGGGCGATTGAAGGCTCCTAGGAGGGACGATTTCCCGCAACCTCAGGCCGGCGAGGTTGTTTCCCTCCTCGCCTTCCATGAGCATGGGTTAGGATACCCCGCGCACTAGTTCCCACGTGGGCTCCTTAATGAGTGGGGCCTGGAGCTGCAGCACCTCAATCCAACGGGGGTGCTGCATATCGTCGGCTTCATCACCATGTGCGAGGCCTTCCTTGGATGGAGCCACACGCGGACTTCTTCTGACGGATGTTTTCTGGGTGAGCTTTGTCAGAGGGGAAGCCACTCATGATTGCGCCGGTGGGGGGCTTTGCGCTGCAGAAGAAACCGAGCGCGACGGACTCGTACCCCGTGTACACCCGCTGCGATTCCAATCGGGGGTGGCACAGGGAATGGTTCTACATCAGGAACCCAGCGGAGGCGCCATTCCCGCCTTTCACCGGCAGGAGGCCGGAGAGGCAGGAAAGTTGGTCATGGGGCCCCGCCAGCCGGCAGAAGAAGAAGGTGGAGATTATCAAGGCGGAGCTCTAGAAGCTCGTGCGGCGCAGCCTTGATGGGGTGCGGGTGTTCCACACCCTCTTTCATCATCAAGTTGCTCCGCTGGTGGAGAGGACGTGGCTGATGTGGAAGTACGGCGGCCCGAAGGACCCCGACCGTGTGTTGCTGGAGGAGCTGCCGAACGTCAAGGTCCGGAGTCACGTTGACCGGGTGCTACAGCTAAAACCCAAAGAGACCCTCGATGGAAAGCCTAGACCTCTCAATGCCATGATGGTGTCCAAACTGGTATGCACCCTTCTCTTTACTCCATGTTCTTTTTCCCCTTTGCTCTCCTATTTTTTTTATTTTGAGTTGCCTATTCCGTAGGGACTTGGAGTTTACAAGTCCTGGCCACACCTTTCGAAGGGGCCGGAGGGCGCGGCCCGGTAGGCCACCTAGAAGGAGGCGGTGGTTGAGAGGAAGAAGAAGAAAGTCGGGGAGGCTCGGTGGAAGCATGAGAAGGAGAAGGAGATAGCCTGCTGCAAAGCGGGACGGGAAAATAGGAGCGACGTTGAGTCAGAGCTTGAGTCAGAGGACCCCACAGAGGTGGGAGATGACATGGTCTTCTCCTAGGAGGAGGAAAGCTGGGAGGTCGTTGCGACCTCGGTGGAGCGTTGCGATCCTATGGCTACACACGCTGGTGGTGAGCAGGAGGCAGCGGGGCGCGGCGATGTTCCTGCGCTGAGAAAGCGTGCTACGAGCGCGGACGCCATTGGCTAACGGAGGCAAAGTTTAACGTGGTCACTGTGTTCTTCGAGGGCTCGCCACCTTTGTCCCCACCTACTCCGGCAAGCGCGGAGCAAGCTAGGCGGTCAGAGGAGCGGGCTTGCACCCACGTGTCGTCGGGCCGGCGCTAAGCGCGTGACACTCAACGGAGGATGCCCCACCAGCTGCCCCGGCCGGCGTGTTCTCGAGCCAAGGTCGTGGTGACTCGTGGGTCGAAAGCAGAGCTAGTTGGGTCGACTCCCCACCCCGATTGAAGTGAGGGGCGTGGTCGTGATCTCGCGAACGGTCCTCGCTTGGCGGGCCCGCTGACGCCGGGTCGGGCTTCGTGAGTCGCACTCGCTTACATCTTGGTATGCCTTTCTTTGTTTCTTTTTTATCTTGCCATTGAGTTTTCTAGTGTGCGACTGACCTATACTTTTTCGACAGGGGCCGGATGCTGACGGGGCTGAGCATCGCCCCCGCCCCAACTCCCGTGCGGGAGGATTGGAGGCCCACTTTGCATCACGCCATGGCGAAAGCAAAGTGGGGAGAGTGGTGGTGGCGGCGGGTCTCTGCCTTCCAGGGCGGTGCCCCTCGGGTTGGTCGCCAAAGATGGTGGCAGCCAAGGGCGGCGACGCTGGCGGTGATCCCGGTGGTGACGGTGGAGGCCACATCGGAGGTAACATTTGCGGCCCCTCCTCCACCGGCTGCGGCGGAAGAGGAGAGGGAGATCGAGCTTCCTGCCTCGCCGGGTGGGGGGGCCCACGGCTCACCCTCCCAGCCCGAGCTGGAGGTGCCGGGGGGAGATGCGCCGGATGAGTCGAACGCCGGGCCGGTGACCCGTGAAAACGAGAGGTGGTGGAGATCCCTCCGACGACGGAAGCATTTGACGAGGTGGAGCTGGCCGGCGCGCCGTGAGAGGAGCGGGCGGTGGTCCCGGCGGAGGTCGGGCCTCCAGCTGGGCTGGAGGAGACCGACCTAGTGTGGCCCAACCCCGAGGACCCGACAAAGGTTTGGTTCATCCTTTGGGATGCGTAGGAGTGTTAGCTTTGGGACATCCTTGGGGGAAGAAGATTCACCATGGAGTCTGATCTCGTGAAACTGTCGGTGAAGCTTGAAGAGGCCCAGGAGCGGGTTGATTCCATCCAGCGAGCGGTCAAGGTCGACCTACGCCGTGCCACGGTGGTGAGTTTCCCGCACTTGTCCTTGACCCCTTGGTCTTTCGTCGGTTGCCTCAGCATGCATGCTTCTCGTTTTTGCCGGGTCTGGAGGAGATGTCAAGCCGTAAGTCCTGTTTCCTCTAGATGGAGCATGCCCGGATGGCCTAGCTTGAGCACCGGCTGGAGTTTGCCCGCCGCAAGTCCCAAGATTGGGCGGCAAAGGTGAATGAGGCACGGGCAGTAGAGCTACTCGCGGCGGAGTGGGCGACCGCCGTCGAGCGGGGGCTTGAGGCGGCGAAGGCCCGCCAGGCGGAGACCGAGGCAGTGCTACAAAAGACCCTGGCGGACACTGAGGTGGCACCCCAAAGATCCCTGGAGACCCTAGAGATGGAACAGAATGCCCTAGAGTCGGAGCGAAAGGCCGGGTCGGAGGCAGACCAGGAAGTGCTCGCGCTTCGGGGCAGGGTGATGGGAACGGAGGAGGCGAATGCTCGGCTGTGCGAGCAAGTGACTCAGCAAAAGTAGGGTCTCTCCATCCTCGAGAACGCCCGCCTCAGTACGTACCTTTTCTGCTTTTTGGCGTGTAGGTTTCTTCCTTTAGCTTGTTTCTTAGCTTGTCGTCCTTCTTCCAGAGCTGGGTGGAAAGGTGGAGTCATTGGTGCGGGACCTGGAGATGGCCAAGGCGACGATTGGCCAGAATGCGGAGGTGCTGGCCAAGTCCCTTGAAGAGCGATGTGCTCTCGAGGGGGAACTTGACCAGATACGCGATGTTGCCCAGCTCGTCGTCTCGGAGGTCTTCGGGTCGGCCCCAAGTACCAGCGCGCCCGCCATCCGGCTGGCGGAGGTTCCAAATGAGGTCCGGGCCCTCATCACCAACGGGCTATTCTACGGGACGTCGGGGGTGTTGACCTCGGTGGCGACGTACCACCCGGACCTAGACTTCGCCACTATCTACAGCGGGTATGCCGACGACTGGAGCGCGGAGGATATCCAGTCGCTCTGGGAGAGCTTGCTGCCACACGCAAAGTTGGTGGCCGAGCAAGTCTCCACACAGTGGGTGATGGATGCTCACCATGCGGACATGGCCCCCAGCGTGCGTAAGGAGGACATCGCCCAGCCTATGGATGGTGTGGAGCTTGGGTCGAAAGCGGGCGTCGCCCCACCTCCGACCGGGCCGAACGTTGCCCAGTCGAAGAATGAGCAGCCCCTACCCTTGTTGGTCGAGCCGGTAGCCGATGCCGCCAAGGAGCCGTAGTAGAAGTTTTTCGAGTAGAAATACTTTAGCAAATATAAAAGATAATGTCATGGGGGAGCCCCTTGTGTAAAGTGTTTTTTGTGATGGAACTACTTCGTTTGGGGAAGCTTCTCCCGTTCGTTCCTTATTTGTACCTTAGTATAACTTTGTTTTTTATTCTTTCTTTTTCGTACCTGCCTGTTTGCACCATTGGCTGCAACCTTAAGAGCCCGAGCATGGCCCATGAGGCTCAGCTGCTCGTAACCGTAGGTAGAGGTGGGGTGCGATCGATCAGAATATTTAGAGCAAAGTTACGTAAGGTAATTAAAGGAACAGACTACCCTTTCGTTCGAGGAAAAATGTATTTATCATATGATAGTAAAAAGAGGGATGACATTGCTCCCCCGTGGAGCCCTCAAGTGACCCGGGGTGAAAGTGTTCGGGTTGGGGCACTTTATAGGAGCAAACGTTAAATAAAAAATGGTAAGACTGAATTTTAGGGGAAGAAACGACGTTGTTGTTCGCTGTTCCAAGTGTTGGTGAGAATGTTGCCGTTGTCGTCCTTCAGTCGGTAGGCGCCCGATTGGATCACCTCGGTTGTCGTATAGGGACCTTCAGTCATCCGGATCCTTGCCCGCTATGCCCCGTTTCTTGGGCGCTGCCTCTTTGCCTTTTCCTTCCTTCGGCCCACCGGCCCATCGCAGAAGGCGCTTGAGGAGCTCACAATCCTTATAGAGGTGTTTGATGGGGTAGGCGTGGTTGGTGCATGGGCTCTCCATGAGCTTGCTGAAGTGGTCCGGTAGGCCCTGCTGGGGCTGCTTGCCCGTGTGATCAGCCATGGTAACCAACGCGGAGTTGGCCGATCGGTGATGATCTTTCTTGTTCTTTTTGCCCCTCTACGTGGAGGGGCCCTCATCCTAATACTTGCGCTTGGCCTTGCCTTTGTCTCGGCCTCCGTTGAAGCACTATGGGAATGGTGCTCTCTAGATGCGTTGGTCAAGGGCCCGTGGTCCCGAGCCATCCGGGCTAGGACTCCGGTCGTCCGGCCACCGACCACGCCTGGGGTGCGTTTCACCACTCCTCACGATGGTCCGGACAGGGTCTGTGTCGCCTGCCATCACTGCCGCTCGATGGACGTCATCATCATGCTGGGACCGACGCTGGTTACAGATTACACTACAAGCGTCTCTGTTCGGCCCAAGCCGCTCGCGTATAGGAGGTCGGTGCGGAGCAGGAGCCAGGTCAGGCCGGGGCACAAATGTGGCCTCCTATGCCGTGCTCGATAGCTGTAGCGGTGAGTGAGCGGAGCAATTCGTCTGGTGCGTCCCCACTCCCATGGTGGGGAGAGAGGCCACGAGTCGGCGTCGTGATGCAGAGCTCTTCGCCTGTTGAACAGCGGCGGTTTCCACCAGTGCCCAGAGGTTCTGGTGGATCGCCTGTTCCTAGGGGTCGTTCGGCTCGAGAAGGCCGCGCAGAATTATTGCCGCGGTGGCGATGTTCTAGCTGGCCCGAGCGAACTATGGGGGATCGTTCCCCACGTCCATGATGTTGCGCTGGACCTGGCGGGCGTGAGCCCGAGCGTCGCTCGCTGGGTTACACGCACGGGGCGAGGCGTGGTGCGCCGAGCGTGCCGACGCATGTGGCGGCTGGTCCTGCCGCCGTTGTCGTAGCTCCTCGCCATGCTTTTGTGCGAGCGCAAGGGCTCCCACATGAGGGTCCGGAGGGGACGCGAGGCCGTAGGGGATCCATAATGCACTCCCAGAGCGTCCACCATAGCGCACTTCTGGAGCATCCACCATAGCGCACTCCCAGGATGGACGGTGGCTAGGTGCCACATCATCGATGTTGGAGCCGTCGCTCTCGACATCGTCATGCATGAGGTGGAGGAAATAGGTGGGAGCATAGCTCGTCATTCCCATGAATTCAGATGTGAGAGGGGGCAGCACCAGCGTCCTTCAGAGGCCGTAGGGGAACCGGTCGTATGGTGGTCGTGGTGCAGACAATGTAGTCCCTCCGGATAATCGGTGGGAGATAGTAAACAGCAAGTAAATAACAGTATGTACATTACTCACCGTGGGGTTTGAGCAGCGCGTTTGCTCAGATTGAAGTGCAGGCACCTCGTCGTTGAAGTCGTCGTGTGTCCCAGAGCCGATGGAGGGCGCCCCTCCGACGGGCGCTGGAACAAGTGCCTCCTCACGGAGGTGTAGTACGCCAAGCCGGTTGGCGACTAAGTCCAGGCTTCAGAGGAGGAAGGTCCGGGATGGCTCGAAGATGGGTGAAACCCACATCCCAACAGGTGGGAGTGCGTAAAACTCCGGTGAGCTGAAGCGAGTTGTATCGCTTGAGCCCGCCATGGTGAAAGTGACGGAAAAGTGGGCCATCCGATGACCAAAAAGTGTGAACGTACAACGTCCTGCCCACGGACGGCGCCAACTATCTGTGCAGAAAGTGACCAACACGTAAAGTTTGATGTGGGGTTACAAATAGAAGGGAGAAAGATGGGGGGTACAAGAGGTCCGGTCGAACTCTGGTCTGAAGGGCCGAGAGTGACGGGAGCTCCGCTATGTGCTATGTGTTTGAGCATGTGCTCGAGGTTTGAACCTGGGGGTACTGCTATTGTGTGTTAGTGAACTGATCGATCTCTCTACTGGGAGAGAGCGCATCCCTTTTTATAGATAAAGGGGATGGCCTTACAAGTGAGAGAGGGAGAGTAAATGTATGCCAAGTCTTGTTACCCACGCCAACGAGTACAAGATGATTGTAGGCGCCCATAACACTGTTAATGTCAGATGCATGTGGGAGGTTGCATCTTCTTCTTCTGGTATGGCAGGCGTCAGTGCCCGCCATACTGTTGATGCCGAGAGGCATGTAGGGGGTTTTACCATGTTTGTCTAGCATGATAAATGTCGGCGCCCACAACACTGTTGATGCCCAGAGGCATGTGGGGGGAGCCTTACCGTGTTTGTCTGGTATGGGAGTTGATGGCGCCCACAACACTGTAGGGAAAATGTTGGCGCCTACAACACTGCTTGGGTTCTATAATGCCAGGAAGATCACAGTGTACTATCCTACAGGTGTACAGGGTATGGTCCTTGGTATTGCGGTTGACTTGAGTGTCCTGACTTACTTTCTCCGTCCATTTTTTGGTCCTTACCGAGCGAGCGTCCCCGATTGGTTGGTCCCAGTCGGCCCAAATTGCGCCCGTTGGAGAAGAGCTGTAACCAGGGGTTCGACACATCCCCGGTCGGAGACGCGGGTCGGAGTTAGAAGTAGTGTTTGGCCAGACCTTTCGATCGGAGAGGCCATCCAGGGGCGGGCCGGAGTCGGAAGCGAGCGCTGTTCCTCCTCACTGAGGCCTTCCGGTCGGAGAGGCGGGCCAGAGTCAGAAGCAAGCGTCGTTCCTCCTCGGCCAAGCCTTCCGGCCGGAGAGGTCCTCGGCCAGGCCTTCCAGTCAGAGAGGCAGGCCGGAGTAAAAAGCGGGCGTCGTTCCTGTTACAGAACCGACCAAATCATAAGAACATAAGTACAAAAACTCTCAACATACAAACCAAGATCGTAATGACTCAACACAACACATCATCCGTTACAACATTTCATAAGTAGCATTCGGAATACATCCATCAGAGTTCAAATAAAATATTACAAACCAAGTTTAAATGCGCAGAAGCAACATAGTTTAGTACATAACTTCATAGTTTCAAATACATTGCCAGATCTGAGTCATGTCCCACAAAAGCATTATCAGGTATGAGAACTAGTAGAGACCGCGCCCAACGATCTAGTCTTCATCCCCAGCTGGGAGAAGGCAGTACTTGCAGCAACCAAAGTAGAACTGGTCATCTGCAACAGGTGGGAGATAAACCCTGAGTACGAGAAGGTACTCAGCTAGACTTACCCGTCAAAAACCAGAAATAAAAGACACCAAGGATCATGCAAGGCTTAAGAGGTGGGCTAGCTTGACACAGTTGCATAAAGAGCTTATGATTATAGTAGCCAATTTAAACTGAGCATCAAGCTTATCATTATTTACCTGTCCACTAGATTAGCACCTATACTAGAGCACTCACTTATTAGGAGCAAACAATATTAACCATAGCAGGTATAATAAGGCTGTCATCATCATATCATCATTTCTGAACCATTATGTTATTTAGTGCATCAACATTGGAGATAAGCCCGTCAAGTTCTCACTAACCGGGAGAGACGGCGATTCGAATCGAATTACAACTCAGCTGAGGGGGTATTCCTAACTCTCACCCTTTCATACTTTACAAGGGTAGTCGTGGGTCACCTTTGGAACAACTCAGAACCAAATTGCAGGTTCGATCAACGCCAAGACCTCGTGGATTACCCTTCTGCCAGGACGATCAGGACTTTTAAATCACCTACCCTTGGACTCACGCCTATGGCTCCCTTCTGAGGCGCACTTTATACTTATCGACTCCCTACCGAGGTGAGCTACTTGGCTTCGTGGTCGGTCTCCGCACCCGCCAACTAAGAGAGAGGCATGCGCTCAACATGAACAGTAAAAGGCTCCAAGATTCAGGTCCTTAATCGACACTGCACGGAGTCATCGCAAACCGGCAAGCCTCCGCCTTGGGTCTTCATTTCAAATTAAGACCGGTTCTTTTCCACGATAGCAAATATAGCCAACCGTACACATGTATATTCCTATATCTCGCAGGTGATGTGAAATCACCCGACTTTCTACCGCGTTTAAGGTGGCTAAGCACTACATGAGCCTCGAGCTACATAGGATTCTGTGGTAACAATATCTCCGACAAGGATTGGGTAACCAATGCAAGCAATTGTTTGCATCCAACACCTAAACTTAATGCAATAATATATATATATATATAATAATAATAATGTAATCGCATTTTGCAAATTAGGAGGCTTAATATGCTCCGGGCTTGCCTTTCACAAAGTTGCACGGACGGTGATCCGGCACTCAACGGCGACCTCGTCGGCACTTCTTCAAGGTTGCACCTCCCGAACCTCCGTCGTCGCCGCCGCCGCTTTCGGTTCCTCAAATTCCAGCAGGTCACTCCTTCCCAGACACCTATTGCATGCCGATGCACGAGATAAATATCATGGATGCATAAGGAATGACATGATGCTCATGATGAATGAATCACAAAGTAAGTGTTTGACGAAAACATTATCGACACTCGCTTTACCGATTAAGAATAGCTCTATTCAAATCACTTTAAAACAGGTATCTAATTTAACTTGAAGAACAAGATCAACTTACCTAACTTGCATAAGCTAAGATAAAGATGCTCATCTTCAGTTAAAGGCCTAACACCTAGAAACATTACCACAAACTTAGAAATAGTAAAGGCATACATAAATCAACATTTAAAGTTTCATATGCACACAAATAGTCCCTTAATTCAACCACAACCAGAGTTCTACAAATCCAAATGACTTGCAAGAGGATATTCTAGAAATATTATGAAATTCTCTACAATTCATTTGTAAACATCAAAGCATGATTCTTAAGTTAACCAAATCAAATTCCAGTAAACCTAGAATCTGTCCTGCAATGACAGGGTTACTAACTTAATTATTTAATGATGATGCAAAAGCCTAATTTGACCAAACCAAGTTTACCAACTTCTTACACATACCAGAGGAACACTAGAAAGTATAATGCCAACTTCTAAATAAATCATTTAATATCCTTTTCTAATTTATTTAGTTAATTAGGTGATTAAAGCAACATATAGTAAAACTATTCATAAAAATCTACAAAAATTACAGTAGCTATCTCATGCTTCACATAGACTACCATAAAAATTTCAAAGCCATTGAGCAAGCAGAACTTGCTGTATCCAAAATAACAGGTGGCATGCCTATTTTTAGCATAATTAGGAAACCCTAATGAAAAGTGTCAAGCAACAGATTTCACATTTTTCCTAGTATCATTCAAGCATAATAATATCACTCACCAAATTTTACCTTTACTGGATCTATAGAAAAATTATGAAAATTCATACAAGATCCATCCATTAATAAAAGGAAATTCTATAACTCAAAAACTACACATGCACTAGCTCTCAAATTTTAACCAGAGCTTCTACTAAGCAATAATAGATTACCCACAAAATTTCATAATTTTTAGACCACAGAAACTCAAGATAAAATTCAAACAAGTTTGCATGTATCCAAAAACACATTTCAAAGTCCTATTTAATTCATCCATAATTTCTAAAACATGTGCCCATATAATATTTTTATTAAATACAAGACATTATCATGAACTCAACAAAGTTCGAACCATAGCATTTGGATCTAGCAACTAGGAGATACACATTTTTGAATCTATACACTAATCTGTGAAATAATAAAACAAAACAAATAAGAAAACAAATCACAGCCACTGTTGGGCCGGCCCGAAGGAACGGCGGCCCGCGAAGCGCACTCGCGCGGCCCAGACAACGGCGCGGCCCACGCTGGGCTCCCGCCTCAGCCGCGGCGACTGACGGGAGGGGCCCGCGTGTCAGCGAGACAGACAGGGGAGCGGAGGAAGACGACGGCGCAACTCGCCGCCGGTAGCTCCTCCGGCGAAGGCAACGGTGCTACGGTGTTCGTCTCACTCGTGCGTATCTAGTGGTACCCTAAATGGAAGCTATTGACACGGCTACCGAGGCTAGCGATGAGCACGGTGGCGCACGGCCGCGGCATGGCCGGCTCCGGCGAGACCCGACCCCGTAGGGTGCGGCTAAGCTAGGGACGAGCTTCCGGAGTTCACTACCAAGCTAACCGAGCACAGAGGAGGGGATGGGAAGGCTGCGGTGGTAGTTGGCCGCGTGGAGCGCCAACTCCGGCGAGGTCCCGACATGGCGGCGGTGAAGGAAATGGCGAATACGCCCTTACCAAGCCCCAAATGACCCGGCTGAGAGGTGGAGGAGGTGGAGAAGAACACGGCGAAGCTACGAACGAGCTGGCCGACGCGTTTTTGCGGTGGTGAGCACGCACGACAACGGCGACGCACGGTCGGCAATGGCGGAAGGCTGCTGTGGCTTGGCGCAGCGCGCGGGGATGGTGAAGGAAAAGCAAATGGCGCGGCGAGTGCGTCGGGCAGGCGCGCGGGGTGCTCTTGTCACGGCCAGCAGCGCCAGGATGCCCATGGCACATGGCCTGCGCGAGCAGAAGGCCGGCGACGGGTGGCACACACGCGGCGCTGGTTTTCTGAACTCGGTCAGTCACTGTTGATCGCATTCAGTCGATTAGATCAGCCTGACAGCGCGACTTCAACGCATTATCCTGACTAATCCGTTGCTCGTTTGCAAAAACAGTGTACATGAAAATTGTAGGCCTACCATCCATCTACAATTTCTCTTCAAGGACCATTCCCTAACTCGCCATGGATCAGTAGTTACATGAAGCCAAAGATTGCTCAATCACACTGAAATTTCAGTCATGACTTAGAATATTTTTCATTATTGAAATCAGCATGTAAATCTGACTTGTGGGCCATGTTTGAGCATGTTCCACACATTTTCATGAGTTGGTCATAAAACAACTTTTGTTCCTTGATAAATTAGCTACAACTTTTGTAAAGAGTGCACAGCCATGCAAAGTCTCTAAGTTAGACTTTTGAATCAGTCAAACAGTGACACTCCAAGGGTCAATTCAAATCAAACTTCCACTTGAGGACATTTTGGTCATTTTGATCTACATGAACAATGTCCCAACAAGTAACCTAAGTATATTTAAGGTGTAATAGACCATGATCAACCACTTTACCAAATTGTTATACCAACCTTTAATGATCACATGTGATAAAGCAGCTAAAACAAGTAATCCACTCATATGTTGCAATGCAATGTTTCACATGTTTCAAGACCTTGTTGTCATTTTATAATTGCCACATTACTACCATATTGCCATGTTTCCAAGTATGAGAGTTTCATGTTACATTCACATGTTGCACTACTACCACTCTAAGCAATCAAGCATGAAACACATACAATTTAAAATGTTGCATATGTATGTTTCAATGATAATGGCATGATGACATAGATAATGCACATGTTTATGAAATGACATGCAACTTAGTGGAAGCCTAAACACCTAGGGTGTTACAGTTCCTCCTCGGCCAGGCCTTTCGGTTAGAGATTGGATTGTCCTTCTGGCCTGTAGTTTAGGTTTTTGGGCCGGCCCATGAGTTGTGCGTCGTTCGCAACGTTGTCCGTGGGGCTGAGCCTTTGTTGGAAAGCCAGTCCATGAGGGACCCCGGGTTTATGAACCCGACACAAAGGTAAAATTGATAGGAGCTTTTCGGTTTAGTGATCAACACACTTATAGAGTGTGATCACTTTTAGGATCGATAGCCGTACTATTAAGAGGGGTGAAACTCATATTGAAATGCGGTTATCAAAGTGCCACTAGATGCTCTAACTCATTGCATATGCATCTAGGATCTAGTGGAAAGCTAACACCCTTGAAAATATTTGTAAAAATATGCTAACATGTGTGCACAAGGTGATACACTTGGTGGTTAGCACATTTGAGCAAGGGTGGAGAAGTTAGTGAAATGAAGTGATAGACACTGAGATACAGTGACCGGACGCTGGTCACGCAGTGACCGGACTCTGACCCAGCGTTCGATCAGTGGTGCGCAGTGAAGGCCGCCCTCGGTCTCTTGATCGGACACAGGTGACCAGACTCTGGCTGAACACTGTTCAGCGTCCGGTCATGCTGATGTGGCGGCACACAGAGAAGAGGGAGAGTGATCGGACGCTGGGCGAGTCCGGTCGGGTGTGAATGGACATGTCCGATCGGGAGTGGAACCTTACTATGCGTGTCCGGTCCTACACTGTAGAGCGTCCGGTCACAACTTAAGTGTACCGATGACCGTTGAGACCGAGCGATCAGTATTTGAAGCAGGGGCCACGTGGCATGCATCGCGCGACCAGACACTAGGATCCTACGTCCGGTCGATCTGACCGGCGCGTCCGGTCGCCCTTATTTTTTAGGGAACAGAGAGCCAACGACTCTATTTGTGGGGTCTCTCTATTTAAGTGCATTGCTTGAGTGATTGCATCTAGAGGTACTTGGTGTTTGTGTTTCCCTGCCAGATTCGTTTGTTGCTCATGGTGGTTGCCACCACCTATACGGCTTGGTGCAGCGGAGGAGGATTGACACGAGTTGGTGATTGTTCATGGCCATCTCCCGGTGATTGTGAGGGGAATTGTGCCTTCCCTGGTGGAGTGTTGAAAGGTAACCCTAGTGGATTGCTTGTGTCATTGAGTTACCTCACTTGTGGGTAGGTTCTTGCGGTGTTCAATTGTGGACGAGGTTCGTGCAACACCTCTTACCCGCCGAACCACCAAGTGTTGGTCGACACAATGGGGACGTAGCGTGTTGCAAGCACGTGAACCTCGAGAGAAAATTGGTTGTCTCTTATCCTTTGGTATTCTCCCGGTTATTGAGTTACTATTTATCTTGCGATTGGTTCACTCCTCTACACGGCGATATAATCACCTTACTAACTCATTTATATACCCACAAACTAGTTGTAGCAAGCTCTTTAGTGTAGCTAGAATTGACAACTTGCTTTGTAGCTTAAGTTCATCTAGTGGAGCTCTTTACTGTAACAAGTGTGAGAGCTCTTAGTGAGTAGTGACTTAGTAAATTATGTGTCTAGTAATCATAGTAACTAGAATTGTTGGATAGGTGGGTTGCAACCCTTGTAGAGCTAGAGCAAGTTTGCTTTTTGCTATTTGTCATACTAATCAAATTGCTCTAGTTGGTTTATAGAATTTTAAATAGGCTATTCACCCCCCCTCTATCCATATTAGGACCTTTCAAGTGGTATCGAAGCCGTGGTCACCATTTGATTGAAGGCTTAACAACCTTGATGTTAAAATTATGGCTCAAGTTGTGTTCAACCATATGGGGGGCAAACCACCGTTCTTTGATGGCACAAGCTATGATTATTGGAAAAGAAAGATGTGGATGTATCTTGGTTCAATCAATGATCAAGTATGGGATGTGACCGAGAGTGACTATGCTATCATTGATCCTAACAATCTCACCAACCAAGACAAGACCAACAAGCAATGCAATACAATGGCTCTCAACACCATATACATTGCCATTGATTCCAAAGTGTTTTAGCAAATCAAAGATTGTGAGAGAGCTAATGAGGTGTGGAAGAGATTGGAGAAAATATATGAGGGCACACCAACGGTGAAGAGTGCTAAGTTATATATTCTTAAGGACAAGTTGACAAGCTTTAAGATGAAGGAAGGTGAGAGCATTCCGGAGATGTTCCATCGATTGCAAGTGATTATCAATGATTTGAAGGCATTGGAAGAAAAGATCAATGATGATGATGTCTCTTATCGGTTCTTGATGTGCTTACCTCTAAGATTTGAGATGTTGAGATTATTTATCATAAGAGGCAATTTGAAGGAGATTACCCCTAACCAAGTACTAGGTGATGTCATGACACAAGAGACATACCATGTGGAAAGAGAAGGGGTTGACAAGGATGACAAGAAGACGATGATAAGAAGAAGAAGAGTGTAGCATTTAAGGCTAGCTCATCATCCAAGAACAAGGGCAAGTCCAAGAAAGAATCAAGTGATGATGAGAATCTTAGTGACATTAATGATGAGGCCATGGCTCTATTTGTGCGCAAGATGGGCAAATTCATGAAGAAGAAGGACTATGGTGCAAGAAAGAGAAGAGATTACATCAAAAGCAAAGAATATGTGAGAAGATGCTACAATTGCAAGAGCCCCGATCACGTTGTAGCGGATTGTCCCTACAATAGTGACAATGATGAGGATAAGAAGAAGAAGAACAAGAAGGAGAAGGAGGAGAAGAAGATGACCTTTCAAAAGAAGAAGAAGGGTGGAGACTATGTGGTCACTTGGGATAGTGATGGCTCTTTGGATAATGATGACTCTAGTGATGATGACAAGAAATCTATCAAGAAAGCACTAGCAAGCATCGCCATCAACAACAAGCCCTCCATCTTCGGCACTCCATCGACATGCCTCATGGAAAAGCCTACCAAGGTAAAATATGATGTGAGTGATGATGATGAATGTGAAAGTGATGCTTATAGGAGTGATGATGATGATGAGGAGTACACCAAGGAGGAGCTCATGGACATGTGTGAGCAAGTGCATACTTGCTTTGAGATGAAGAGAAAGTAGTGCAAAGAATTGCACAAGAAAGTCAAATTTCTTGAGCAATCTCTTGATGAGCTCAAAGCCACTCATGAGAGGCAATTAGAAACCCATGAGAAGCTTGGCAAAGCTCACTCTAAGCTTGAAAAGACTCACTCCTCTCTCATTGAGCAAGTCAAAATGGAGGAAGCCAAGAAGGAATAAGTGATTGTGTCTTGTGATGTGAGATTAACATGTGATATTATTGATGAATCTTTTTATAAGCCCATTGTTGTTGCTCCCACTAACCCTTCTTGTAGCACTTCTACTTCAACTTCACCTTTGAGTGATGGTTTCACTTGTGATGCCTCTCTAATGGTGGAAAATGAGACTCTCAAGAAGGAGGTGAATGAGCTCACTCGTGCCTTAGGCAATGCCTATGGTGGAGATGCCTGTTTGCTAAAGTGCTTGGTAGCCAAAGGTTTTCTCTCAACAAAGAGGGATTAGGCTATAGCCTCAAGAAAGGCAAGGTGGCCTTTGTCACTCCCAAAGCTAGCTTTGTGAAGGACAATGGTCGGTTTTACAATAGATGCAAGCAAGTTGGGCATATAAAGCAATATTGTAAGACTAACAAGAACAAACTACCTGATTTATCCTCAATTAGATTTGATTCTTGTTATATGCTTGTTAAGGGGGCCAATGGTGTGAAGGCTAAGTTCATTGGTATACCAATTATGGGCCTAAAGAAGAAGGTCATTTGGGTACCAAAGACCTTGGTAACTAACCTTCAAGTACCCAAGTAAGTTTGGGTACCTAAAAAATTGATCTTATTTTATAGGCCAATTATAAAGCCTGAGGAAGACATTAGGTGCTTGATAGTGGGTGCACACAACACATAACCGGTGATCCAAGAATATTCAAGTCAATCAATGAAAATAAGAGCAATTGGATTGATAGTATCACATTTGATGACAATGACAAAAGCAAGGTCAAAGGTCTTGGTAAGATTGCAATATCCAATGACTTGAGCATTTTCAATGTGCTACTAGTAGAGAGCTTGAACTTCAACCTATTATAGGCAGCTTAATTGTGTGATCTTGGTTTCAAGTGCATATTTGGTGTGGATGATGTAGAGATCATAACCATAGATGGCTCTAACTTGATATTCAAAGGATTTAGATATGAGAATCTATACATGATTGATTTTAATGCTAGAGAAGTTCAATTGTCAATATGTTTGATAACTAAGTCTAGCATGGGTTGGTTATGGCATAGAAGGCTTAATCATGTTGGAATAAAACAATTGAACAAGTTTATCAAGTATGACTTAGTTAGAGGCTTGAAAGATGTCACATTTGAGAAGGATAAGCTATGTAGTGCATGTCAAGCCGGAAAGCAAGTGAGTAACACACATCCTAAGAAGAGCATGATAAGCACATCTAAGGCATTTGAGTTGATGCACATGGACTTATTTGGACCAACCACATACACTAGCATTGGTGGAAACAAATATAGATTTGTGATTGTGGGTGATTTCACTAGATACACATGGGTGTTCTTTCTTGTTGACAAGAGTGATGTGTTTGCAACCTTCAAGACATTCATCAAGAGAATTCATAATGAGTTTGAAAACAACCATCATGAAAGTGAGAAGTGACAATGGAAGTGAGTTCAAAAACATAAGAGTGGATGATTTGTGTGATAAGTTTTGAATTAGTCATCAATTTTCGGCCAAGTATACTCTACAATCAAATGGCCTAGTTGAAAGAAAGAATAGAACTTTGATTGATATGGCAAGATCAATGTTGAGTGAGTACAATGTGAATCATTCTTTTTAGGCCAAAGCAATCAACACGGCTTGCTATTATAGCAACCGACTGTATTGTCACCTCATGATGGAGAAGACACCTTATGATCTATTGAATGGAAGAAAGCCCAATATAGCATACTTTCGAGTTTTTGTTGTAAATACTACATATCGAAGAAAGGCACCAGATTGAGCAAGTTTAAAAAGAAATGTGATGAAGGTTTCTTGCTTGGTTACTCCACTACTAGCAAGGCATATAGAGTTTAGAATTTGGCTAGTGGTACTCTTGAGGAGGTTCATGATGTGGAATTTGATGAAATAAATGGTTCCCAAGAGGAAATAAGAATCTAGATGATGTGAAAGGCACTCAATTAGTCAATGCAATGAAGAACATGGACATAGGTGATATAAGACCAAGAGAGGTGATTGATGTTGAAGATGACAAGAATAAAGTGCTATCTAACTCAAATATACAAGCTAGTGATTCTCAAGATCAAAGTCAAGCAAGTGCTAGTGTTGACAAAATACAAGATCAACAACAAGTGGCTAGTTCATCATCTCAACCAAATGATCAATCAAATGCAAGTAATCAAGTGCAAGTGCTCTAATCAACTAATGTTGCAAGAGATCATCCATTGGACACTATAATTTGTGATATTTCTAGAGGTGTACAAACAAGATCTAAATTGGCATCATTTTGTGAACATTTCTCATTTGTGTCATCCATTGAACCTAAGAAGATACATGAAGCTTTGAAGGATGTTGATTGGGTCAATGCTACGCATAAAGAGCTAAACAACTTCAAGAGAAATCAATTATGGGAGTTAGTTAAGAGGCTTATGGATCATAATGTAATTAGAAACCAAGTGGGTCTTTTGGAACAAGCAAGATCAAGATGGCATAGTAATAAAGAACAAAGCAAGATTAGTGGCTCAAGGTTACACTCAAGTTAAAGTTCTTAACTTTGGATAAACATATGCCCCGGTTGCAAGATTTAAAGCAATTAGGATCTTGTTAGCCTATCCTTGTGCCCACAACATCAAGTTATACCAAATGGATATGAAGAGTGCATTTCTCAATGAATACATTAATGAGCTTGTGTATGTTAAGAAACCTCCCAGTTTTGAAGATGAAGAGAAACCTAACCATGTTTACAAGTTGAGAAAGGCTTTGTATGGAATGAAACAAGCACCAAGAGCATGGTATGAGAGATTGAGAGATTTTCTACTCTTTAAGGGATTCAAGATGGGAAATGTTGACACCACACTCTTTACCAAGAAACATGGAAATGACTTATTTGTATTGCAAATCTATTTTGATGATATCATATTTGGGTCAATAAATCAAGATTTTTATGAGAAGTTTGGCAAAATGATGACAAGTGAGTTTGAGATGTCCATGATTAGAGAGCTTAGTTACTTCCTCGGTCTTCAAATCAAGCAAATGAAGAATGACACATTTATAAGTCAAGGCAAGTACATCAAAGACATGCTCAATAAGTTTAGCATGAGTGATAGCAAAGCTATTAGCACACCAATTGGGACAAATGGTAATTTGGATAGTGATGCAAGTGGCAATATGGTAGATCAAAAATTGTATCAGTCTATTATTGGAAGCCTACTCTATGTGACCGTATCAAGGCCGGATGTGATATTTAGTGTATGCATGTGTGCTAGATTTCAAGCCTCACCAAGAGAAAGTCATTTGAAGGCGATAAAAAGAATATTGAGGTACTTGAAGCATACACAAAATATTGGTTTATGGTATCCCAAAGGAGCAAAGTTTGAGCTAGTTGGTTACTCCGACTTAGATTATGCGGGCTGCAAGGTTGAAAGGAATAGCATCTTGGGCATATGTCAATTATTAGGAAGATCACTTATTTCATGGTCATCAAAGAAGTAAAATAGTGTTGCATTATCAACCACCAAAGCCGAATACATATCCACCGGTAGTTGTTGTGCACAAATACTTTGGATGAAGGCCACTTTGAGTGACTTTGGAATCAAGTTCAAGAAAGTGCCATTGCTATATAATAATGAGAGTGCAATCAAGTTAACCAACAATCCGATTCAACATGCAAGAACAAAACACATCGATGTCCGCTATCATTTCATAAGAGATCACTAACAAAAAGGGGACATTTGCATTGAGAGTGTGGGCACCGAAAATCAACTTGCCGATATCTTCACCAAGCCACTTGATGAGAAGAGTTTTTGCAAGCTAAGGAATGAATTGAACATACTTGACTTCTCAAATATGTGTTGATGCACCCCCCATTATATGACATGCGTCTTCTTCGAGTAAAGCAAGGTAAAGTTGATTGACATGTCATTCATCCATTGCTAAGGACTTGTTTAGCGCATCTAGTCATTCCTACCATGTCATAGGCTCATAATCATTTGAAGCAGGGGCCACGTGGCGTGCATCGCGCGACCGAACGCTGGGGTACTGCGTCCGGTTGATCTGACCGGCGCGTCCGGTCGCCCCGATTTTTCAGGGAACAGAGAGCCAACGGCTCTATTTGTGGGGGCTCTCTATTTAAGCCCTATGACCGGCTCTAGCTCACTCTCTTGGCTATTTTGCATTGACATAGCAACCTTATGAGCTTAGCCAAAGCCCTCCCACTCATCTCCATCATTGATTCATCATGTTTGTGAGATTAGGAGAGAATTCAAGTGCATTGCTTGAGTGATTGCATCTAGAGGCACTTGGTGCTTGTGTTTTGCTGCCAGATTCGTTTGTTGCTCTTGATGGTTGCCACGACCTAGACGGCTTGGTGCAGTGGAGGAGGATTGGCACGAGTTGGTGATTGTTCATGGCCATCTCCCGATGATTGTGAGGGGACTTGTGCCTTCCCCGGCGGAGTGCCGAAAGGTAACCCTAGTGGATTATTTGTGTAATTGAGTTACCTCACTTCTGGGTAGATTCTTGCGGTGTTCAATTGTGTGGACGAGGTTCGTGCAACACCTCTTAGTCTTCGAACCACCAAGTGTTGGTCGACACAACGAGGACGTAGCGTGTTGGCAAGCACGTGAACCTCGGGAGAAAATTGATTGTCTCTTGCCCTTTGGTATTCTCCTGGTTATTGAGTTACTATTTATCTTGCGATTGGTTCACTCCTCTACGCAGCGGTATAATCACCTTACTTACTCATTTACATACCCGCAAACTAGCTGTAGCAAGCTCTAGTGTAGCTAGAATTGAGGGCTTGCTTTGTAGCTTAAGTTTATCTAGTGGAGCTCTTTAGTGTAGCAAGTGTGAGAGCTCTTAGTAAATAGTGACTTAGGAAATTATGTGTGTTGTGATCATAGTAACTTGAATTGTTGGATAGGTGGCTTGTAACCCTTGTAGAGCTAGAGTAAATTTGTTTTTCGCTATTTGTCATACTAATCAAATTGCTTTAGTTGCTTTATAGATTTTTAAATAGGCTATTCACACCCCTAGCCATATTAGGATCTTTCATGGAGCCAGCCCTTAGAGGTCGGACGAGACGGAGCCCGCGGTCTCGGTGTCGAGCGAGGTGGAGCTCACCCTCAGGGGTCGGGCGAGGCGGAGCCCATAGCCTCGGTGTCGGGCGTGGCGGAGCCAACTCTCAGGGGACCGGGTGAGGCGGAACCCGCGGCCTCAGTGTCAGGCGAGGCGGAGCCCACGGCCTCGGTGAGGCGGAACCTGCGGCCTCAGTGTCAGGTGAGGCGGAGCCAACCCTCAGGCGTCGGACGAGGCGGAGCCCACGGCCTCAGTGTCGAGCGAGGCGAAGCCCGTGGCCTGGAAGTGGTGGAGTTTGCGCACCTAAGAATTGGTTGGAGCTGTAGTCATATTCTTACTCGAACGAATAAATATTGATGATTATTAGCTCCTCCTATTCAGTTACGGGATATCGGTCGTCGATAAGAACATTCCTGTCGTGTCCGTCCCGATAGCAACGTTGGAGTTATCTGTCAAGCCGTGGATTTTTGTCCAGCCAGCGAGATTGAAAGGGAAAAAGGGTGTCGCCAAAAACATTACTATATTATATGCAAGCACGTTTTTTTTAAATTATATGCATGCACTTCTGTAAACTGCTACAGCAATAAGAGTAGGCGGGGTTTTTGTAAAGTATTCTACCTATATCTATATGTCCTTTTCACTTCCAAAGCCCATTAAACGCTCATTCCCAAATGGTACATCTTTTCTTTTGTCTCGTCCCATCCATCGTTCTCTTCGCATCATGGGCGTGCTGTCCTGGTGACAAAGTCCACAAGGCTGCCCAAATGTCCTTTGCTCAACACTCGCATTCTCAGATCTTAATCATCATGCTAGAACACATTACCATCCTTATTACAAATGTCAAATTTCAAATACCGTACTGATTTCATGAACCATCTTGGTAGCAAAGTCAACGTTTCTTGAAGCACTAGCCTATCAAAACACGTGCTAGTGCACGTGACCAGTAACTTTGAGAGGTATGAGTGTTATAAAGTTCTGAATAAACTTGCGCTACACAGCTAACTAAAATTACTCACCGTAGTACGTACACTTTCTTAAACACAATATCTCCGGAATGAAAGATTTTAGTTACAAAATCTTAATGTGTTCCCTTTGCATCGTGTCTCCATGCGTGATTAATATTGTGTTTTTCTGATACCTTCAGCCTGTTCGTTTATTGGTTTCAGCCAGCCCAAACCAGCCAGCCAACAGTATTTTCCTCTCACAAAAAACCAGCACCAGCACCAACCAGCGAATAGGCCCCTTATAGGTTCAGCTAAGTTTTGACATGAAACTCAATATACTCATACCTTATGTCATTGTAGACCGAGGTCTTCGTACACACGGTCTCGTCAGACTCTCAAACGGGGAATGAATGGCGAAAGTGATGAGGAAATGAAGCAGTGAAGGAGATCAAGAACCATAGGTGCTACTATTCATTCTCCTCTATACAACCATCCTTACATTACCAAAAACCGTTGTACCCCTGCTCCTACTATAGACACCGGAAATATTCCCCTACACGGGGACCCTTTGGCCAATTCAGTTGTACAAGTAGAAAAGGGCATCCAACCACTTTTGGGGCGCGGGGAGCACTGGGCCCGTCGCCAACAGCATAGCTTTCACCCGAGCCTTCGCCAGCTCCGTGCCCTTGAGCGAAATGGTGTTTCCCAACTGTGCCTTCACCTTGCATGTTTCCCTTCGCCAATTGCACTGTCGGTCGAGGTGTCTTGGCGAAAATCTGAGACCTGCGAGATCGTTAGACGGATAAACTGAACGATGTGGGACGGTGTCTGCGCGATTGGGGCCTCGCTGAACACCTTCCTTTGTTTATTCATGTGTACATGTTGGTTTTTTTAGTGATGACACTAGTGGGTCATTCGGATGTGTATATAGAGGCCGACTTAGGACGTTGCTTTGGGCTATTTTCTTTAGTTACAAAACATGTAATTTAGATACAAATTATACTAGTACTTTAGATTTATGCAATGGTATAAGTGATAGTTTAGAGTTTGATTTAGAGCGTTCATTTATATTACTTTTTAAGAGAATGAGTACATAGATTTGGTGTGGTTGCTCTACTAGGAAAAATAAAATAGATCCAATGACTGTAAGTACAAATGATTAGCGAAGTATTCCATTGGCAGCCAGTGTTTATGTTTAAAACCGATAGGATTATCAGTTTTGCTTTGCATCTCATGATAATTAAGGTGGACGCATGGTCTATAAGGAAACCCCTAGCTAGAAATAGTACATCGTTTTCTTCAATATATCAAACTCTATTTCTTATTTCCGAGCTGTCGACCCTCACACCACGTCCATCATAGCTACATCGACACCGAGCTAACAACGTGACATCCACAGATGTGGTTACTCGTCATGTTATATCTATGTGGCGTCTAACTGTTGGTTGTACTCCTAAAGCCTGATCCGACGCTGGTCGATACTATCATCTAAACAGTGTGTGTCGATGATCCAATAGCCACGATCTACATGTAACACGAGGACCACAGCCTTTTCCGCATTCCTGAGGAGATTGACGAGATGTCGAGATCGGTACTGGGCTTTCTTCTTCGAGAAAATTGCAGTTTGCATGTACCACATGGATGGATGGCATGTAGGCAAGGCAGGGCAGGTCACATTGACAGCACATGCAATGCAGCCAAGTGTGACAGGAAAAGAAAACGGGGCAGACGGAGGGAGCCACTCCTCCGCGACTACTCCTACTTCCGTGTGTGTCGCCCCGCTGCTGACTGTGCTCTGCGTTCTCTGCGGCGCGTGGCATGGGGAATCAATCCTGCTCTCGTGAAGGCCGTGGCGCCACCCCACTCCTGTGATGCTCTGCTTGGCCGTAGCGCGGCCGCGGGATGGATAGCCGCCTACCCGAGACCGAGAGCGAGTGAATACGGGAGAAAACAATAAAGATACCAGGGGGAGGGGACGGACGGACATGGCAGCGGATGGGCAATAAAGAACGGCGGGGTCAGGGTCAGAGGGCGGCAGCGGCAGGCAGGGCGCGGCCACGCGAGGTGGGGAGGGAGCCGAGGCGCGACACATGGAGCGCACCGCATCGGCAGCGTCGCGCCACACGCAGGCCGCCGCGCCGCCCTAGCCCGGCAAGCCAAGGAGGATCCCCGGTTCTGGTCGAACCACCCCCACCCCACCCGAGACGAGGCGACGCAGACCCAACCCAACCCAACTCAACCACCCAAACCCAACCACAGGCACCAGCTGACGACCTGCACCACCGCCCGCCCGCCGCTTCAAACACCCTGCGCCGGCCGCGGCCGGCCGGACTGACCGGCTGAGCTCACTCACGCTCACCCCACCTCACCTCACTCCGGGTCCGGGGTCAGGTCAGGCCGGCCGGGCGCGGGGCTCCCGCCAGCCAACGCCCGCCTGCCTCACCGATGCGGCGAAAAGGAAGTCCTCCGCTTGTCCTGTCTCCACGCGCCGATGCATGTGGCTGCTCGCCGGGCACCAACGACTCGGCGTCACTCCTCACGTGCCGCGGCAGACGGGCACATGTTCGCTTGATCGTATCTTATCAGCCATGATACGGAACAGCCAGCTTATAACGGTGTGGGAACTGGCTCTGGCTGGCCAAGTGCGGTGCGGGTTCCCTATCCGGGAAATGTGGCAGTAGGGCGCAGTGCTGCCCGATCCGAGCAGTTTTTGCTTCTGCGGGGAACATTTCCCGCACGTGCTACAGTTGCACGGCGAAAAGCCTTTTCACTGATGCATTGGCATTGCACGGTGTATCTTTCCCATCCCGAACGGTTGTATTTTCCCAGCTTCGGTTTACAAGTACTCCTCAGTGCGTTGGATTTTAATACCTGACCTTTTTTTCCCTTTGCGACAGAAGATTGGTTTTGAATCTTTCGGTGGTGTTGTATTCAAGGTTGTATCTGTTGTACGTCTCGTACGTCCTAATTTTGTCAAATAATCCACCAAAATCCCATACATTGGGCCCGTTTCGCTTTGCTGAAAAAACAGATCGAAATACTGTTCCGGCTGATTTGTTGTGAGAGAAAAACACTGTTCCGACTGAAAAAACCAGCTGAAAAGCACGGATTATAAGATAAGCGAACCGGGCCAATGCCTAAACGCCGTCTCCATGAACAAGCCAACAAATTTCTAGCCATTTTCAGATTGGCAGATTGGTCATATGCAATTTTTACAATCTGCTACGGGCTAACGAGAGGTTAATAGTTGGATTGTTACAATCTACTAGTGTTAAGATATTTAAAGCTCTTTATACAAACTGCCTGTTTGTTCCAACTTCCTACTTACAGTAAAAGCCACCGTTACGATGAGAAACTGAAATGAGGGCTGACAAATTTTGTAAGCCCTTGTTTAGTTGAGGGGAAAGTTGGAATTTGGCTACTGTAGCACTTTCATTTTTAGTTGGTAATTAGTGTTCAATCATGGACTAATTAGGCTCAAAACGTTCGTCTAGCAATTTCCCACCAAAATGTGTAATTAGTTTTTTTTTCATCTACATTTAATGTTCCATGCATGTATCGCAAGATTTGTTGTGATGGATACTGTAGCATTTTTTTGGAACTTTTTTTTAACTAAACACGGGCTAAGCTTTAAAGTCATATATGAAAATAAAAGCAAGCAACAGTACTCCATCGTTCATCTGCATCTGCTACGAGGTAGGAGTAGTATAGTACTCTGTCGGGGTAGTACTCAGTACGGGTATCATTCATATCTCATTCTGACTGTACTATCCCCGGACGTTACACAGTTCAGTATAACAAAATAAATAAATAAAAACTCTGTAAATCCTTCTTATTTGTCAAGAATTAAATAAATTCAAACTTTTAGTTCTAAATAAGTTCACTATTAAATTGAATTTTAATACTCCGTTTTCATACAAATGTTAATATTCCGTTGTGTATGGGACGGTGAGAGCACTACCCAAACGTACAGTGCAGTAGTAAAAGCGAACGCAAGTGAAGAAAAGGAAACTCCCCCCCTGCAATGTCCTTGTTTTTCGCAGGCTTTTCCCTCAGAAAAGCTGGCGGTAAAAAGGAGGAAAAGCCTCCCCGTATTGATGTTTTTCATTGAAGAGGTGAGCCTGCCGGCCTGACTCCGTCTGCGTGGGCGCGCATTCGCAGCACTCCATGCGGTCAGCTCTGCCCCCGCGAATACTACCTGGCACTGGCAGGGCATTAAAAGCAGTAAAAATAAAAACTGAAGCAACCTCCAAAGACCCCTATGACAGCCCGGGCCCGCACGGCCCACCGTACGGCAGAGACGCGCCTCCTCCATCTCCTGAGTCTTGAGTCCTACCTGACCTTCTACTTCTATATAAAAGGCCTCAGGCTTGCTCGCCCTTTAGCACACCGCTCCGCGCTCCCTGTCGCCTCGCCCGCCCGCCCCCGCGCGGCCGTTTCACCTTTCTCCCACCGGCCACCTCTCTCAGGCGGCGGCGACTCTTCGGGAGATACAGAGAGAGATGAGGACGAGGAGCGGGTCCCGGTATTCCAACGGCAGCGAGGTGGTTGCCTTGGTGGGGCAGAAGAGGAAGAGGTCGGCGTCGGCCGTCGCCGGAGAGTGCGCCTGCGGCGGGCGCAGGAAGCGGCTTACCGGCGGTCTGGACTACCTGGACGCGCTCCCCGATGACCTTGTCCTCTCCATCCTGACCAAGCTCGCCGCCTCCTCCTCGGCGCCCTCCGACCTGCTCTCCGTCCACCTCACGTACGTCTGCCCGGGCATCCTTTCATTTGTCATCAACTCCTCGTGTTTCATCGGACGGCGAACGCTCCCTCTCCCTCGCGCGATGGAGTAGTAGTCGAAATGCGTGGGGGAGCGGGGGCAGTTTTGCTGTTTGCGGAAACATTGGGAGCGTGTGATAGATAGGGATAAGGCGAAGGCCAAGGATCGTGCGCTGACGTGTTTGGTGTTTGCAGGTGCAAGAGGCTCAACGAGCTCGGCGGCCATGACATGGTGTTCGCCAAGGCCTCGCCGGCGTCGCTGGCCGTCAAGGCGGCGGCGTGGTCCGAGCCGGCGCAGAGGTTCCTCAAACGCTGCGCCGACGCCGGCAACCTGGAGGCCTGCTACATTCTCGGCATGGTACGCCACGCGTCCACAACCCTAATGAGTTGAGAGTAGAGTCGATCGGATCGTTTCCGCTCTTCTCGGCTCAAGCGCCGCACGGCATGATGGATGAGTGGCTGAGCGCATGCATGCTTCTGTCTTCCCTGCAGATTCGGTTCTACTGCCTGGGCAGCCGCAGCGGCGGCGCGGCGCTGCTGGCGAGGGCGGCCGTCGGCGGGCACGCCGCGGCGCTCTACTCGCTGGCGGTGATCCAGTTCAACGGCAGCGGCGGCGCCAAGTCGGACCGCGACCTGCGGGCGGGGGCGGCGCTGTGTGCGCGCGCGGCCGCGCTGGGCCACGTCGACGCGCTCCGCGAGCTCGGGCACTGCCTCCAGGACGGCTACGGCGTGCGTCGGGACCCCGCCGAGGGCCGCCGCCTCCTGGTCGCCGCGAACGCACGCGAGCTCACCCTCGCGCTCTCCGCGGCGGCCGCCTCGCGCCACGCCGTCGCCGCGCTGCCCTTCGCCGCCGCTGCGGCCGCGGGCGGCGTCGGTGGTGGAGGGTGCCCGCTCCTGTCGGACTTCGGGTGGAGCCTCCCCGAGGCGGAGCCCCACGCGGCGAACCAGTTCATGGTGGACTGGTGGGCCTCACGCTGCGCCGCCCAGGCTGGCGGAAAGAAGCCCGGCGGCGACAGCAGCGGCGTGGACGGCGACGGCGCGGAGCTCCGGCTGTGCTCCCACATGCGGTGCGGGCGGCGCGAGACGCGGCGGCACGAGTTCCGGCGGTGCTCCGTGTGCGGCGCGGCCAACTACTGCTCCCGCGCGTGCCAGGCGCTGGACTGGAAGCGCGCGCACAAGGCGCAGTGCGTGCCCATGGACCGGTGGCTCCTCGCCGCCGTTGGCGGCGGCGGCGGCGAGGCCCAGCAACAGCAGCAGTGAGGAAACGCCGTTTCTCCCAACGGCTGACATGACGAGCCAGCACTAGTCCCCTACACCAGGCCCACCACGGCTCCGCCGCAGCGGCCGTGCCGGCCGGCGCACCATAGACCGGGCGTAGCGAAAGGCGCGCTGGGGGATGAAAGCGTTTCGGCTGTTTGTTTCCCCTCTTTTCCACCGCAGCAGCTGATGAATTGAATGAGGTTTCTCGCTGCCGTTTGGGCCCGGGTGTCGTCTTGTCAGATGTACGTATTCTACTAGGGAAGGAAGAGCAGTAGAGATCCACCACCTGCATCTCCTTATTTTTTGTAATCTTCTGGTATTTCTAAGCGACGAAGCGTAGAATTCCAATTTCCAAGCCATTTTGTAATGGAGCTTTGGAGTTGAGGTTTCCAATGCGTTTTTCTGTCGCCTTGTGTGTTGGTGTTTTGGATGGACGCTGTGGAGGTACGGCCAAACGGCAGTTCGGTTCGTGCGCTTAGAGTTTTTAGGCCCCGTTTAGATAAAAAAAAATTTGGTTTTGGCTACGGTAGCATTTTTATTTGTTTTTTTTGTAATTAATGTCTAATTATAGATTAATTAGGTTCGAAAGTTTTATCTCGTGATTTCTTATCTAACTGTGTAATTAGTTTTTTTTCGTCTACGTCTAGTATTCTATGTATGTGTCGCAAGATTCGATGTGATAAATACTGCGTAAAAAAATTGGATTTGGGGAACTAAACAGGCCCTTAATCGGGGTGCGGGCGAGTGTGATTAGCAGCAGCGGCAATCGGTTGGGGTGTGTGCTGTGCAGCGGCAATCACTTTTCCGTCTCGGGGAGTGCGAGGCTTGGAGCTCTCTCTCTAGCTGCTCATGCTGTTGGGAGCGGTGGCGGTGACTGCAAAAGTGACGTGGTGTTTTGTACTCACCCCTAGGGCTAGGAAAAGACGAGCCAAGATGGTGAGTGCGGCCTTTACCGCTGCCAATACGCTGTACGTACTCCCTGCGTGCCATTGCCCACACGGTAATGTATAGTACTAAAGATACGTCCTACTGGCTGTGCTACGTCCTAGTACATGACACATGGGCATAGCAGCCCAAAATAAGCTGCCTGTGGTTCTTTTGTTTTTGTTTTGTTTTCTTTTCTTTTTTTTGCAAAACTCTGGTAACCAAGGAGCTTTTTACTAAAGTTTCTTGGTAAAATTGCTGCATGAAATACCCCAAGCCTGCTGCATCTGGTAACCAAGCAAAGCTGCGTGAGGGAGGACCCATTTGGAAGTCCTGCAAAACCTAAGGGCGGAGTACTATATTAAGCCTTTTCCCCGTGTGCCATTATAAAAGATGGTGGCGAACTACATGTGACTAAAGAGTTCGAACGCATCTATTTATCATCACACTTTACTTTTTTTTTCCTCCTAAGTAATTCCGTCACTTTTCCATCTAACGGTGACAATCTGCGTTGAAAAAAGTCTCAAATACCCTCACGTTGCTTCTTGACCTTGCCCTTCTTCGTTTCCTCCGCCGGTCGTCTTCGTCCGTCCTCCACCGTGCGCCAGGGCGGGGGGCGGAGTTAGCCGCGCGGGCGCCGAGGCCGGAGGCGGAGGCGGCCGCGCGAGCGCCGGGGTGGGGCGGAGCCTAGTCGCTCGCTGCCTCGAGCCTCCATCGCCGGTGCGCCCACCGACGGCACCCAGCAATTCCACCGCCCCGGCGCGGGCCACGTCGCCGCACCACCGGGCGTGAGCTCCCTGCCCACCTGAACTTGCCGGACCCAGCCCAAGCCTACGCGCGCCAAGGCCACCTCAAGCCGAGGACGGGGCTTGCCTCGACCCTGCGCGCCTCCCGGGGCACGGACAGCCCGAAGACGAAGACGACGGTGCCGGGGGAGGCCAGTAGCACGGTGGCGCGGTCGGAACCCGCGCGACGCGGCACGAGCGGGCAGAGATGGCAGAGACGGCGAGGAACACGCAGAGCGGGAGGAAGGCCGCCCGGGCGCGGCGAGGAGGAGGCACTGGCAAGGCACGGGAGCGACGTGGTCACCGACGAGCGCGCCAGTGGAGGCTCGGCAGGCGGAGCTGCGACCTGCGAGTGAGGCCTCGACCCCGCGCCGTCTCTGCCATCTCCGCCCGCTCGTGCCAGGCCGGCGGACGCCGGCGCATCAGGGCCGGCCCGGCGCATCGCGGATGTGAGAGGGAGAGGGGAGTCGGGTTCGCCGGAGTTGGGAGGGGGCTCGCCGGAGTCGAGAGGCCGTCGCATCACGGAGAGGGCCGCGCGGTCGTAAGAAGATGTCGATGGGAAAAAATATAGAGAGCAGTATATGCCTTGACAGAAGGGCATTTTGGACGTTTTCACTGACTGGGCCCACGTGTGAGTGCCGGCAAACGGCAAAAATCAAACAGAAGGTGAACGGAATGGCTTGGGAGGAAAAAAAGTAAAATGTCCTGGCACATTGGTGCATTCGAATTTTTTAGTGGCACGTATACCGCGACCATCTTTTATAATGGCACATGTAAAAGTCTCTTCTATATTTGAGACAGGAAGCAGGACCTCCATCATCATCAGCAAAAAAGGAGAAAGAACACTGTTAGTTCAAAAAAAAGAGGGCGGAAAAAGTTGCACTGCTCCATTGAGTACGTATATTGACACCCACATTCCACCGTCCAGCAAACCAAAAACAATGGGGCAAGCAACAACGGCCACAATAGCAGCAGTAGTACGAAACTTGGAGGCTCTGAACACTCCCCGCGTCACGTACGCGCGCACGCGATGCACGAACCGGCAGGAAAATCCGCGAGGAGACTGAGAAAAAAGAAAGAAAGAACGGCGCGTCCCTGGACGTTCCAGCACCGGCGGCAAGCGCTGCGCCCCGCCGCGTCGCGCCCTCCACCCCTCTCCCCGGCCGAAGCGCTGCGACGCTGCGTGCGCTGGAGACCTGCCGAACCGTGCGACGTGATGACCCCCCGGCCTCGGCGGCATGGACCGACGCAACGCGTGGTGTTCGAGCGACGCGACACCTGCGGCAGCGCAATGCGCTGCAGCGGCACGTATCGCCAATCAGGAGCCGCTGCGTGCGTGCGTACGCCCTCGTAGTATATTCCGATGAGATTTCCTGGCCGGGCCGGCGTGGTGATCTGACGGGATCCGAACCTAGCAGATCCCATCCCATCTCGATCTTGCCTGTCGCTCGGGGCGGCCGAGCGCCTCGTCGTTTCGCGACCGGCAGGCAGGCAGCTTCGTTCGTCGCCGCGCCGCGCCGCGCTGTGCCTGACCTCTGCCACCCGGCGTTCCACAGGTCGCTCTCGTGCACGGATGCGTTGCCCGTTGGAGTGGAGCTCAAACAGGTTTTCAAGCTCAGCTCGCGTCCAACCAAAATCTATCTCCCTCTCTGTCCATCATCATGCATCCAGGGATGCTGACTTTTCCGGGTGCTGGCTGGAGTGGAGCCTGGAACGAACTCAAATGGATCGAGCAGCAGCAGTTGGGGCGAACGGGGATCATCGTGCGCGCGAATTGGAATAGAATATGGTGGTTGTAACATTTCATTTCATTTCATTACATTACATTACACGGTGGTGAGGAATCGAATAGATCGAATACGGGTGGGTGGATCGATCGGCGACGCATTGGTTGTTGTCGTGGGGCCCTAGCGCGTATACATGTCAGTGTCACCACTTATTCGCCGTCTTAAACGTGGAGCAAGTGTGCGCCTCGTGCTTTCGTCGTGCGCCTCGCCCACATCCACAGGGCACGATGAAGATGATGATGGGCTCAAGCTAAACAGCTTTGGGGTGTGTGTGTGTGTGTTATGTGAGATTTTTCATCAGAATCGCTATCTTCTAACCGGTTGTTTGGCTGTCTCAGCAACCAGATTTGGCATCGTTGGATTTGGCTCGTGGAGTGTGCTGGGGCGTCCGATCTCCCTCTCTGGTTTGTGATCTCTCTAGCCCTCTGTGGCTTCTCTGTCTCCGACGGAAGCCGCTACGAGCCGCCGCCGCCGCCGCTTCTCCCTTCGACGGCCGACGTCCCCGGCGCGTGGACCTCTCCCTCCGAGGCGCGTGCGTGGGCGGCCCCGGCACCCCCGCCGCCCCCAAGCCGGCCTCCAGCACTGCCGCTCCCAGACGGCCCTCCGCTGCCTCGCCCGTCCCCATGCCTCTCTGCTCTCTGTTCTTCCATTTGTAAATTTGTAAGTTTGTGAATATTTTGATGATATTTATGAAAAATTGATATATATTTCTGTGGTATCTAGAATCCATAAAAAAATTGTAATTGTTTTGAAAAAATTAACATATATTTGTGTTATTCCCAAATTACATCACTATATCTATTAAATTACACTAAAAAAATTATTGTAAATATAATAATAAGGCGGTGTAAATATAGCTATAAGGCAGTGTAAGTGCATGTGCAATAATCTAGTTGTTGGAAGAGACTAAAACAACCAGTTGTTGGCTAGACAGATTCTTTTTCATATTCATTTAGGTGATTCCATTGAATCTATTGGTAGATAGTGGCTTAGTAGTAAGGAGCATGGAGTTTTAACACATCTTAGGAGCTTATGGAAACCGATAATAAATGACTTATATTTTTAGAATATTGGCCGGAAAGGGATGGATATCAAGCTGAACAAAATAGCTTATTTGGCACGGAATTGGCTAATTTTGTGTCTGGAGAATAAAAAGGACTCGATGTCAAGACCGATTTTGGAGATCAAGAGGAAAGCTTCAATAGTGCTGTGACTTCCTGAAGAATGTTGTCGGGTTTGACGTCTACATGGAGAAGCAACAAGTGGTGGACGAGGTCATTATAATGGATAATGTTGTCTTTTAATTCAAATAATTAAAAGACGGGGGCGCTGGCCCTAGAACTTAATAATTCATTAGATCGTGATCATTAAGTGAGCAACCCGGCCGTACGATTTTTGTTGGCACGGCACAGAGTTACAAAAGAGACAAGCAAGGAGTGTTCGGCAGCCATTATAAACCGGTTTATAAGTCATGGTACAGTATTTTTCTCTCCCAACAAATCAGCTGTACAAATCAGCACAAGCGACTTTACGAGCAGCCGAACAGATTATGAGAAAAAGGAAAACAATGGTCTTCGCTAGCCTAGGAAACAATAATGTGATAACGCCGCCGCCTAGGGCCTACCGGCCTAGGTAGGACCACCAGCTCCTCGCTTCCACGCCGCCATCGTCGCACCTAGAACCTCTCTCCTTCTTCCTCTCCGGTGACTCTGCCGGAGACAAAAGGGGAGGGGACCCATCATTTTCCCGTAGTTTTCCAGTGTCTTAGGATTTAAGTCCAAATAAATTTCTAGCAAAATCAGATGATTTTTGGTCGAGATCGTGTTTTCCGCGATGACTTCAGTAACTGCCATGATGAGATTGACGTTGCATGCGTCGATTTCATCGGCAGACGTCCAATTTGTGGCCTTTATCTAAAAGGGGAGGGGTGCTTCTGGGAGCCCTACAAGGACAACGACTTCGGATCATCGTTGTCATCGTCGATGGTCGCGGAGAGAAATTCAAGGTCTCCAGATGATGATTCTGCAGCCTACGTCGTACCCGATGATGCAACTGCCGATATTCTTTCAGCGATTTAGATGCGTTTTGGACTGGCCCCGAAGCATTGGATCTTACGACATGTCCAATGTTTTAGGGTTGGTCGTTGGACGCGGCATAGTGTCGGATACCATAAAAAGGGGTACCCTAAGCAAGAACCAAAAAAATTGCTTAGACCATGTAAATATCGAAGCCAAGAGACAACCACGAGGCCTCAGCCGATTCTACGATTCGCCCGAGGCCCACGCCGCAAGGTCTCGGACGAGGTACCAATTCTCCGATTCGCCCGAGGCCCACGCCGCAAGGCCTCGGACGAGGTACCAATTCTCCGCCTCGCCCGAGGCCCCGCCCGAAAGGCCTCGGATGAGGTATCGATTCTCCGCCTCGCTTGAGGCCGGCTCGGCAGCTACCCCGTCACCGCCACCACGACCGAGACGTCACGTCCAACTAACGCAACAAACCACTCCCGCATCGTCAGCCGCCCAACGACACAGTGCGGCGGAGTAACCGACAAGATGGAAGTCGCATCAACGCCCTGCCATCCGGGATAGGACGGGCGGGGTTACCCGTCACATTGTTTCAAGATCGTGCCCACGATCGACGCCTCATCTTTACATCAGGTCGCCTAACCCCGCTCCAAGGACAAGCGCGGAGAGTCAAGTATAGGTCCCTCGTAGCCTCGGAATCAACGAACAAGACCAATCGCTTCCCTCCGAGCCTCGGCTATCCGCTTGTGCTCCTCGTAGCTCGGGACTTGCTCCGCCGAGCCCCCACGATGATTCAGCCACCGCATCGATCGGGCCTCGGTTCTCTACGTTGTCAACACTCGGCACCGCAGACGCCGCCCGCAGAACGCGCCATACCTCCGTCGTCAGCAGGAGAGCCCCCACGTTGCGCACAAGGCCTAGCTCTTGTAGCCTCGGAATCGCAGCGCGCGCGCGCCATCGCATCAACCCGCCTTGGCACTCCGCACTGGCCAAACCTATAGTAACAGCCGCCTCGCTCGACAGAAGAAAGCGCTACCGCCACCACGGGAATGGGCGTGATCGGCGCGTCACCCAAAGGCACCGAGGACAAGACCGCTTCCACCGACCATACCGCCACAAAGGACAAGCTACGTGGAATCGAACATGCCATTCTACCAAAAAGAGCACCACGTAGCAAACACATGTACCGCCCCTGTACCTCCCTTCGACTATAAAAGGGAGTAACCGGGGTCGCCCCTAGGAGGACGAACGGACACACACTCACGGAGACATCACTCAGATAGACACACGCGCAAGCGACGAGCAACACTCTATAATACGCACGCTCCTCACTGCAAGAGATCAACGTCTCAAGCAACCCACGCCGCTCCACGCATAGATCTGGGACTAACTCCCTCTCTCGCCCTGCTTGTAAACCCCCACTACAAGCACCTCGGTGCAAGGAATACAAGATCGCTCTCCCAGACTGGACGTAGGGCACCTATTGCCTGAACAAGTATAAACCTTGTGTCTGTTTGCATCACCATCCGGGATAGGGACACGCAATACGTTTTCACTTGTTGGTTGAGGACCTGCCGGTCCAAAACACCGATAGTTGGCGCGCCAGGTAGGGGGATACTGCGTGTTAGCTTAATCATCCCAACAAGTCCCGGATGGTAGACCCCGTACGACCACTGCGTCTCGGCACGGTGATCTGGTTCGGGAGCCTAGAGTTCATGTCTCTAGGATACGAGTACGACCTAGTACTCCTCCCATCCAGAGCCCCGTTGGCCGACGACGGCATCACGCACCAGCAGCCCAGGCGTAGGCGGCGCCCAGGCCGCCGCTCTCATCGCGCTCGCCAGGCACGACGCGAGCGGAACCACCCCAACACCGCGCAAGTTCAGGGCAACGCTCTACGCCCCACCAGTTTCCCACACCCGGCTGTTGGCGCAGAGTCCGTGGCTGGGGACCTGTCTAGCTTAAGCCTGGGCAAGGGAAAGATGCCAGTGGCGCACAGCGACGCCCTCCCATCAAGCTCTGCCCTGCCACCTCCTGAGGAATCGACTCCGGCGGAGCGAAACCCGGCGATGGCACCATCCCCGTACCCCTTCGGGTTGAGCAATGTCGCCGCCGCCTACGCTTCCGCTCATGTGGAGCCCTCAGGACGCCACCAAGGGTTCGCCCTCGACCTCTTCGCCACAACCTCGACCCACACCCACACTGACTCCTCGGAGGAGGACGAGGCATGGGCCGGAGCGACTTCTGGGGGCTTCAGGACCTCGAAGCCGCGCGCTTCATGGCCACGAGCGACCATCGCTTTTGGCTACTCGACCGATGATGAAGGCACTTACGATCCCACTCGTGAGTGCTTCGTCGTTGAGCTCGGGATGCCGAGAGCGGGCGATGAAGATGAAGGGGCAGGCAATCGCTCCCCGCCCCGCGTGTGGGCAGGCGACGCCACACCTCCAAGCGTCGAACCCCCTAAGAACGCTGAACGAGAACCCGCCCACGAGGAACTTCAATGCCTTGACTTGGAGCAGCTCCGTGAGCTTCGTGCCAAGGTCGAACAAGATCGACTCCTTCCGCAGAAGAGCTCCAGACACTCTCGAGCGAGAGCAATGGGTCGCATGTGATGGCGGAGCAGCCCGGCGGAGGGCTCGCGACGTCTACCACCGCATCAACAACGATGAAGGAGGCGAGCAACCCCATATCTTCAATCACGCTAGCCAGAACATTGCGGCAGCAGCGATGCTACTCCGAACGATGCCCGAGCCATCTACCTCGGAGGGCCGACGGGTCCATGGCGAACTTTGAGACCTTCTCGAGACCGCCGCGGTACAGCAGGCCGAAAGCTCCACGTCTCGATGGTGCGGGGACACCTCGAAACGGCCCTCGGCGCAGCCTCGACAAGATAGAGAGGCCTCGGTGCACGACCGCCTCAAGGCCCCCTCGGTGCACGACCGCCTTAAGGCCCCTCAGTGCACGACCGCCTCAGCGACCGACGTGAGGCGCAAGGCGACCACGATGTGGTCAGCAGGCGACGGTGCCACGACAACGATGGGCCCGCCCGAGGCTACCACCCGCACCGAGGTGGGCGCTACGACAGCGGGGAGGACCGCAGTCCTTCTCCTAGGCCGCCTTTCCCTTGAGTCTTCAGCAAGGCCATCCAAGGGCGCCACTTCCCTATCCGGTTTCGAAGAACCACCAACCTCACAAAGTACATAATGCATGAGACCAACCCCGAAGTTGTGGTCTGGCCGACATCACCTGGCTTGTCGCCTAGGTGGCGTGAACGATGACTGCTCATCATCCAGAACCTCCCTTGTTCTGTGGGACTCGGCCATGAGAGCCTCGCCTCGAACACCTCCCTCCCTTACAGATCCACAACCGGGCGTGACTTGGTAAAGGTCTTCGTTGGAATTTCGTGGCACATACGTGCGCCCCAGGAACTCCTGGGACCTCAAGAGTTGTCGCCAAAAGCCGGACGAGTCTCTCTGAGACTTCATCCGACGCTTCTCCAAGCAATGCACCGAGTTGCCCCGCGTCAACAACTCGGAAATTGTCCAAGCATTCCTCTCTGGCACCTCCTGTCGAGACCTGGTCCAAGAGTTAGGCCGGAACATACCGACCTCGGTGGCCGCGCTCCTCGACATCGCCGCCAACTTCGCCTCGGGCGAAGAGGCTGTCGGGGCCATCTTCCCTGACAACGACGCCAAGGGGAAGCGGAGGGACGAGGCCCCTGGGGCCTTGGCCTCCCGTTTCTCCAAGAAAAAGAAAAAGGGGCGCCAGGGGAAGCAAGAGGCCCTCGAGGCCGATCTTGTCGCAGCCGCGGATCGTAAGAATCCCCGAGGCCCCGCCAGGGGCCCCGGGCTCTTCGACGACATGCTTAAGAAGCCATGCCCTAACCACCAGGGCCCGATGAAGCATACCCTCGAAGAATGCACCATGCTCCGACGTTACTACGCCAAGCTCGGGCTCCCCAACGACGATGCCAAGAAGAAGGGCGCCGGTGACGGAGACAACGACACGGATGACGGGTTCCCCGAGGTGCATAATGCCTTCATGATCTTCGGTGGGCCTTCAGCGTGCCTCACGGCGCGTCAACAGAAGAGGGAACGCCGGGAGGTCTTCTCGGTTGAGGTAGCCACTCCCTAGTACCTCGACTGGTCTCGGGAGGCGATCACCTTCGATCGGGAAGACCACCCCAATTATGTCCCAAACCCCGGGCAGTACCCGCTCGTCGTCGACCCGATCATCGGCAACACCCGGCTCACCAAGGTACTGATGGACGGAGGCAGCGGCCTCAACATCCTCTACGCCAACACCCTGGAGCTCCTGGAGCTCGACCAGTCATGGCTCCGAGGCGGTGCCGCACCCTTCCACGGCTTCATGCCAGGGAAGCGCACGTGACCCCTCGGGCACATCGACTTACCCATCTGCTTCGGCACTCCCTCCAACTACCGCAAGGAGACCCTTACCTTCGAGGTGGTTGGGTTCAAGGGGACTTATCACGCTATCCTAGGGCGCCTGTGCTACGCCAAGTTCATGTCGATCCCGAACTACACATACCTCAAGCTCAAGATGCCAGGCCCCAACAGCGTCGTCACTGTCGAGTCCACGTACGAGCATGCATACGACTGCGACGTCGAATGCATCGAGTACGCCGAGGCTATCGTAGAGGCCGAGGCCCTCATCGTCAACCTCGACCGACTCGGTAGCGAAGTGCCCAACTCCAAGCATCGTGCTGGGACTTTCGAGCCCATAGAGGCCGTCAAGCTCGTCCCGGTCGACCCCACCTGCTCCAACGACCGAGATACCGAGGGTCGGGCCGCCACCTCGACAAACAAATAGGAAGCCGTGTTTCGTCGACTTTCTCCACGCTGAATGCCCGATATGTTCCCAGATGGAGTCCTCGGACATGCTTTGGACATACCGAGGGAGGTCGCCGAGCACGCCTTTGACATCGAGCCGGCTCTAGACCGGTGAAGCAGTCACCGCTACCGATTCAACGAGGAGAAGCGCAGGCCATCGGCGAGGAGGTGAAGCTTTTTGGCCGGATTCATCAAGGAAGTGTCCCATCTAGATTGGTTAGCTAATCCTGTATTAGTTAAGAAGAAAAATGAGAAGTGGAGGATGTGTGGACTACACGGTTTAAATAAAGCATGTCCAAAGGTTCAATTTCCATTGCCTTGAATCGACCAAATCGTTGACTCCACCGCAGGATGCGAGACCCTATCTTTCCATGATGCGATCTCGTTACCATCAAATCAAGATGAAAGAGTCCCACCAGCTCGTGACTTCTTTCATCACCCCATTCAAAGATGTAATCGCTATGTGACTATGCCATTCGGTCTTAGAAACGTTAGGGCCACGTATCAGTGGTGCATGACCTGTGTCTTGGCGAGCACATCAAGCGAACCGTCGGGTTTCACGCGGGACGACATCGTGGTCAAGTCCAGAAGGCTGGTGACCTCGCCGATGACTTGAAAGTAGCCTTCAAATGCCTCGTGGAGAAGGGCATCAAGCTTAATCCCGAGAAGTGCGTCTTCGGGGTCCCCGAGGCATGCTCTTGGGGTTCATAGTCTCGTAACGCGCATCGAGGCCAACCCGGAAAGAAGGTCTCGGCCGTGACCAACATGGGGGCAATCCGAGACCTCAAGGGAGTGCAATGGGTTATGGGATGCCTCATGCCCCGAGCCGCTTCATCTCGCCTTTAGCGAAAAAAGGCTTACCTCAGATCGCCTCTTGAGAAAATCCAACGCTTTTCTTGGACCCCCAAGGTCAAGAAGCCTCACCAAGCTCAAGGCACCGCTCACCAACCCTCCTATCCTGGTACCGCCAACCAAGGGTGAGGCCCTCTTACTCTACGCCGCCGCAACTACCCAAGTAGTCAGCGCGGCCATAGTAGTCGAGAGAGGCGTGAAGAGGGGCATGCTCTACCGGTCCAATGACCTCGCTTATTTACATCATCGAGGTGCTCTCCGAGACTAAGACACGCAACCCCCACATCCAGAAGCTGATCTACGCCATAGTCTTGGCTCGACGCAAGCTGCGTCACTACTTTGAGTCCCACCCGGTGACCGTGGTGTCGTCTTTCCCTCTAGGAGAGATAGTCCAGAACCGGGAGGCCTCGGGTAGAATAGCCAAGTGGGCCATCGAGCTCATGGGGAAAGCCCTGTCTTTTTCACCTCAGAAAGCGATCAAATCCCAGGTCTTGGCCGATTTTGTAGCTGAGTGGACCGACACCCAGCTGCCCCCTGCTCAAATCCAGGTGGAATGCTGGACCATGTACTTCGACGGGTCTCTAATGAAGACCGGGGCGGGCGCGGGTCTGCTCTTCATCTCACCCCTTGGAGTGCACATGCGCTACATGATCTGGCTTCACTTCGCCGCCTCCAACAACATGGCCGAGTACGAGGCCCTCGTCAATGGCTTGCAGATCGCCATCGAGCTTGGAGTACGATGTCTAGACGTACGGGGAGATTCGCAGCTCGTCGTCGATCAAGTGATGAAGGAGTCAAACTGCCATGACCCCAAAATGGAGGCCTACTACGAGCTGGTACGCCACCTAGAAGACAAGTTCGACGGCCTCGAGCTCAACCACATTGCGCGAAGATTCAACGAGGACGCGGACGAACTGGCAAAGATGGCGTCGGCGCGGGCTCCGGTCCCCCCGAACATCTTTGCTAGAGACCTCCACAAGACCTCCGTCAGCTATGCCTCGGCGGCAGAAGAGGGCCCACTGGTCGAGCCCACCACAGGGCCTGAGGCCGCCTCTGCCACCGAGACCCCTGCGGCCGAGCCCGAGGCCATGGAAATCGACGCAGGGCCTCCCGAGGCCGACCAGGGTACGGACTGGCGAGTCCCGCTCTTTGATTGCCTCGTTCGAGGAGTGCTTCTTGCGGACAAGACCGAGGCCCAGCGGCTTGCACGATGAGCCAAAGCTTACGTCCTCAGCAACGGCGAGTTGTACAGGCGAAGCCCATCTGGTGTCCTCCAGCGGTGCATCATCACCGAGGTAGGCCAAGCCCTACTTTGGGACTTGCACGTGGGAGCCTACGGGCACCATGCTGCGCCTCGGATGCTCGTCGGAAACGCCTTCCGCCAAGGATTCTACTGGCCAACGGCGGTTGCTGACACCACAAAGCTGGTACGCTCCTACGAGGGATGCCAGTACTATGCACGGTAGACGCACATCCCGGCCCAAGCCCTCCAAACCATCCCCATCACATGGCCGTTCGCCGTGTGGGGGCTGGACATGGTTGGGCCTCTGTAGAAAGCCCCCGGGGGCTACACCCACTTCTTGGTAGCTATTGACAAGTTCTCCAAGTGGATCGAGGCTCGTCCGATCACCCGAATCAAATTCGAGCAAGCAGTGCTGTTCTTCACTGATATCATCCACGGGTTCGGGGTTCCAAACACCATCATCACTGACAATGGGACACAATTCACCGGCCACAAGTTCCTGACGTTCTGCGACGACCACCACATCTGTGTGGCTTGGTCGGTCGTAGGACACCCTAGGACAAACGGCCAAGTAGAACGTGCCAACGACATGATCCTACAGGGCCTCAAGCCAAGAATATACAACTGGTTGAAGAAATTTGATAAGAAATGGCTTGCCGAACTCCCGTCAGTCATCTAGAGCCTGAGGAACACTCCGAGCCAAGCCACAAGGTTCACACCATTCTTCCTGGTCTATGGAGCCGAGGCCATCCTCCCCACTGACTTGGAGTATGGTTCCCCAAGGCTACAGGCCTACAACGAGCAAAGCAACCGCACTGCCCACGAGGACACCCTCGACCAACTGGAGGAAGCCCGAGACGTTGCACTGCTACATTCGGCCAAGTACCAGCAAGCCCTACGACGCTATCAAGCCCAGCGCATTCGAAGTTGAGACCTGAAGGTGGGCGGCCTGGTGCTGAGACTGAGGAAGAGCAACAAGGGCCGCCACAAGCTAACCCCGCCATGGGAAGGGCCGTACATCGTCGCCCAAGTGCTAAAGCCCGAGACCTACAAGCTAGCCAACGAGAAGGGCGAAATCCTCACCAACGCTTGGAACATAGAACAGCTACATCGTTTCTACCCTTAAATTTCCAAGCATTGTATACATTGTTTCTCGAAATACATTAAAGAAGCGTTCTTTAGTTGTTCTAATTTTTCGAGAAATCCCCCGAGCCCATCGATGGGGGATCGGCGCATGATAACACTACAAGGGAGACTGGCTCGCCTCAGAGAGGTGCTTGTGGGGCTTGAACAAGACTCGACTCTGCCTCTGCAGAACCGAGCCTCCCTCGGGGCTAAAAGGGGGACCCCTAAGTCCCTGACACCATTTTTAGTCATTTTTGAAAAATTTACGCTAAACTCTCTCTCACAGACTCGACAAATCGATTGTAAAAACCTAAGGATGTAAAGTGTGCCTCGAGGTTAAAAGGGCGGCCGAGTCAGCATGAGACTACCCACGCCTCAGGTTACGACAACTCCCTCACCACCTTTCGCCCGAAGGGCAGCTTAGGCTCCGAGGAAGTTTTTTGCAAAGAACTTGTCTAGAAACGAGACAGAGGGCAGAGGCTCGGAAATACAATAAAAACAATTAAAAAAGCGTATACACACGAGTACTTTAAAAGGACTCGACGGCCACAAGCGTTATGATACGGTAACATAAGTCCTAATCTGTTTGCATGACCCCTTTTGGCCCAGGTCAAAACTCAGGGTCGCCTACGTCGGCGGACGGCGTGGGAGGAACCACCTCCTCTTCAAACAAACTAGCCAGCGCTGTGCCAAGGGCCTCAACCGCCTCCTCCAGCTTCATGACCTCCTCATCGGCCTCCTCGTCATCCTCAGCCACGACGTAACCATCACTGACGGCCACGAGGTCGATGCCGGCGTAATGCGAGGAGACGACAGTCAGGGCGTGCTTGACGCCCCAGATGCAGCGCCCCCAAAGCCGCCATGGACTCACCTGCTCATCGCGGTCAGCGGCAGCTCTCGCAGAGCTGCCGGATCGACCCCCCGACCTCTAGGGCCTCGCAGTAGTACGGGCAGGCAGCGCTCGCAAAGACGTTTTGCTCCTCGATCTTAGCCTCGAGCACCGATCAGACTTGAACGGAGGGCCTGTTGCCCAGAGACCTCCTTCTCCACCCGCGCCCAGAGATAGCGGGATGGGGTTAAGAATGCAAGAAAAACAAATAAAACAAGAGGCGCGGTTTAACAGGACTCACCCTCACACTTCTTCTTCCAGGCTAAGACCTCGACCCAGGAGGCCTCGGCCACCTTGAGGGCCTCTGCCAGGGCACCTTTCATTAGTAGATGCGCTACCGCCCGCACCCAGCCTACCCAGGATGGCCTTGGTGGAGGCCGTCGCTTCTTCAGCCTCGAGACCCAAAGGCGCCCCGCCACGGCCACCGGTGGTCGGCCTCCTCCAGCTCCTCGATCCACACCGCCAAAGGGGTGGCCTGCTCCCGAGCCGTGGCCACCTCGACCTTCATATCAAGACAACAAGGCGGAGGTCCTCCACCTCCGCGCTCCACGCCGGCTGTAGAAGCTCATTAGCATTGGCGAGCAGGTCCTTCTCGCCGTTGGTCCTAGACGCCCTCTCTCGCCGCCGCAGAACATCGACTTTTCCCGAGGGACCGGGCCTCGAGCTCTGGGTAGGCAAAACAGGTCAAGCATCGCGAAAAAACTCGAAAAAGACGACACAACGCCGGAAAGAAAGCGCGCACCTAGGCAACCCGGCAGATCGTCACCACGACGACAATACTGTCATCCACAATGACCGCTCCGCCACCGGGCGAATTGCTCGGGAGCCCAGCCCCCCCTCGGCCGCGCCCTCTAAGGGCGTAACAGAGGCTCCCGCTGTCAGGGTCGTCCCGGCTCTGCCATAAGACATGCGGGTGATCCCACCCGTGGGGCTCGGGTCGGACCGGACAAGGGCCGAGCTCCCCGGCAGAGTCGGGACTGGTCGCTCCGCGGTGCTGGCCGCCTCGGCGTCCGCCACCTCCTTCCCCCGAGAAGTATCGTCGGAGGAGATTGTCTGAACCGCCCAGGCGCTCTCCTGTGACGGCAGCATGTCTTGGACCAAGGGCGGTACTGAAGCTTGCCCCACCTCCATCTTCGCATCCTGGGCCACCAGCTCTGCCGCGCCCGCCTCCACCACCTCGGCCTCGGTGGTCCCGGAGCCCCGGCGTTCGCCACCTCGACTTCAGGAGCCCTAGCCTCGGCCACCTTGGCCTTGGAGGTCCTGGCGCCTTTCCCTCGGCCGCTGTGGCCGCCCAGCCTAGCCTTCTCTTGGGTGACTGCCCTTCGGTCGGTCTCGGCCGACGCCACGCCACGCCAGATGGCGGCTCGCGCCCACCACCCATTGAGCGGTGGAGCTGGTGCCCACCTTGAGCGCCTTACGTGGTTCCAGGGCAGGCGCCTCCGCCTGACGCTTCTGGTTGAAAACAAAAGCACTCACAAGGTCAGCATACGACCAAGGGACCAGCGGGAGATGATGCAAACTCCACTGACAAAACGCTCACCTAGAACGGGGACACAACCGCTTCGGCACTGCGTCCCTCATCCTCTGCAACGGCGGTGGCGGCAGTGGTGGCATGACCGCCGTGTCCACCGGTGCCGACCGGCACTCGTCGGACTCCGGCGCCCCCTCGACCCTCTACGGAGGCGGTTGAATCGCCCCCGCCGTCGCCCGCTCCATCTCCACCATCGGGTCCCTCGGGTTGACGGTGTGCTTCCCCAACGCCCGTGCCTCAGGCATGTCGGCCTCGGCCCCAGGGTGGGTAGTCGCTAGCCCCGAGACACCCTCTCCTCCTCCTAGAGACGTCAGGCTGCTTGGCGATGCCCCAGACACCACTCCCCTGACGTCGGGGAGGTGGTCCAGGGGACCCCGCCCTGCCTCGACCTCATCGTCGTCGTCGCTCAAAGGGTCCAGCGACGACGATGACGGAGACAGCTCTTCTAGGAGACCGTCGTGCCTCTGTTGCCGATGACATTTCTCCAGCTCTTCGCGCTCGAGGCTCTTCCTCTTACGCCTTGCCTCCTCGACGTCCTTCCGCTCCTTGTGCGCCTCGGCGTGTGCCCTATTCTTGGATCGCCGCTCCGCGTCCTCGGGAACGGGCGGCGGGGAGGCTCGCACATCCCTCATCCCCTGTAGGAATGGCAAAACGCAATAAGGGATCGGACTGAAACGTAAGAAGCAAGAAGGCCTCGGGGGCCGCAGCAATGCGCAACTCACCAGAGAAATATAGCCCCGCGACGGGCGCATCGGGAACAGGGTCAGACCACTGCTCCTCAACCGCGCCTCCACCGTCTCTCTCACCCGACGCAGAATGTCCTTGTCGGAGAGGGCGACGACGGACATCCAGATGCCATCGATCGGCTCATCCGGTGTCATCTCGAACAGGCGCTGCCGCCGAGCCATCAGCGGCAGCACCCTCCGGTGGTGGAAGGCCACCACGACCACAGTCGTCGTAAGGCTGCGGCCGCGTAGCCTCTCTAGCGCCTCCAGAAGCGGCTGCAGCTTGGGCTGATCCACCAACTGGACGCCGTACCTCCACTTCTCCGGCTGGCTCTCCACGACTCGACCGGTATAGGGGGGAAACCCGCCGTCATCATTGCGGAGGTAGAACCAGTTGTTGTACCAGCCGCGGTTGGACGACGGGAGCTGAGCCGGGATATAGAGGAACTACCGGTCTTGGCGCACTTGGAGAGTGCAACCGCCGGCCCTCATCGCCTTCCGCGTGCCCGTTGGCTTGGTGGTGAGCCCCGCCCAGAAGAGGTGGAGCCACAGCTCCCAGTGGGGGGCAATGCCTGTGTATCCTCGAGACGGCGACAAAGATGGTCACAAGCAATGGAGTTGGGGTTGAAGTTGTGGAGCTCCACGCCGTAGTAATACGGGAGCGCCCGCATGAACCGGTCTGCCGGCATGCCGAGGCCATGCTCGTGGAAGGACACGAAGCTCACAATATAGCCATCACGTGGCCTCGGCTCTGACTCGCTCCCCGGAGCAATCCACACTCCGGCCTATTAGGGTCGGTGACCGGGCGGAGGAGGCCGTCATCGACGAGTGACTGCAGTGTCTCCACGGACACGTCGAACGAACCCCAAGGATCTGCCTAGAGGACGACGATGCCACCAGCCATGGGTGCGGTGGAGAACGTGGCTACGACGGTAAGGCGTGCTCTCGCTATCTCTCTCTCTCTCTCTCATCTTTCCTCCCCCTTCTCCCTTCTTCTCCCCGGCGCTCTCTTCCTCTGTTCTTAGCAACCGCTCGAGGGCAGAAAAGGCGAACGCAGGCTGGCAAGGTAAGGAGGGACGGGACGAGGCTCGTCACATATTTATGAGGGAGGGAAGGGGGTGAAACGGTCGGGCGATGAAACCGGGGAAATTTCCCTCAGATCTAGCACAGTTAATCCGGATCCGACTAAACCGCCCACGCGTCCACCTTTCCCTTATTAACCACGCGCGCACGGTAACGTCCCATCCGCAGACATCGCGTCACAACCGCCCACGACAACAGCAGGCGCCGTCTCCCTGAGGAACCGCCTTAAAAGGCGCACCCGCCGTTGTCGGCCGATGGGAAGGGAATATCCCCCACCCGATTCCTTTCAGGCTAAGGAACTAGGCACCGAGCCCATTACGGTCCAGAGGTTCGAAGGCTAGGCCCCCGAGGGTCTCGACAGCCGCCTCAGGACAAACAGAGTCAGGGATGACTATGGGCGAGCCCGTACATGGCCAAGGCCCAAGCAAGCGATAGCTTGTGATGCCCTAAGTTGTGTTCGAGACCGGCAGGGAGGTCTCTGAATGGGATCCCACCGTAGGGAGACACCGAGCCCCCGGGGCCAATCGAGCGGCCCTGGTACCCACTAGAGAAGCCCTCTGGTACTTTTGGAGTGCGTCTCTGGACCGTTAGCCGACCCCTATCGAATGGGGCACGGGCCTCCACTTGGACTTACCCGATAACAGCTCACCAGAGGTGTCACTGCTCGCGCCCACTGAGGGTAGCCTGGCATACTCCACCCCTCCTTCCGAACGAAAAGGATGCGCGAGGGACGCCCAAAAAAGACAGGGAAACTCCTGATCGCCCTCTTGCTCCGCACAGAGGCTCGGGGGCTCTTCTTACAACCAAGCTGATTCCTTTCAGGCTAAGGAACTGGGCACCGAGCCCGTTACGGTCCAGGGGTTCGAAGGCTGGGCCCCCGAGGGTCTCGACAGCCGCCCTAGGACAAACAGAGTCAGGGATGACTAAGGACGAGCATGTACATGGCCGAGGCCCAAGCAAGCGATAGCTTGGGATGCCCTAAGTTGTGTCCGACACCGACAGGGAGGTCTCTGAATGGGATCCTACCGTAGGGAGGCACCGAGCCCCCGGGGCCAATCGAGCGGCCCTGGAACCCACTAGAGAAGCCCTCTGGTACTTTTGGAGCACGTCTCTGGACCGCTAGCCGACCCCTATCGAATGGGGCATGGGCCTCCACTTGGACTTACCCGATAACAGCTCACTGGAGGTGTCACTGCTCGCGCCCACCGAGGGTAGCCTGGCATACTCCACCCCTCCTTCCGAACGAAAAGGATGCACGAGGGCCGCACAAAAAAGACAGGGAAACCCCTGATCGCCCCTTGCTCCGCGCAGAGGCTTGGGGGCTCTTCCTGCAACCAAGCCAAGACCCAGCGACTTGAACTCGCACTCAGGGGCTCGGCAAACGCGATATAACCCCTCACTCAATAGGGAAAAAGCCCCTGGAGGAGTAAATCCACTCCCCCAGGGCCTCGGGGCTACACCCGGCGGGTGCGCTAGCGCGCACCCACCGAGGCCTCGAGCACAAAACACAATCCCGACGGGAGCTGCTGCGATCCAAGTCCCGTGAAAACCTCAAGGAGAGTGCTCGCACTCCCCCCGAGGCTCGGAGGCTACTGTCGGATATCATAAAAAGGGGTACCCTAAGCAAAAACTGAAAAAACTGCTTAGACCTTGTAAATATCGAAGCCAAGAGACAACCACGTGGCCTCGGCTGATTCTTCGATTCACCCGAGGCCCTTGCCGCAAGGCCTCGGATGAGGTACCAATTCTCCGATTCGCCCGAGGCCCACGCCGCCAGGCCTCGGACAAGGTACCAACTCTCTGCCTCGCTCGAGGCCCCCTCGCCCGAGTTCTCGCCCGAAAGGCCTCGGACGAGGTATCGATTCTCCGCCTCGCTTGAGGCCGGCTCGGCAGCTACCCCGTCACCGCCACCACGGCCGAGACGTCACGTCCAACTAACGCAACCAAACACTCCCGCATCGTCAGCCGCCCGACGGCATAGTGCGGTGAAGTAACCGACAAGACGAAAGTCGCATCAACGCCCTGCCATCCGGATGAGGACGGGCGGGGTTACCGTCATTGCCGTGTGCTCGCATCGCGTGCCCACGATCGACGCCCAGTCTTGATCAGGTCTTTTAACCCGCTCCAAGGACAGCGTGGCGTGAAGAGTCAAGTACAGGTCCCTATAGCCTCGGAATCAATGAACAAGACCAACTGCTCCCTCCGAGCCTCGGCTATGCGCTTCCGGGCTCCTGTAGCCTTGGGACTTGTGCCTGTCGAGCCCCCCACGATGGTTCAGCCCTCTCGATCGATCGGGCCTCGTTCTCTCACGTTGTCAACACTCGCACCAAAGACGCCGCCCGCAGAACGCGCCATACCCTGCGTCAGGCTGCAGGAGCCCCCACGTCGCGCACAAGGCCTAGCTCTTGTAGCCTCGGAATCAGCGCACCCGCGCCATCGCATCAACCCGACCTCGGCACTCCGCACCAGTCAAACCTATAGTAACCAGCTCGCCTCCGACAGAAGAAGACGCGCCTGCCACCACGGGAACGGGCGTGACCGGCGCGTCACTCCAGTGCACCGAGGACAAGACCGCTCCACCGACCATACCGCCACAGTGACAAGCTACAGGGCTCGGACATGCCGCCTCTGCCAAAAAGAGCATCACGTAGCAAACACATGTACCGCCCCTGTACCTCCCTTCGACTATAAAATGGAGTAACCGGGGCTGCCCCTAGGAGGACGAACGGACACACATTCACGGAGACATCGCTCAGATAGACACACGCGCAAGCGACGAGCAACACTCTATAATACGCACGCTCCTCACTGCAAGAGATCAACGTCTCAAGCAACCCACGCCGCTCCACGCAGAGATCTGGGACCAACTCTCTCTCTCTCTCGCCCTGCTTGTAAACCCCCACTACGAGCATCTCGGATCGCTCTCCCAGACTGGACGTAGGGCACCTATTGCCTGAACCAGTATAAACCTTGTGTCTCTTTGCATCACCATCCGGGATAGGGACACGCAGTACGTTTTCACTGTTGGTTGAGGACCCGCCGGTCCAAAACACCGACACATAGAGACTGCACTTTGGCTCCGATGTTCGAGGGAAGCCATTGGGGAAGGTGACGGTGGAAGAATCTAGATAAAATGATGTATTTTTTATTTCAGAATTTTTATGTGTAATTTGGGATGTACCATGTAAGATTTAATATAAGTCTCCGTTTCCTTTGAAAAAAAGAAACAATAATGTGATAGTACAATCCGTTGTACAGTAGCTTGTATGAGTTGGTAACACACATTAGTGGTACAATACAATGCTCTCTTAGCCTTTGTGACTTATCAGTCTTGACTCTTGCATGTTGCAGTATGAGTCATCGTTTCTACTACTTTCCCATGCATATTACAGAGGAAAGATAGTAATTTTCTTGATAGTGCACTAGTACTACGCGGCAGCCTGATTGGATTTTTTTTTCTTTGCCCAAAGACACTGGGAGGCGGGCTCAGCCTTAAAAAGATTATGAATTCACTATCGAGTTAGGCGGCCCCAGGTGCAATTGACACTAGGTTTTTCTTTTAAGTCCAATCATGATAGATAGATGCTGCTTCGAGGTAAGAGCCCTCGAGTGACCGATTAATTACGCCTGATGCTCCCATGATCTCTTGCTCCCAGGGTCAATGCCCTACCAAGGGACAGCATCTCTTGAGAGCCGTGTGTGCCGGTTGCCTTGTACTTTTCCGGTAATTGACCTTCGCGCCTACTTTATTTGTCCATGCATGATCTATCATCTATTGCTGTTGTCACGTGAACACAACAGCCCGACCGTAGGGTTTTTTTCTAGTATTTGGAAGACCTTCAGCTAAACACATGTCACATGGGCAAAGTTTCTCCCACCGGGGAATCTTCAGGATGAAGTGTACGAAGAGAGTTCATGCGCACGTACCGTGCCTGCTGCAGCTTGTCCATGTTCAAATAATCAATACTCCGTATATATATACAACAACAATAATAATACCAGTACAAACTTCTAATTGACCAACGTAAAAGCTAGCATATGTCATAACAAAAGGTGAAAAAAAAACACAAAAGCATGTGTAGAATATTTCCTTGCAAACAAAGTATAATACTTCCGCGAAGGCTTCTAGAAGTATTTATGAAAACGCCTAGCGTGTCAATCCCAAATACAAAGTCCATCTAGTTTTGTTCTAAGTCAATTTTGTTTAGCTTTAGCCATTGGTTAATAAAAAGTTACACATTTATATTGATAATTTGAGGCTATAGCTATTGTATTTATCATGAATCATGTACTTTTCATAATATATATAGCTTTTAAAAACATACTAGGTTATCATAGATAAAAATTGCCAAAGCGTGGTATTGGAGAGTATGTGGTTATCCTAAGGACAGCCCCAATGGTTAATTTTCAGAGCATTAATAACAATGTCAAGTAAACAAAATGTTGACGTGACATTGAAATTAGAGAGGAGAGATAAGAAAATAGTTTATTATACAAGAAATTATGTCTAGGAACAGGACAAAAAAACGGTGATAGGTTCATGATAGGAGAGAAGGTCGTAGGTGACTGGATAAAAAAATTAAATTTAAGAAACCATATCCATTATGAATAAAGTTTTCATGTGTAGCGTCTATACTAATCGGCAAGTATAAAAACTATCTCATGTTTTATAGTTATTAGGACTACCCTAAGAGGCTTATTTGGATCCGATAGAATATCATTTCGAAGATTTAGCGTACTCCTATATATGTTTTTATTTAAATCCGAAGTTCCAATAGCTTGTAAGCAATGTAAATGTGAACATGGCCGGTGCAATATTCTTCCCGGCTGCCATCACTCCTTGTCAATGGTTTTCCAATACCGGAGCCACATCCATCATGTGGCAGATGCCGGAGAGCAACAACCAACAAGCAAACTATTGGAAAGCAAGAAAGGGGAGCAGGTAGCAGGCAGCGGACAGATGATTCTGCACAACATGTTGAGACATTTGACCAAGGGCTTTCGTGTAGGGTCGCTGCAACTTGCAAACAGGAACAGTTGGAACCGTAGGACAAGTTTTAGGAGGCAATCAGGCCACGTTTATAGGCTCAATCTAATTTGAAAAATATAATTTCTTCAAGGCTTTGATTTATACTATTTCATTTGTCAATATAGGGAGCACTAATAGCTCGTTTAGCGGGGTTTTTGAGCGGCTCCGATTCGAAGCCCTGTCAAATGACCATCCAAGAAACGGCTCCAACAAGAAACTCGGAGGAGCTGGAGCTATTTTCCTAAGGGGCGAGCGGAGTCGTGAAAACATGATGTCTCGTGACTCCTCACAAATTTGACATAAATTATAACAAAATTGTTATTGTAGCTTTTTTTTTGCCAAATATTATCCAAACGACACGAAAAGCTAGAGCCAGAGCCCTACGAAACTAGCCCTAGACTAATCCAAAAGAATGATGCAATCAAAGTCAAAATTTCTTAACTTCGATTAAGTTTTTACATATGAAATAATATCAGCATTTATGGCTGAGAATAGATGAACTATGATATTATATTTCATAACAAATTTAATATTTTTCATGTAAATTTGATCAAACTTTAGTTTCGTTTGATCCAGCACTATTTTAAAATTGCATAGGGGGTATTCTGCAATTGCGGTCCGTCAGGACACGTGACCCTAGCTTCACTAGCCGTTCGATGTAACGCAATTTTAGAACGTTGACAAAGCTGGGTATGTACATGTAGTACATGCATGCACGGGATGGAATAAAAGCTGAAAAGAAGCTACTACATGCTGGCTGCGCAACAAAATGGGAATGCCGCTGATGCTCATCCGTTCCCCCTTTTCCTCCTTTCTCTCCTTTTGATCACCTCTTTTCCCGCTGCTTATTTTTATGCCTGCGGAAGGCCGGCTGCGCATTTTCTGCAGCAGTCACGTATTGTACGTGCCACCATCGATTCCACCCGGTGGATCTCTGACTGGTCTGAGCTGATCGACCTGCTCCTCCCCTGCCACACTGACACACCGCACGGATCAGATCGGGAATCCGATGCGTGCGGTGCGGTGTCGCTGCTACTGGTCGCTGCCCGTAGCAGCAGGCTAGCAGTAGAACAGCATGCATGGAGATGCAGTACTGCAGACGCCATCCCCATCCCCATCCCCATGGCTTGCCGCGTCCGAGAGGCCACGCGCATTATTGTGGAGTTCGTCCGCTGTTCTCGGATGGATCGACCGATCATGGTTCATGGATCGGCACGGCAGGGCAGCAGGAGAGGAGGATCAGCAAGCAGTTCAGCACCCGCTCTTCGCTGATGGACGACCAACCACGGTGTTGTTATTATTTATTATGAGAGCTGAGAGCATCCTTGTGATCTTCTTGGAATGACACTCAGACAGGACACGTGTACTTCTCACTGAAATCTCGAGGTTCATCTCACCATGGGTTTGGATGGAATCCTAAAAGTTCCTAGAGAATCCTCGTGATCCTGAAGTAATTACTCCATTCCGGAACAATACCTTTGAACTCGATAACATAACTTAGCTTTCTAAACCCAACAAATAAAAAAAAATAACGGCAAAGTTGTACTAAGTTACATGGAGCTATACTATTTGATACGAAGTTTGCATTGTTCTGATTTCATATGATAAAGTCGTGATTCTTTTCTACAAGAGAAAGAGAGAGACCACATGACATGTGTGCCCCATCGCCACGTTAGCAAAAACCACCCAAATCTATTTTATTTGTTTTTTTCTCATCGAAATTATGGTTACTGTTTTTGGGACGGAGGAGTACTCTAGTAGTCCCTCCATCAAAAAGAAAATAAATACAAATCTATGTTTGGAGAGACCAAACAATTTTAAATTTCACTAAGGCCCGTCCGGATGGTGCAAAAATTACACTGTTCACGGATGAAAGTTACTGTTCATGAATGATTTCCTCTCACAAATTTCTCTGGATTCTTCCAAATTCCTCCAAGCGAACGGAGCCTAAATCTATTAAAAACACAATCATTTATGATACGAAATAGAATTAGGAGTAAGTACATTTTGATCAACCTTAGACTATATTTTCATAGTAAATCTATTTATGGTAGATATATACATGTGTTTATATTAGTTTTTAAACTTAATTAAAACTAAAAAATGTTGGCTAGGATTAAAACTACTAGAATTGTATTCTTGTTGGGACCGATCGAGAGAACAGCATCTCAGAAGCACTGTTAGTTAACTCTGGTTTCCTGATTCAGAAGACACCGTAGCAGTAGAGCTAGAGCCTAGAAGGAGACCGGCTGACAGTGAGACCGACACGGGGAGGAGGTTTTTCTTTGCCATAAATACTAACAGGGTCATTTGCTACTCGCAGTATCAATCAATCAACCCTGACGGAGCATTGAATTGAAGGCATTGAATAAACGGTCAAAAACACGTCGCGCGCTGCTCTCTGGTCTCGGTGGCGTGTGTTGGCAACGTCATTTATTTATGGTACTGTACTGAAATAATCAAATTACTCTACCGTAGATTACTACCCTCTCAGTCCCGGGATGTCCGTCGCTTTCGCTCGTGGATAAACAACTTTGACTAAATATATATTAAAAATATTAATATTTATGATACATAATTAGTATCATTGGATAGGTATTTGAATCTAGTTTTTTAATAAATTTATTTAAAGATAAAAATATTATACGTATTTTTTATAAATTAAATTAAAGTTATCAACAAGCAAATCGTGGCGACAAACAATTAGGGACGAGTGAGTAGAAGAGTAAGGTAGCAGGGCCGCTGCTTGGTTTAGATTTCGGCGACGGATCTAACCGAGTCACATCAGTATACATCACCAACATTGTTGCCAACTCCATAACCATCCATGACGCGCGCGAGCGGGGCAAAATCATCGCGAAAAACACTGGAAAAACACTTGGAGCCAGCGGCATCCATCAGGATCACACTAGACTAACGCTGCTGCCTGCTGGTAGCTTCTGCATGACCCTGAGTCCCTGACTGACGGATGCATGGACGACGGACAGGGACCGGCCGGTGCCCTAGCGAGGCGGGTAGTAGGCCAACGAAGAAAGCACGCGAAAACACCGCGAGCGATCGAGGTTTACGCCCGAGGTAACAGCACATGCATGATGACGCCGCGGAAAAGCTAAGAGGCATTTACCGGCACCTATTAGCCTCCCTGCTTTGCTTTTACTCGTGCGCTACCTAGCTAGCTAGCTTGGGCACGTATAAGACACGACATGGACATGGACACCAGGGGTTCACAAGAAAGCAGCGGTAGCAAGAAAGGAAGGCGGAAAGAGAAGACAACAGACGTGCAACGAGTGTGTGCGTGTACGTGTGTGCGGCCGTCTGGGTGGTGGTTTTGTCTTCCCTTCCCTCGGCTTCAAAGTCCAGTGAGAGCACGAGAGGCGTGACGCGATTTGGGCACTTTGATCATGGACTCCGCCTGCTTTTCGCTAGCTGTGAAACCTGGACTTGGCCTTGGCTTTACCTTTTGGCCAGTGCAAGTGCAATCGCCCGCGTCCTTAGTAATCGCCTTTGCGTCGAGGTTAATTAAGCTGTCTCTGCTTTTTCGCTTTTTCTAAATTTTACCGGCTGCTACCTCGCCTCGCCCGTCTTCCGCCTAGCAGGCTATTCGTTTGGCTGGGCTAGATCGTCGCTGGTTCGTAAAGAAGTACTGCTGGCTGATTTGATATGAGAGAAAAATACTATTTCGATTAGAAATTTATGAGCAAGCCCAGCCAAACCAACAGGCTCTAGCTCGACCACGGCCGGTCAAAAAGAGCACGGGTGGGGTAATAATTAACCATCACTCATCGGAGCTAGCTAAAGCCTAAGAGCAGCAAATGCAGAAGGGTCCATTCCCACGTCCGTCCCAAATGGAGCCTCCTCAGCTGATGATGGCACGCTTTAGTGGATTAATTGAAAGGAGATGGTCCTGTCTCTTATCCTCTTGTATCTATTTTTTTTTCTTTCATCAAATGAAACCATTCCTAAATATTTATAATTTCCCCTCCTCCTATACTAATAAAGTGGGGAAAAAGAGAATGGGCGAGGGAACAGAACAAAGAGGTAAATTGCAAGAAAGTACTAGGGGGTAAAGGGACAGGTGGTAGTAGTGGGAGCAGTACAAGGAATCCAAGGCCTGAAAAAGAGGCCAGGAAAGAAAAAGCATCGCATCGGCGCACGCGCACACATGCCATTGCCAGGCCACCATCGGATCCGCGCCATCTATCCGCTCACATTCCGTCTTTCCCACTCCCACCTCTCTCACCGCCTCCCTTTAATAATTTCGTCCAAACAAAAACCCATAAATAAATAAAGTCAAGTCAAAAGGAGAAAGAGGAGAGGAAAAAACGGGTAAAAAGGAGGAACAAGCTCGTCAAAGAGAGACGAGGGGGGGAGGATCCTCCAAATGGTTTTCTTCCTTTCTGAAAACAAAAGTCATCTTCAGATTCGATCCCTCCAGCACGATACAACGGGAGGAACAAAAGGCCAATAGAGACTAAACCTTTCCTGCTTTTTTTTTTCAAAAAAGGAGCAGCAGTAAAAAAAGAAGAAGGTATCAGTATACCGTCACGAAGAAAGAAATATTCTTGGGGCGAGATAAGGCGGCGAAAGCTATTGCACCATGTGTGTGTGACTTTTTCTATCCGGATTTGAGGCCCCACTACTAGCAAGCAGCAGGCCTCCTGTATTCTCCTCTCCCCGGCGTGAGTGGAGTGGTGACGGCTGCACACCGTACCACTGGAGTGCGCACTCGCAGCGGCTGGTGAATGAAGTCGGGGGTCGTCGACGCGCACGTGCATGCGTGTGGATCAAGCCGCTAAGCTGCTTGTCATAAGCCACTACCTGTGCAAGTGGCCAATCACACAAGTCGACGACCTTGTTGAGTTGAGAAAGGAGCTAGGGCCATTGGCTTGCTCGTCACGAACCAACTTCGTTCATATCCAATGTGAATTATTGGGGACGATCGACAGGCCGGGATCCATCCATGGGTCGGTGGCGGCCGATCCAGTGTGACGAGCGCATGGTGACTGAATCTATCTCGACAGAGATACTTGTAATTAACTGTAGCTTTTTTACGATGTCAGAGGGCTAGGCTAACAGAGGACATCCTCTGTAAAACCTAAGCTAGCATAGGAATGCAAGTTTCGCTTTCTCTGGGTGGGTGGGTCAGCACAAGACCGATTCACTTGAGGCGTGGTTTGGTGGATGGAGCTCCGGTCCGTTCTGGCACCTCCCATGCACTGGAGTAACAAGTCGTTTTTACGCATTTTCTCAAAATGAAACAGATCCAAGGTTTCACGAGTTTCAGACTTCTTCACGGACCGCAGGTAGGTACAAGCCAGATGAAACCATGCCAAACAAGCCCCAGAACAAGTGGAATAGAAATCTAATGTAGTGAGTTACAAACGAAGTAGTCCTACCACGGTGGTAGAACGGCACCGCTCGTTTCTTCAGGCTCTGTTTAGATCCCACTCAAAATCCAAAAAATTTCAAGGTTTTCTGTCATATTAAATTTTGCGGCACGTGTATGGAGCATTAAATGTAGGTAAAAAGAATAACTAATTGCATAGTTTGTCTGTAATTGACGAGACGAATCTTTTAAGCCTAAATAGTCCATAATTAGACATTTTTTATCAAATACAAACGAAAGTGCTACGGTAGCCAAAAGCCAAAAAAATTCGCATCTAAACGGGGCCTCATTGAACGTTAAGGGGGACAGTTGGCCCTCTGGTGAACATGGCTGCAGTGTGCGGTGCGGATGGATCCATCTCGTGAAAGCAGCAGAGATGGAGATGGTCAGATGGAGATGAGGCCCCCAAACACAAGAGCAAGCGTGAAGCGTGTTGTCAAAGCCACGGGACGACTCTGAAAAAGGTGCAAGGGCGCGTTTACTCTGCTCGGAGAGAGCCTGGTTCAGACCAGGACGCTGGAGGACGACCGGCAGCAGCTGTTAGTGCCTAGGGGGGGCAGCAGCAGCATTTGAATCATCAGAGCACGCATCAAGGCATGTAGGGGATTGCTTTGCTTTGCGTGATCAGGGCTTGGAGGATGATTGGGTACGGTGATGCATGAAAGCAGCGCCACGACATGCAGTGCAGATGGAGTTTAATGAAATCTCATCTATTGGGGGTGGGGCGGCTTTTAATCAGCGCACGGATCCGTGCTTCGTGCTGCCTTTGTTTATGGCAACCCCGGCCCGGCTGGACGATGATGACTTCACAAGCATCAGCTCATACGTCAGAAGGGGGCACCACACATTTGTGTGTAGTGTGAGAGACCGAGAGTGCCGTAGTAGAACCTCAGTAGTACCTGACTGCAGCTGCACACAGATAGCCTTTATTACTGTGCAACGCAGTGCGCACAGGCGCAGCCAGGGGGACATGGACACTGAGGGCACATTTATTACTACCTGATGTATACTATACTACTCCTAGGTAGCTAGGCTACTTGACCATGCGTACTTTTACATAACCCCTTGTAGATGTAGTAGTAGATGACAGTCGTAGTGCTCCTACTTCTAGTTCTGGTCCATCCATCTGCAGTGCAATGCCTTAATTGTTTCTGAAAACAGAATGAGATGGAAGCAAACCAAACTCTGGGAACAGGCCTCACGGTCAGCAGCAACCAACACCCACCCAACTCATGTGATGACAGTCGGCTAGTCTCTGTCTGTACTGTGTCATTAGCATAGGTGAGTGAGTACCGAAGAAGAAGAAAAAAAACATGCACCGATGACTGATCTATATCTACCGCCGCTCGCTCCTCGCCTACCCTAACCCAACCACACATCAATATCGCCGTCACAGACAAAAAGACCCAGAGGTGCAGCGCCTTTGGCCCCGTTCACTTCTATTATGATTCGCCTTTTTCAGTTTGTTTTTTCGATCGAAACGGTGTTTTTCTCTCACGACAAATCAGCCGGAACAGTGTTTCGGTTTATTTTTTCAGCAAAGCGAACAGGTGCACAGGGTGTTCCTGTCCTGTGTGCAAATAATAAGGATATTTTCTGGCCGACTCTGATCAAAATGTCCAGTATATATCTGTCAGATCGCCTTCAACCACATATTTAGATACTAATTTCAGATACATGTGTCGTTGATATCTATTTATATCTTATTCAAAACAGTTAGCATTATCCATACTTAAATGTAAATCTAGGAAATAATATAGCTATTTATTTATTTATATTTGTATCCGCAAGTATATTTGCAATTGCACCCATCTGATCCATTCTGCCTCCTACCTGACTACCTCACTGCATGGCCTCTGCATGCATTGTTGGCTTGCGGCGCGTTTGGTTGCTTCGGGTTCAGGTTCAGGTTCAGGCAGGCCGATCGACCAACTCCGACCACCACATGCGTGGGGCCTCTCCTCTCCTCTCCTCTCCCGCGTCTCGCGGGTCGCGGCACCGCGTGATCGGTGGACCGCCGAGAGCTCTCCCCGCGGGGCACCACCACGACGTACGGAGCGCGGCCGGGGGTGGATTAGAGCGCACGGAATCGGTCGATGTATCGTGAGGGCAGATCAGCTGCGTTTTTAGCGTTTTCTGCCTGACGAGATCCCAATCATCAGTACTACTGCTTTCTACCTGTGATCTAGCTTAGGTTCCGGTTGGTTGGTGATGCTAACTTAGCAAGCTGCTCTCCAATTGCGGACAAGAGAATCGCTGGCATGCACGACACCTTCATTTGCGCTTTGGAAGGAACCCATGCATAGCCGTGCATGCGTTGTCTCTTCTTTCTTTCTTTCTTATGGAGCTTAGGTAATTAACTCAAATGACCTGCATACCATTATCGCCTGGAGTGTGTTGTCACGGGAAACTGGAAGAGACAGGTTAGGGTGGGGGGAGTGTAGTTCTTTATGACTTTTCTGACTCTTGTTCAATACAATCTAGTCCAGTGTGAAATGAACGACCTCGGCTTTGCCCTAACAATCAACCTGATTTGACACTGGGAGCTGGCTTCAAGTTGAAATGCAGCCATTTCCAAACAAGGCCTACTTATACTTACAACTCCACCTGTTGCTGTCCAATTAATCAGCTTCCTTGCTATCTCAGCCAAAGCAGCCGGCCGGCAGCTGGGGGAAGGAAGAGCACAACTGAAGGAAAGGGGGAGCCGGCCCATGCCCATGCCCATACAGCATGCATGCATGACCAAATGTTGCTGGTGCTGTCCGGGCCACACCAGCATGCCCATGCAGCTTGCATGCATGACCAGCTATTGGCTGATTTTGGATGATTCAATAGTATTATGTGAGAGAGAATAAGCTGAAACAAGCTGAAATAAGAAGAGAAATGATCAGCCGAATGCGGTGAATAACTGCACATGTGCTTACCTGCTTGCTTACAGGTGATGGCTTTGCGTTTCAGGGAAGAGAAAACACACGCACACACAGGGATTGGAGTTAATCATGCATGCACGGCCGTCCAAAAAGGCCGTGTGGCCTCTCATGCATGCTTGCACTAGTTGCAGCTGCCCTGATGGATGGATGGAGAGCTAGCTCTAGCTTCCTTCACATCTCAATCTCATGGAAACGAAACGAAATGATGGCGCCTCACATGCGCTGCAACTGTCATTTGTGGCAAGATCCACAGTTAATACCACTATTTCTTGGCCAGCCCAGTGCTGCTGGGGCCTTGCATTGGGGGCCAGGGCCCAGGGCAGATGGACGAGGGAAGCAGCTGTGGTGTGGTGTGGTCTGGCCGGCGGTGGTGTATGTTGCCCTGATCACAAGGGAAAGCCACTGCTCCCTGGATTTGATTGGTGCAGCAGGACAACAACAGCTGCCTGCCTGATGCAATAGCCCGTAGTGCCACGTAGGACTAGTAAACATCTTCACTGCTGGCTCAATTAAATTATAAGATGTTTTGACTTTTTTCTAGATACATTACTTTTAGTACGTATCTAGACATAGAGTATATCTATGTGCATAGTAAAAAATAAGTATCTCGAAAAATCAAAATGTCTAATAATTTGGGATGGATTGAGTACTACAGTAGCTACTACATGTGTAGTGTCACGTTGATCGCCTCAGCTCAGCAGCTACCTGCTAGCACACCTTCTCATCTCTCTCGCTCACTGTCGTCTGTGGCATGCATGCATCGCAAGATGGAAGCAAGGGTTCTGGTGCGGGTGCAGTGCACCATGGCTAGCTAGCTGTCACCGGCGTAGCAGCTGCGGCTCGTGCAGGTACACCGGGGGTCTCTGTCGTCCACACCGCCCCTCGCCTGCATGCTTGGCCGCTTGCTGCTGCATGCAAGTTAGGCTCGTAGTCATCCTAGCCTTGTAGGTGTAGGAGCCCTGTTACTCCAGCTCGGCCGTCTGGTGTTTTTTTGACTTGCCTGGCCGGGTCAACACAGCACAGACGAATGAAAATGAAATCGATCAAGTGCTGCTGGCTCCCACACGTACAGACGACACCGCGAATGGAAAAGGGGACCCCGGCAACGTACGGCGGTGTCGAGATCTGTACTATGTAGCGTGCACAAGGTAGGCAGCCTTACGTCCAGCTGAAGGAACCACCGGGCCTCCCTCTCCCCATCTTGCATTGTATGCATGCATTATAGTCACGCATGAGTTTAATCCCATACAGTCGAGTCTACCCGGTGTTTGTTGACCAAAAAGGCAATCAATTTGGTACGTATGCTGGTCGATCGAACTGATGGCGGCCATGGTGGGCATGGCCATGGTCCTTGCTTTGCTTGCTTGGTCACTCACGTGAGGTGAGTGGAGACTTGAGAGGCCAGCAGCAGCTGCAACAGCCAACAGCCAACACCCAACAGGAGATGGATTGATCCGTCACTGCTATTCATCACTGCCACCCACGTACAGTGTACCACTCAGCTCATGGCTCTCGGACGCTGCTTGCAACGCACTCATATGACATGCATGCATGCATGGATCGGTCGGCCGGACGGACACAGGAGTGGTGATGAACGATGGCAGCATGTGCCAATCCAATCCAATGCATGCGCGGCCGGCCGGCCCCATGGCGCTTTGGCGTTGGTGCCCATGCATGCATGGTGATGGTCCGTCCGTCCGGGCGGCCGGTACTGTTGCTGCTCCTCCGCCGACCCTCGCTGCCCGCATCCAGACCTGTTCGCTTGAGGAGGAAGCATAGCTTGCTTGCTTCTGTTCATGCATATCATCCGTCCGTGGCCGTGCCCATCCCAGCCTACCACGTACAGTACGCCCCGAGCCGCGACACGGCTCCAGCCTTGAAGACGCGCTTGTCCTGTCCTGGATGGGAGACATGGAGAGGAAGAGGAGAGGCCCGGCCAGGAGGGCACGCACGCACTGCACGTCTGCACCCGCACCCTGTACGCCTGCACGCGACGGCGTCCGTCCATCATCGCCCTCGCTCGCCCATGAGTGGACGTGAGTGGGGTCGTTTGGCTTCGGAACTAAAGTTTAGTAGATGTCTTGTCGAATATTTAGATATTAATTAGAAGGGCTAAATATGAGTCTAATTAGGTTTAATAGACTCATCTCATAAAATAGCCTCGATCTGTGTAATTAGTTTTGTAATTAGTCTATGTTTAATCTTTCATGCATGTGTCAAACATTCGATGTGATAGAGACTAAATTTTAGTAGGTGGAACAGGGACTAAAGTTTAAGAGGTATCACATCGGATGTCATATAGGGCGTTCGAAAACTAATAAAAAAATAAATTACAGAAGTCCTCGGTAATCCCGAGACGAATTTATTAAGTCTAATTAATCCGTCATTAGCACATGTTTTTTAGCACAATATTGTCAAATTATAGACTAATTAAGCTTAATAGATTTATCTCGTAAATTAGTCTTAATATATGCATTTAGCTTTATAAATAATCTAAATTTAATACATGTGTCAAAACATTCGATACGATAGCTGACTACTATAGTTTAGGAGGTCCTATCCTCCGAGACCGGCCGGTACCTGCAGTTACTCCAACCCATCATCAGCCCGGAAAGCCGTGCGTGGCGTGACAGCCACCGGCACCGGCACCCGCACTGGCCGGGACGACGCGACGCTGCATGGGCCAGGGCCAGCTTTTCGTGATCTGTCAGGAACGCCCGCCTGCGGCCGGCCCGGGGTTATAGGTGTGTACTATGTGTTGGTGTACGTGACGGGGCCGGAGGAGGACGGCGACGGCGACGGGGCGGAGAGCCCCACCGGGCACGCGGCGGCGACCAGGAAAAACGCGCCGCGCGGCATGTGCGGCGGCCGAGCCCCAGCCTCCTACCGGGAGACCTGAGACGCGCGCGCGGCCGCGTCAACAGGTGGGTGACTGATGGTGGGTGGAGACGGAGACCGACCGACCGCGCCGCGCGCCCCTTCCGTTCGGCTGCACCTGCACACCGACCGCGCGCGCGCATCGCGTCGTGCCGTCGTCTGAAAACGAACCGAGTCGGTCCGCGATTCAGCAGTACCACCCGACCCGACCATGGTCAGTCACAGCGTCAAGTGGATAGTTGGATCTGTCAGACGACTTAACAGCACTCAGCAGTCAGCACTAGTACCCCGTCATGTGGTCAGTCAGTCGTGGCTGGTAAACAGTCAGATCGTGGATCTCGAATCTCACCAGGATTCGACCAATAATAACGGGAAAAGGCAGTACAGTATGCTCTGTCATTTCAGAAAAAAGAATACACCTGGGTGGGTATTCATGTTCGGTTAAACTTCTTTATTTGTTTTTTAAAAGAAAATCGAGATCGACTCATATCTGAGGTGGAGCTTTAAGCGCGAGCTATGCCAATAGGCTGACAGAGACTTGATGGGGTTATTAATCCATAATGAACTTGGATTTTACAGTTGATTTCACAAAGCAATATGCAGCTGTGTGTGAAACTAACGTGTCAAGTAGTAGTAGTATCGTAAAACTGAGAATACCAAGTTGTACTTATGTGCACATATATACTTGCGGTTTAATCAAGAGACTGCAAGATGGCAACTTGGCAACGCTCAACAGTAAGCCACGACAATTCAACAGAGTATTCGAGTATAGCTTGTGAAATACTCCCTCCCTCACAAAATAGAAGACAACTTAGCTATAAATTGTCTAGAATCATAGCCAAAGTGTTCTGTTTTGGGACAGGATAAGCCCTTATACAAAAGAAGGGGGAAAAAAACTAGAGCACTACAAGCTCCACAGTATGGAGGCTGCTTCTATTATTGGCCCTATTCGCTTGTCTTATAATCCATACTTTTCAACTTGTTTTTTCAACCGAAACAGTCTCTCTCCCAACAAATCAACCAAAACAGTGTTTCGGCTTATTTTTTCAGCGAAGCGAACAGGTAGCTTGTAGGATTCGCAGTCGCAAAATGTCAAAACACAAACACATACATTTATTCGCGGTATTGAACAGGATACCACTTTATGCATGGCGCCATTTGTGAACATCCAGTATCATAGCCAACAAAACTAAAAGTCGCAACATAGTAATGGTTTTAGCCTTGAAACAGTATCAAGGTAAGCAAGTACAAAATTATCCAGCAGCCTATGATGATTATAAAAGAAACCTCATCGAGGCTCAAAAGGAACAGGCATGAAAATTTGACCAAACCGTATGGAAACACCACTCTCTCCTCTCCATACAAACTAACACCTAGCAAGATTCATATCTGAGGCACCTTAACTTAGGCGTGCCATCATTTGCAAAGCATTCTTGGCAGTCGATCAGTTCAACTCGCTGGTGGCGGCGGTGGAGGCATTGATCTTGCCAATCCAACCCAAGTAAAAATGCCAGCGCCAAGGATTACCCATCCTAAAACATCGTACCAGAAGTCACTATCCTTCTTCTTCTTCCTTGATTGCTGCAAAGCATAATGCTGTCAGCTTAAATAGGGTTGCATAGACACAGGGTAAGGCATGCATTAAACCACATATCATATGAAATCAGCAAACTATAAAATGCCAAAACTGATTTAGCTCTGCCACATTCCAGTTCATAGTGCACAAATCAAACAGAAAGTTTCTATACAGTATATATACAGCAGAAATACCAGTTTAAAAAGCATTCTGACTTGTAATGAGAACAGTGTACAAAACAAAACAAAAATAACATCAAGGAACAGACTACTCATGAAAGATCTCATCATCATGCTCGCTGTGGACAAAGAACAGTCCACAATGCATTTTGTTCATACAAAACTAGCAAGCATCTTCATTAATGTCTGAAAATATTTAGCATACTCAATTACCAACCAGTGTTACGAGGAATGCTTAATAAAGCAGCTGGACCAAAAAGGCAATTCATGCTCAAGAAATTTGGGATAAACTACATACTAAACCATATCATGAGCCTCCAATAGTAATAAATAAAGGGTAGAAAACACACAAAAATGGTAGACATTAACCGACATGGAACTTTTCTGAAGTCAGTCTGACAAGCGTTTAAGTAGTTTCTAGGAACAAGATAAGGAAGAGTACCCTTGGATTTGAGGCTGAGGATGCTTGTGTCACCGCTTGAGAAACCATCTGCCTCTGGATCTCCAAATGCAGTTCAGGTGCCTGGGATAATCGGAAGCAAATGTCACTAGAATGATACACATGCATTATCGCTAACCACTTATAACAGCCTGATTGAACATACTGTAAAAGATTGATAGCTGAAAGTGTCCAAATCTATTTTTAGCATTGTGTAACAAATATAGAAACTAATAAGTAACAAGCTGAAACAGCACTCCTGATTATTTGAAACTCAAACCCAGTATTAATAAGAAAATAAGTTTAGACTCAGTAGCATGGATGGTCCATAGTTTACCATCATTCAGGAATCAGGACATGGAAATACTGCTGAACAGAAAGGAGAAAAGAACCCACCTTCATTGACAAGTCTAAAGACTTCCTGTACAGCTCATTTGCAGGTTCCTACAAACAGCAGGTCTGAACTTTAGTTTCCAGTCAAACCAAATTGCACACGACATTGCAGCAGAAACGGAAGTTTTTTGGAAAGAAAAAGGCAAAATCATAGCTCTTTCATGGATATTCTGCCAGATGCTTGCATGACAACCTGACTGCATGTGGCTCAAGCTCCATGCGAACAGGTCTGCAGGTCAGCCAGTGTCACCAGGAACATGGTACATTGCCATGTTCCTCGTCCCAGGAACGCAGGAACAAGAAAAATCTCATCCCCCCAGTGGAAAATAAAAAAACTTTCTCAAAGAGCGTACTACATTCCTCAATCCCTATTCCACAACCCAATCGTACCAGGAACTTTGTGACTATGGGTCAGCCCAGATAAAAGGAACGGTGTAAATGTGTTCGAATTTAGCTAACACAATAACGGCCTACACATACCACATCAACAGCCTTCTGGAAACACCCGGTTGCCTTTACAAAGAACTCATTAGCTATTGCAGTGTCTGGAGTGAAGAATCCGTGAGAGGTCAGAGCATTTCCCAAGCACCAGAGTGCATCGGCCTTGTTGGGATCAATTTGCAGTGCCTCCTCCAGCTTGGCTTCGGCATCTGTAACAACATTCATTCAATTAGTACCACCTTCACTGTTCATTAACATCTACAAAGTGGCAGAAACCTAGACATACTCACAGCTCATTGTAATCCTCTATACATGAACTCTAAAAAGTAATAGCATTTAAACATATAACACTTTGAAGTATGAAAATTTGCATTCATGAAATCTTATACTCACAGCACAACACAATAGGCATTCATGAAATATGAAAAATCTGCATCTCGCAGATGACTAAATATGGATAACAAGTGAGCAATCAAAACAACACTTTGAAGCAAGAAACCATAACAAATATGAATGACGTTACAATATGCTTCAGGCTTCACAGCAATGTTTTCAAGTCGTCCGATTAATCGCGATTAATCATGATTAATCGTCCTAATCGGTCCCTGCTGACTGATTAGGGTACCGTCCACTTGTATAAGTCGTCCGATTAATCGCGATTAATCGTCCCTAGTCGGTCCCATGGCGACTAGGTTCGACTGGACGACTTGAAAACATTGCTTCACAGTACCAAATGAGCAAACAACAAAAAACTGGGAAGCAATAAACCAGTCCCCAGATGATACATAAGCAATATAAGCCACCTGAATTGTTAGTAACAACTGACTGCTGATTCTTAAAAAAAATGGCACAGATTTTGGTAGAAAGGATGCACCACACACAACACAAACAAATTCCAGTAACAGCTTCAATGTGCTATCAGAAATTTTCTAGCGAATACCCATGACACTGGTGAATATGACAAAAGAGCACTGAAAAAGAGTAAAGCACTTGATACATAAAAGGAGGGGACTAAAAATCACACAAACAAAAGCCATCCTTGTTAATTGAAACAGCACCAGCACAGCAACATTTTTCAGAGCACAATAGCAGCTGAGCCAACAAATTTCCTAAATGTCTGGGCCAGCAACACAGTGAATCAATCGGCAAACGTTAAGTGGGGTCAACACTGCCGCCATAAGGGCCTAACATATGACGACGAGGATTCAACTATGGATTTATGAATTCGTAAAGCACATATTGAGATCCTAAGATCATTAGCCGGTAGTGCACCAATAAATCCTATAAAAAAACTACAAGTAGTGCATCGAATAACCCAATAAAAAACAAGAAGAATCCTCTAATCTGAGGAAGCAATACCTTCAAGGAGCTTGAGGCCCTCGGGGCCGGCCCGCACCTGCGACAGCTCCAGCAGCGCGCCGCCCCATCGCGTCAGGTTCTGCGCGCACACAAGGAACACACAACCAGATCACATCGTACAGGGTTTGATCCAAGCGGCGGGAAAGCGAACGGGGAGAGGAGAGCTCGAGATGCATCGTACGTCGGCGTCGTTGGGGTTCTGCTCGTACACGGCCTCGGAGTTCTTGCAGGCCATCTCGAAGAAGAACAGCCGCTCCGCATCGCTCATCCCTCCCATCTCCATGGCGGCCGGGGGCGGGGTTCGTCGCTCCGGCGGCGGGATCCGATTCGGGGGTTAGGGTTTTAGGCTCTCCTCTCCCTGTGCCCCGTCTCGCTTAGATTTGGGGAGGACCGGAGCGGTGGGGGGCGGTGGGGACGTGGCGTGCTGATTGTGTAGTCCCTTGTACGAGAGGAGGAGTTGGGGATCGACACGGCCACAGTTGGACGGGATGACTTGCGAAAGGGGTTGAAGGGGAAAATATCTCTTGGCCCAGCTCAGCGGCTGATGCACTAGAATTGAGCCCAGTTGGCAAAGGCTCCGTTGTTAAGAGAAGGAAGAAAAAGGCCCAGTTCGTCTCATAGTTTTCGCTGGCCCGTTTATTGTCCTCCCTTCCAGAATTCTTTAACAAACTAATATTTTTTTAATATAAAATTGAAAACTACAGAACCCACCGTTGTTAACAAACTCTAGAAATTGTAGTAGCCCGTCGATATTTCACATTTGGGAACCCTATAGGTGGGTTGTCGGTCTTCCGATGCTCAATATAAGCCCAATGTTTCTAAGCAGCGAGAGGACCTATGGGCTTCCTGGTTGTCGATTATATTATTTTCCCTTTATTTCCTAGCATATTTTTATCCAAAAGACCAAAATAAAAAAAAATAGACCTAAAAAACCATGTAAATTTTTAAGTAGACAGTAAAAAACAAGGACGATCTATTTCATACATCTGGCATCACAGATTTTGTATTTTTTTAAATAAAAAATCTTCCTAGAATGGAATGGTATATCTGAGTTTTTACTTAAGCTGTTTGGCCCCAAAATGGTTTATAAAATTTTTTGAAAAAATAATCTAAAAATATGGTTCAAAATCAGTATTGTTGTGTAATTTTCTAGCATACTTCCTCCGTCCCAAAAAAAATTGATGTTCTGCTATTTAAAATTTGTCCCAGAAAAAATGATGTTCTGAGTTTTAGACACGTTGTTGTTGGCCCACAAATCCGGCGCCAAATTACCAATTGAGATACGCTATTGTTTGTTGCGATCTCTGCATGCTTGCATGTAGGGCGTCTTAATTAGGAAGTAAACCACGCGACATCCCTTATTTTAAGAGAATCATGTGTGACATACTAAGAGTATTAGGAATATTTGTCTTCTCCGCTAATATGTCTGAAAAATCCTAGAACATCACTTTTTTGGACGGAGGGAGTACATGATTTGATATGGAACTTTGTCATTTAAATTAGTATCTGCCATTTAATTTTTAACATGTGATTTGTTAAGAATCTTTGGGTTTCACTTGAGTACATGTACTAGGAAATTACATGAAAAATACTAATTTTCAAACCATGGATTTAGATGATTTTCATTGGATTTTTGGAACTATTTTAGGATCAAATAGGTTAACTCAAACTCAAATATATCATTCCACCAAGAATTTTAATTTCAAAGCTACAAAAGTTATAATGCCAAATCTAAGAAAACTAGATCGTGACTGATTTTTCACATCTATTTAGCAAAATGCACGGTTTTTTAGATGTCCTTTGATTTTGATCCATGAAAGAAGACACAAGTAAAGAGAACCTAAACTTGAGGTTGCTCAAATCTATCCTTATGACCTCTCATCAACCATGATCGCCCCACCTCCTTGCATGACTCTCGAGATCTTTCTATCAGGAGGTGCATAATACAAAGAACCTTCTTCATGTAATAACCAAGCAAAATCAGATTTCTTGTTATCCTTAACACATGCCTCACACCCTTAAGTAGCATATCTTTAGCATCACCCAACTTAACTTGATGCCACCTACTCCTATGGCACGACATGCTGAGCCCATCTCCCAAGTAAGTAAAACCATTGTTCTTCTCAGTTTGTGATGAGAACCACTCCTTATTCAGTGTTGCACAGGGGTGGATTCAGCGCTGGGCGGGTTGGGTTTGAGTCCTTAGTGTGTGATGAGAACCACTCCTTATTCGGTGTTTTGGGAATTTTCATGCTTTTGTTTTGGTTTTGGTGAATTTTTTTCTCACCTCATGTATGTAATTTTTGTGCTCATGGGTTTTGGTTGGGTTGGAACTCAGGTCATCCTAAGATTGGACTAACCCTCTCTCGAGTTTTGTAGATGATCTGGTGAATCGAGACACCATTCATCGGGCATAACAATAAAAGCCGGGGTAATTTTTTTTATAAAAAACTCACCTTCCAAATTATAAGACATTATGTTTTTTTTTCTAAATACATTACTTTCATTATGTATCTAGAGATATATATCTAAGTGCATAACAAAAAAAAAAATGTATATCTAGAAAAGATAAACTATCTTATAATTTGAAAATAACTAGGCTCGGCTAGCTATGGCTAAATCCTTGCATGTCCGGTAATAAGCCAAGCAACATCCACTCGTGCATGGAGATGCAGACGCAGGACACCAGCCACGCATGCCTGCAGAGGGCGTTCCTGCGACCCCGCGAAGCCGATGGCTAGGAGCGACACATCTGACTATCTGAGATCCGCGCGCGCCTCAGTTCTCGGCTGCACAAGCGAAGCGATGGACCAAAATAGCTCTGGTGGTCGGAATGGACACAGATTAGCTAGCGGCTAGCGCATGAATGAATGAAGAAAGAGAAGCAAGCAAGAAGAAGAAGAAACAGTAGGTGTACGTGGCGTGGCGAAGCAGAATCACCCGCCGGCAATTAAAAGCAGCGCGCGTGTAGAGAGAGATCGAGGCGGCCATGCAGGCGGTGCGGACGCGGCCGGAGCAGCGTGCGGAGGCGGCGGTGGTGGTGGAGGCGACCCCGCACGGGAGCGCGCGGTCGTGGAGCCCCGAGGCGGAGATCGGCATGCGGGTGGAGGACATCTGGGACAGCCTGGACGTGCAGCGGCGGCAGCTGAGCCACGGCGACAAGCTCAACAGCTGCTTCGACAGCATCCCCGTCGCGTCGTTCCCGCACACCTTCGACGGCGCGCAGCTGGTGGAGATCCCCTCCGACGCCACGCTCGCCGAGGCCGTCGACATCCTGTCCCGCAACAGGATCATCAGCGCGCCCGTCAGGAACGTGGACGCGCCCGAGGACGCCAGCTGGATCGACCGCTACATCGGCATCGTCGAGTTCGCCGGCATCGCCGTCTGGCTGCTCCACCAGTCTGAAGCCGCGGCGAAGGCCGACGACGTAGGCGCCGACGAGCTGGCAGCGAAGCTAGGCACCGTCACCCTCGAGGGTGCCGCCGCCGCCGCCGCCGCCGCGGTCGCGTCCAAAGTGGCGGCGGTGGAGTCTGAAGGAGCCATCGCAGAAGTGTTTGGAGCACTGCCGTCTTCGGACCTGTTCAACAAGACAAAGGTGAAGGACATCTCCGGGTCGTTCCGGTGGGCGCCGTTCCTGGCGCTGCAGAGCTCTGACACGTTCCTCACCATGCTGCTGCTGCTGTCCAAGTACCGGATGAAGAGCCTGCCCGTGGTGGACATCGGCGAGGGCACCATCAGCAACATCATCACGCAGGCCGCCGTCGTGCACATGCTCTCCGAGTGCGTCGGCCTCCACTGGTTCGAGGAGTGGGGTACCAAGACGCTCTCCGAGATCGGCCTCCCCATCATGAGGCTCAGCAAGATCGTCAAGGTACACTACGCATCCCTGATTCAGAATCCCCCGATTTCCGTCGAGAAAAATCCCGGTGATGATCCGGTGAAATTATATTGGCAGGTTCGCGAGGACGAGCCGGCTCTCAAGGCCTTCCGGCTGATGAGGAGAAAAGGGGTCGGAGGCATACCGGTGGTGGATGATAGCGGCAGGGCGGTAGGCAGCATAATGATCAAGGATGTCAAGCATCTCCTTACGGCATCGGAGACAAACAGAGACTACAGGTCAGGTTTATATATGTGCTTTATTTACATGGCAACATCATCAATATCAGAAACATTGTTACTAATGAGGATACAAAATTTGCTAAACAAAAAAAACTAAGAAGTGAGATGATGATAGACTACTTCATTCCATAAACCAAACACCCCCTTAGTGTATGAACATGAAAGGAGATGTATATTGAGCCATAGAACAGTTCAAAACAACCGTAAAATTAAACAACAGAAGACAAGTACGCTAAACAATTACCACTTGCAGGACCCTAACAGCAAAAAAATTCATCGCGAACGCGAGGCAGAGCTCCGGCGAAAGGCAAATGAGCATCATAACGTGCAGTAGAGGGGACAGTACCAAGGACATAATACTGAAGCTGGATGCAGAGAAGAGGCAGAGGATCTACGTGATCAACGAGGAAGGGAACCTGGACGGCTTGATCACCCTCAGAGATATAATCGCCAAGTTGGTGTATGAACCGCCTGGCTACTTTGGGGACTTCTTCAATGGTGTCATCCCTCTACCATCGAACAGCAGGGTCTGAAAAAGTTAGTCAGATCAGGAAATCCTTTTTTACCATGCTCTCTGTTTACTCCCCTTCTCTGTAGAAGTTGGTAACTTCCTTTCCATTTCTAGTGTCCATAAATTTTTAGTGAACTTCCTTCGTATATAATTATCACTTATGTAGATGAATAATGATAGCTTGTCATAATGCTTCCATGTGTGGCTCTGTTCATGTTTATGTTAAACAAGTTCGATGCCTGGAATTTAGCCATGCCAGCCTAACTTACCGCCTCCAGAGCATCATTTATCCTGTTCCTGAGACTAGGTACTAGCTTACTGCTTCTCCACTTACCTGGCATTTTTATCTATTGCTGAATCCAAAGGGATTTCAAGTTTCATTCCATGTAATATGACAACAACTTTTATGTTAAAGATATCATTCCTCTTTCTCCCCTTTCCTTTTGTTTCTATTTATCATTCGCTAGAATTTCTCATTAATTACCATCAGCCGTTTTAATTTAGGAAGCACATCTTTTCTTTATTTCCCTGCAGATTTTTCGATCTCAATTTATTGTCAACCAAGAAAAAAGGTTTCCTAGATTTTAAGATTTTTTTGGTTTATCATCTGCTGGAATTTTCTCACTGATTACTCTCAACAGCTTCAATATATGAAGCACATCTTATCCTTCTGTTCAGAAATTTTCATATCAATTTACTGCATAAATCAAAAAGGTTGACGTAGGAGGCACTCTACCTTTCCCTAACTACAAATCTCTAACATGTATATGTGCATTAGGCAATATAAGAAACTATGATTAGGCAGGTTATTATTCTACTCTATCAGCTATTTCCTCAAACAGTCAAACATCACAAGTTTTCTGTGTATGGTCATTGCCTCAGTGATCTACAAGAGCAGGAAAAAAATTATCAAAGTGCCAAACTACATAAATAAGAGAAAGGTCCCAATTTCAACAATTCTCCTACATCTTCCACAACTAAAAAAACAAAACGTGAATATTTTTTTTGCGACGTTACGTGGTCCATCGTCCTGCTGTGATCCCGCACCCCTCTGCTCCTATGCCGTCTCTTGCGATCCCCCGTCCATCCTATCCCTTTTCCTCTTCCTCTGATTTTCTTTCCATAACAAACCACCCCACACCGACGCCACAATCATCGCGAGACGCCGACGCCTTTCTCCCCACCCCACTAGGGGACGCCATGATCGCTCAAGCCTCGCGGCCCGGGCGGTGTGAGGCCAAGGCGGCGGGCGGGCGGGGGCGTCGTTGCGACAGATCGGGCAGCGGCGACGATCCAGCGCTAAATGGGTGGCGGTGACACCTGAGGTGATCCAGCCTCGAATGGCCGCGATCCCCCATGGCGGCGGCACGCGGCGTCGCGGCTGCGACGACGGCGGAGGACGAGGCTCGCTTGCTGCCGCTGGAGGAGCAAGCGGAGACGCACGACGGCGGGGGCACGGAGTACCTCTGCCCCCCCCCCCCCCCCGTACTCCCTTCTCTGTAGAAGTTGGTAACTTCCTTTCCATTTCTAGTGTCCATAAATTTTAGTGAACTTCCTTCGTCTATAATTATCACTTATGTAGATGAATAATGATAGCTTGTCATAATGCTTCCAAGTGTGGCTCTGTTCATGTTTATGTTAAACAAGTTCGATGCCTGGAATTTAGCCATGCCAGCCTAACTTACCGCCTCCAGAGCATCATTTATCCTGTTCCTGAGACTAGGTACTAGCTTACTGCTTCTCCACTTACCTGGCATTTTTATCTATTGCTGAATCCAAAGGGATTTCAAGTTTCATTCCATGTAATATGACAACAACTTTTATGTTAAAGATATCATTCCTCTTTCTCCCCTTTCCTTTTGTTTCTATTTATCATTCGCTAGAATTTCTCATTAATTACCATCAGCCGTTTTAATTTAGGAAGCACATCTTTTCTTTATTTCCCTGCAGATTTTTCGATCTCAATTTATTGTCAACCAAGAAAAAAGGTTTCCTAGATTTTAAGATTTTTTTGGTTTATCATCTGCTGGAATTTTCTCACTGATTACTCTCAACAGCTTCAATATATGAAGCACATCTTATCCTTCTGTTCAGAAATTTTCATATCAATTTACTGCATAAATCAAAAAGGTTGACGTAGGAGGCACTCTACCTTTCCCTAACTACAAATCTCTAACATGTATATGTGCATTAGGCAATATAAGAAACTATGATTAGGCAGGTTATTATTCTACTCTATCAGCTATTTCCTCAAACAGTCAAACATCACAAGTTTTCTGTGTATGGTCATTGCCTCAGTGATCTACAAGAGCAGGAAAAAAATTATCAAAGTGCCAAACTACATAAATAAGAGAAAGGTCCCAATTTCAACAATTCTCCTACATCTTCCGCAACTAAAAAAACAAAACGTGAATATTTTTTTTGCGACGTTACGTGGTCCATCGTCCTGCTGTGATCCCGCACCCCTCTGCTCCTATGCCGTCTCTTGCGATCCCCCGTCCATCCTACCCCTTTTCCTCTTCCTCTGATTTTCTTTCCATAACAAACCACCCCACACCGACGCCACAATCATCGCGAGACGCCGACGCCTTCTCCCCACCCCACTAGGACGCCATGATCGCCCAAGCCTCGCGGCGGGCGGTGTGAGGCCAAGGGCGGCACGGCGGGAGGGGCGTCGTTGCGACAGATCGGGCAGCGGCGACGATCCAGCGCCAAATGGGTGGCGGGTGACACCTGAGGTGATCCAGCCTCGAATGGCCGCGATCCCCCATGGCGGCGGCACGGCAGTCGCGGCTGCGACGACGGCGGAGGACGAGGCTCGCTTGCTGCCGCCTGGAGGAGCAGGCGGAGCATGACGGCGGGGCACGGAGTACCTCCCCCCCCGCGTCGGCCTCGCCCTCCTCAACAACGCCTCCGCGCGCTCCGGCCTCGCCTTAGAACGTAACGCGCTCTGCCTTCTTCCCCTGTCCCTCGCTGATCCGCCCCCGTCCCGATTGGTAGATGCATAGATCTCGCCCCTGGTCTCGCATCCTGGCCGCCGGCACAATCTATCCGTCTCTCACGCAGCAGGCAGGCAAAAGGCTGTACCACAGCAGGCCAACAGCCTAGCAGGTAATGATGTAGCCTGTAACTGTAAGCATTTTTTTACTATTTACACATTATAATTGCTTAGAAATTTGGCAATAAGTTATTTGATAAATTGTAGATTGTCCAAACAAACGTATGAAACCTGCGACACTGGTAACAGCAAGTCAAGCACGGGCAAACGACGATGTCCAGCCGAAAGGTCCGGGCATCGGATCCCTGATATCTCAATTTACTTGTGTTTTATTTTATATTTATAAATGCCATTGTTCACAAGTCACAAACTTTCTATTGTAGGTGGCTAAAAATTAGATGCTTAGCCAATTTGTGTCAATTAATTCTTTGTTGGTTTTGTTCTTAATTACGAAAATTCAATTCAACTTCATCTAGAATAATTCTGGTTTGGCATAATAAAACTAAAAAGAACTTATGCCAACTGCCGAATGGGGGCCTGACGCTCATCCATAGTTTGGATTTGGTACTGCAGATTGGTGAACTTTACTGACACAATTTGCTTTTGGCAAATCACTGTTACTTGACCGCGCCATTCTTTTAAAGTAGTTGATGATCGCATTTCTTGGAACAACCGTTTTAGATATGAATTCTCGTTTAGTTAATTTTATACTACCACTGATTTGTCCCCCTAAGCGGTTTAGCTATTGGATTATCCTTCCAAGTTAGCGCTTTTCAGTATCCTTTGTGCATCAGACTTTCTCCCGGTGACAATTATCCAGTTTAGCTGCCAGGTGCAAGCGGTTTGATATAATATCGTCAGACATAGGCCTTTAAAATATTTTTCATTTTTTGACATAGATTACAAAAGCGGAAATCCATTCCCACACACTGCGCAGACACACTTCAGTTAGCATGAAACTGGTTTTGTCTACAATGTCTTTGAATTGCTCATTCAAGTTAAGCCACATGCATGCACACAAATATTGATGTTTCCATCATCACAAATTCACTGTACTATATGATGCTTTGACATTATTTTCTTGGCTTCTTGCTTCACAGAATATGTGCTATTGGGACAGAGTTATTTAGAGTTCATGATATTTTCACCGCAGTTAACTTGATAGTATTATCTATTATGCCTACATATTGATGTCATACTTGTTTCAATCATGTAAAGTTTGGAAACCACAAAAGGCAATTAGTTAATATTTGCCCAAATTCATATTTATTAATTTATCATTCTTTTTTATGTGTAGTAGGAACTGCCAGGCCCCTTCTGTGCTGATTAAAGATGAAGTGTCTGAAGTCACAAATCGATTGCGCTCAATAGTGGTCGCTGAGGTGCATAATATAATCAAGTTGCAATCTTCTCGTAAAAAATGATACTATTACTATTTTTAAATCTTGAAATACTGTTTAAGTACAATGCTCTCCTTTTCTCAAAATTTTAAGCTTTTGTGTGAACTACTCTACGCATGGAACTCAATAGATTCACTGTGACTATACCTGAACTCACATCAGCAGTTGGATACTTCTTCAGAGCTGAAGCTGAAGGGAAACGAACGTGCCCTCTGTAAAACCACTACGACTGGCCTGAGTAAGAAGTGTCTTTTATAATTTTGTATTAGTGTCTATAATAAATATTTGTTTGAGGTCATCCATGTGGCTATAGAAATTTGTCCATTTGGTCTATAGGGTTTAGGATAAGAATCAACAAATGTTCTGTATTCAGTAAATTTTATCCTGCATGAAAGAAAAGGCTGCTTGCAACTCACCCTAATTTCAAAGATATAGCCGAACCATTAATATTATCCTGTGAACTTTCCAGAGCGCAATGCAGTCATGACAGATTCAGAGGATTGCCCATCTTGACCAATAACAGCTTATCAGGCTATCAGCACGACACAAAAACCTCTAGATTCTTAAAATGAGGCAGGAGTGTTCACTTTGATGTAACTGACCTTAAAACAAAAGGCTTGCATGTTTTTTTTTTAAATTTCCAACAAATTGACCAATACAAAAATCTCGCATGTGAAGATGTATTTTGTGTGAAACATTGTGTGATCTTCATTTGAGTCCCTTCAATATTGTGTGAAACATAGTGAAATCAAATAAATAGCATCATCAAATGAAGGCAGGTCAAGGATCGCTGTTTTGTCAATCTTGTATTTCTGCTGGAGCAGAGTAGCACATGTTGCTCGGTATCAAAACAATTATTTTCATATTTTCTTTAACCTGAGTCTCTGATATTTACACACTATACAGTTCCTTGATTTTTTTCACAAGATACCTATGACTCTATGCGATTCCTAGAATGCTTCACCATAAATCTGACAATTATTTATACTGATGTCCTATTGGTTGCCTGAAACTTTGTCATGTCGTGCACTTATCTGTACTCAAGTTCTGCATCATTTGCTGTATCAAACTTACTCATGCCTTTGACTTATTGGTACTCAACTTTTGTGCATGTGCAATGAATGGTTCGGATATGGAAAATGACTTCAAAAGTTGTTTCTTTTGGCTCCATGGTACAATTTAGTAAGAGAAATATTGAGCTAACGTCCTATATCTAAGGATGTCTATCTGTGGCCGGTAGCACAATTTACCAAGTATCAATTAACCTCCATGTCAAGGAGAAGGTTAGAGAGGGCAAAGTTGCTTTGGAGCATCATTTACACTAGATAAACTAAGAAGTACTCTCCTTTAGTAGATTGGTGAATACACGGTCAAGATTTTGATGCCATATAATGGAAGGCTACAATTTCCATTGACGATGAAGGAATATACTCGCGTAAAGTTTATCTGTGCACAAATTTATCTCATTGTACAATTGATTATCAAACTATTTAACATGTTTAGTTTGTTTGATTTACAATATTACTACTAAATGTCACTTCTTCTACACCGATAAAATTGAAGGTAGCAGTATAACACACATTCATACTTATGCTATTGTGGTATTATTTTTTTCTTGTTGCAATGCATGGGCAAACATTGCGCAGTCTACATAGTATGACACTATGTTGCATCTCATGGAGAAGCCATGATGCCTACTCACCGATTTAGATAAATAAGTAATATTAAGATTATTTACACGCTTTTGACATGCACTTTCAATAAATGATGGACAGGAATTTAGTTCAATAAGAGCCACTTCGTGCCTTTTCATTTGTCAGAAAGATTCAAAATATGTAGACTGCGCAATGTTTGCCGACGTATTTGGTTGCTCCATTTAGTTTTTAATAATCAAAGTATCCAGACTATTTAATATTTCTACCATGAGCTTGGTTGCTTGATTTAATTTATATAATGATCAAATTATTCGAAGCAATGTTGCTGCTTCACATGTTGCTGCTTCACCATGAGCTTGGTTGCTTGATTTAATATTTCTACATGCTCATTTTTAATTACTTTACTAATAATAGTGTGCTCTCTTATATGACAATAACCATCATCTGTGTCTAATGCTTTGCAGGAGGCCTTGGGTTAAAGGTTTTCATCCCTTCATGATTGCGCTAAGTGACAATAACCTACAAGAGTTGTTGTCGGTGCAGAAAGTGACTAACACGTAAATATTTGTAGTTTTGTCGTACGTTGTGATCGGAGGTGGCCTAGCACTCAATGACACATGGTTTATACTGGTTCAGGCAACGTGCCATACGTCCAGTTTGAGTCGGTCGGTGACTTTATTTCTGAGCCTAGGTGCTCGAAGTCTGCAGTGGGGTTACAAACGAGAAGAAGAAAGATGGGGTGTACAAGAGGTCCGGTCGACTCTGGTCGGAAGGGCCGAGAGCGACAGGAACTTTGCTACGAGCTAAGTGTTCAAGCGTGCGCTTGAGGTTCGAACCTGGCGGTTCTACGGTTGTGGACTAGTGAACTTGGTCGATTTAATGAATCTAAAGGGACTGAGCTTGAATTAACCTAGGCTATTGAGAGAGAGCGCATCCCCTTTTATAGATGAAGGGGATGACCTTACAAGTGAGAGGGAGAGAGTATGACTGCTTCTAAACCTTGTTGCCCACGCTGATGGGTACAGGTTGATGGTAGGCACCCACAACACAGTTTGATGTCAGGTGCACATGGGAGGTTCCGTCATCTTGTTTGGGTATGGCAGATGTCGGTACCTACATATACTGTTGATGCCCAGAGGTATGTGAGGAGTTTCCACCATGTTCACTTGGTACGGTAATTTCGGCGCCCACAACACTGTCGATGCTTAGAGGCACGTGGGGGGAGCCTTACCGTATGAGAGTCAATGGCGCCCATAATACTGTAGGGAAAATGTCGGCACCTACAACACTGTGTGTGTCAGGGAGGTTGCAGAGTATTATTCCTGCAGGCGTACAGGGTATGGTCCCTGGTATCGTGGTTTGATTTGTGCGCCCTACCTAGCTTTCTCCGTTTGTTCCCTGGTCCTTTCCGAGCGGGCGTCCCCGGTCGGTTGGTCCCAGTCGGCTCTGGTTGCTCTAGTTGGAGAAGAGCAGTGAGTAGGGCTTCTGCGAACATCGGTCGGAGACACGGGGTCGGAGTCGGAAGTAGTCCTTGGGCCAGGCCTTCTGATCGGAGAGGCTGTCGGAGGCAACTGGAGTCCGAAGCGAGCGCTCTGGTTGGAAGGGTGGGCCGAAGTGAGTGCTCCGGTCAGAGAGGTGGGCCGAAGGAGTCGACAAGCGGGCGTTGTTCCCCCCCGACTAGACCTTCTGGTCGGTGACTGGACCGCCTTTCTGGCCTGTTGTTTTAGACTCTTGGGCCGGCCCATGAGTTGCGTGCTGTCTGCTTGGGTCGAACCTGGGCGTGGAAGCTGGTCTGCGAGGGACCCTGGGTTTACGAACCCGATAGGAGCCCCCGAGCCCCTGGGTGATTCGGGCAGAATTGTCCGGGGTTTTTTTGTCTTGACGGCGGGTGCGCGCGAGCGCACCCGCGGGTGTAGCCCCCGAGCGGTTTGGGCAGAACCATCTGGGGGTGTTTGGTAGCGGGTGTGTGTGCGTGTTTTTTTAGTCGAGGCAGAGTTTGTCAACCAAGGCGTCATTGTGCAGCCGAGGCGGAGTTTGTCAACCAAGGCGTCGTTGTGCAGCCGAGGCGGTTAGTTGTTGGGGATCGGATGTGATGGAGCTCGCGGATCCTGGCATCGATGCGCGTTGTGGGATCGGGTGAGGCAGTTAGTTCATTAGTCTAGGGATCAGGCGAGGCGACAAGGCAGTGCTCGTAGATCCTGGCCTCGGTGCAGCCCGCGTAGCCGAAGCAGTTTAGTTTGTTAGTTTAGGGATTAGGCGAGGCGACAAGGCGGTGCTCGCGGATCCTGATGGGGCGAGTTTGGGGTCACAGACCCAGGTGTTTTGAAGCGCAGTCGGAGCGTAGCCGGATAGGGTGAGATCGGGGTCGCAAACCCAGGTGTTTGGAGCGCAGTCGGAGCGTAGCCGGATGGGACGAGATTGGGGTCACAAACCTAGGTGTTTGGAGCACAGTCGGAGCATAGCCGGATGGGGCGAGATCGGGGTTGCAAAACCAGGTGTTTGGAGCGTAGTCAGTGCGTAGCCGGATGGGGCTGTGAGTTGTGTGCGTTACCCCGTCCTTGGTTCCTCACAACCGGAGGGGCTAAGTTTTGTCATTTGTCCCAATCGCTCAGGCTCGAGTGACGCGCTCGGTGAGTTCGCTAATGGGTATGATCGAGCAAAATCTGGGTCCGTTGTTTGTGACGGGGTCGGCTTAGCCCTCTTGTGACATTCCACTGCTCCTTTACCTGTAACCCGGCAGATGCCTGGGTCGTTCTGTAGACCGACCCGGGTGGCCTAACGACCTCCCCTCGATGGAGATTTTGTGGGCTTGGCAAGAGGTTCAGGATCGAACGAGAAGGTTGAGATGACCCTGTATGCCAGACTGGGTGAGGGCCGCACGGGGCTCATCTGCGTTTTTCTCCCCTGGCTCTGTTGGTTGCTCATGTCGAATGAGGCAACCACCGCTTTGTGACAACACGGAGCGTTGTGATGCATTTCGCTACACGTGCGATGCTTAGTTCCCGAGCCCCCGGGCGGTTCAGAGCCCGAATCGTCCGGGAGGCACGGGCGTATGGAATGAATGCGCGTATGGATGTATGAAATGATTATAAAGAAATAGAGGGGGTTGGTAGTTTTTACCTTGATGACTCGAGTGACGGGGTTTGGAGAGCTCCAGTCGGAAATGTCCGACCGGGACTCGTGCTCGTCGTTCGTGATGGAGTCGGCATGGGCTATATGGGGCGTCCCTTTGCTCCTTACCTGTCTCTCGGTATTTATCCTAAGCGATTCGATCGACTCAGGGGGCCCGATGGTCTCTCCCGACGAAGATCTCCTTTTGGGTTTTTCCAGGTCTGGCCTGGGGAAGCGGGGAGCCGCCCGCGTGTGGTGGCGCTTTGGTTCTTGTGCCCGGCGTGCGGTAGTGGTTGGTCGTGCGGTAGTGGTGGGCCATGCCCAGGCCACGTCCCATCCGATCAGGAGCAGTTCCGTCAGGCAGGGCGCGTCTCATCGGTCAGGGCGCGTCTCATCTGCATTAAATAGGAAAGAGAGAGTTTTTCGCTCTGCCGTTTCGCCTTCCCCGATCGGAGCGCCCTTCCCTAACTGCTGTTCCTTTTTCCTTAAGTAGGAGAAGGGGAGGGTTTTCACCCCGTTCTTTTGCCTGTTCCTCATCTACCGCCTCCTTTCCTCTTCCTTCTTGCCGTAAGCGTTCCAATCCTTTTGTGATCCCGGAGCGAAATGTCGGACTGGAGGTCGTCCACCGTGAGGGAGTCGGTGTTGAAGGCCTTCGTTGCGAAGGTGTTCCTACCGCCGAAGGAGGTGGCGCACTAGAGGGTTCTCGGGAGGGAGGAGTTCCCGCAACCTTGGCCTGGCGAGGTGGTGTCCTTTCTTACCTTCCATGAGCGCAGGTTAGGGTACCCCGCGCATTGGTTCCTACGTGGGCTCCTCAATGAGTGGGGTCTGGAGCTGCAGCACCTTAATCAACAGGGGTGCTGCACATCGCTGGCTTTATCACCGTCTGTGAGGCTTTCCTCGGGATGGAGCCACACGTGGATTTCTTCCGGCGGCTGTTCTCTGGGAGAGCCTTGACGGTAGGGAATTCGGTCGAGATCGCGCCGGTGGGGGGTTTCGCCCTGCAGAGGAAACCGAGCGCGGGAGGCTCGTATCCCGCATACCTCCCCTGTGACTCCAACCGGGGGTGACATGGGGAGTGGTTTTACATCAGGAATCCGGCGGAGGCGCCGTTCCTAGCGTTCACCGACGAGAGGCCGGAGAAGCAGGAAAGTTGGTCGTGGGGTTGCGCCCGTAAGGAGAGGAAGAAGGTGGAGGTCATCGAGGAGGAGCTCTGGAAGCTTGTGCGGTGCGGTCTTGATGGGGTGCGGGTGTTCCACACCCTCTACCGCCGTCGGGTTGCGCCGTTGATGGAGAGGACGTGGCCGATGTGGATGTACAGCGGCCCGTCGGACCCGGACCGCGCGTCGCTGGAGGATCTACCGGACGATGAGGTCTGGAGTCGCCTTGGCCGGATGCTGCAGCTGAAGCCCAAAGAGAGGGTCGAAGGGAAGCCTGGGCCTTTCAACTCCATGATCGTGTCCAGACTGGTATGCTCCCTTCTCTTTAGTCCGCACTTCTTCCTCTGCTTTTCCTATTTTTTGATTTTGAGCCACACGTTCCCTAGGGGCTTGGAGTTTACAAGTCCCGGCCGCACCTTCCCAAGGGTCCAGAGGGCGTGGCCCGGCAGACTGCTCAGAAGGAGGCGACAGACGCCAGGAAGAAGAAGAAGGCCGAGGTGGCTCACTGGAAGTACAAGAAGGAGAAGGAGGTTGCCCGGCGCGTGAAGGCCGGGGCGAGAAAGAGCGACGTCGAGTCCGAGCTCGAGTCGGAGGATCCCACGGATGTGGATGACATGGTTTTCTCCAAGGAGGACGAAAGTTGGGAGGTCCTTGTGATCTCGGCAGAGCGTTGTGACCCTGCGGCGACGTCCGCTAGTGATGAGCAGGAGGCCGCGCGGCGCGCGGTGGTTCCCGCGCCAAGGAAGCGTGCGGCGAGCGCGGACGCCGTCGGCGAACGGGAGGCAAAGCGGACGCGGTCACCGCGCCCTTTGGCGGCGGCGTCGGTCCCATCACCGCTTGTGGTGGACGCGGCTGAGCAAGCCGGGCAGTCCGAGGAGCGGACTGGCACTTGTGCGTCGCCGGGACCGGTGCCAACGCGTGACTCGTAGCCGGGGGAGGCCCCGCCTACCACGGTTGCGGTCAAGCAAGCCAGGCGGTCCGAGGAGCAGACTGGCGCCCGCACGTTGCGCGACTCACAGCCGGAGGATGCTCGCCCGCTACTCTGATCGGGGAGTCCCGAGCCAAGGGTCGCGGCGACCCGCAGGCCGGACAGGAGCCGGTTGGGACGACTCCGCCCCCGGCTGAAGTGAGGGGGCGCGGGTTGTAGCCTGGGAGCGGTCCTTGCCCTACAGGCCCGTCGACATCGGGTCTTGCCTTCAGAATCATGCCGCTCACCTCCCGGTACGTTTTTCTTTGTTTCTTTTCGATCTTTCGCTATTGAGCCTTTTTGGAGTGTGACTTACCCGCACTTTTTGTTAGTGGTCGGGAGATGTCGGGGTTGAGCGTCGCCCCAACTCCCATGCGGGAGACTTGGAGGCCCACCCTACAGCGTGTCACGGTGAGCGACGGGGGGAATAGGGTGGCGACGGTGAAGCCTTCCCTTTTGGGGGTGGTGCCCCCCCGGGTCGGCTGCTGGTACGGTTGCAGCGGCGGCGGCGGCGTTGGTGGTGACCCCGGTGCTGACGGCGGGGGTTGCGTCGGAAGTAACCCTCGTGGCCCCTCCTCCACCGGCTGTGGCGGAAGAGGAGAGGGAGACCGAGCTTCCTGCTTCACTGAGTGGAGGGCTGCACGGCTCACCCTCGTGGTCAGAGACGAAGGCGCTGGGGGAAAACGCGGGCGGGACGAAGTCAGAACGCTCGGCGGCGGTCCACGCAACCGAGGTGGTGGACATCCCATCCGATGACGAGGCGGATGATATGGTGGAGCCGCCGGTGTCATCGCGGGAGCTGGCGGTGGTCCAGTTGGAGGCTGGGCCCTTCGGCGGGCTGCCGGAGGGTGACCTAGAGTGGCCCTGCCCTGACGACCCAGCGAAGGTGTGGTTCGTCCTTCGGGATTCCCAGGAGTGTCAGCTCTGGGACATCCTTGGGGAGCAAGGGCACACCGCGGTGTTCGAACTCACCAACCTGTCCGCGAAGCTCGGAGACACCCAGGAGCGGGTTAAGTCCGCTCAACAGTTAGTCGAGGTCGACCTGCAGCTTGCCGCGGAGGTGAGTTTCACGTACTTGTCCTTGACCTCTGAATCTTTTGTTGGTTGCCTTAGCATGCTTGTTTTTCATAGAGTCTAAAGGGGATGTCGTCCCACAAGTCTCTCTTTCTCCGAATGGAGCACGTCTGGATGGCTGAGCTTGAGCGTCAGCTAGAGTCCGCTTGTCGCGAGTCCTAGGACCGGGCGGCCGAGGCGATCACAGCGCGGGCGGAGGGGCAGCGTGCAGCAGAGCGGGCAATGGCCGCCGAGCAAGGGCTCGAGGCGGCGAAGGCCTGTCAGGCAGAGACCGAGGCGGGGTTGCGGATATCCCTGGCGAACACCGAGGCAGCGCTCCAAGAGTCCTTGGTGGTCCTTGAGTCGGAGCGGGGCGCTTTGGTGTCAGAGCGGAGCACCCTAGAGTTAGCGTGGAAGGCCCTGGAGTCGGAGCGAAAGGCCCGGTCGGAGGCAGACCAGGAGGTGCTCGTGCTCCGAGGCCGGGTGATGGGGACGGAGGAGGCGAATGCCTGGCTGTGCGCGTAGGTGGCTCGACAGGTGGGGGAACTCTCTGTCCTTGAGAACTTCCGCGTCGGTACGTACCTTTTCTGTTTTTTGTTGTGTTGGTTTCTTCCTTTAGCCTGTTTCCGAGCTTGTTGCCCTTCTTTCAAAGCTGGGCGGAAAGGTGAGGTTGCTGGAGCAGAACCTGGAGACGGTCAAGGCAACTTTCAGCCGGAATGCAGAGGAGCTGGCCAAGTCCCGTGAAGAGCGACATGCGCTCGAGGGGGAACTTGACCAAATCTGCAACGTTGCCCAGCTGGTTGTCTCAGAGATCTTCGGGTCGGCGCCAAGCACTAGCGTGCCCGTGGTCTAGCTGGCGGAGGTCCCGGATGCGGTCCGGGACCTTATCACGAGCGGGTTGTTCTACAGAGCGTCGGGGGTGCTGACGTCGGTGGCGACGCACCACCCAAACCTGGACTTCGCCCCTATCTGCAGTGGGTATGCTGAAGGCTTGAGCATGGAGGACATCCAATCGATCAGGGAGGGCTTGCGGCCGCACGCAAGGTCGGTGGCGGAGCAAGTCTCTGCCCAGTGGGTGATGGACGTCCGCCGTGAAGACATGGCCAGAAGCATGCGTGGGGAGGACGTTGCCTAGCCTGCGGATGGCACGGAGCCTGGGTCAGAGGTGGACATCGCCTCGGCGTCGACGGAGCCGAATGTCATGCTGCCGGGAAGTGAGCAGCTTGCGCCTTTGTCGGTCGCACTGACAGCAGATGCCGCCGAGCTGGTCCAATAGCTTGTAAAATATAAGTAGTTTAGTGAACGTAAAAAGTTTAAGTTCATGGGGGAGCCCCCGTGTAAACGTTCCTGTGTGCTTAATGACTATGGTTGGTTTCGTTTTCTATGATGGAGTCACTCCATTCGGGGAAGCTTGTTCCCCTTTTGTTCCTTAATTTTTTCTTAGCATAATTTGTTTTTTATTATTTCCTTCTCGTACCTGCCCGTTTGTCCCATAGGCTGCGACCTTGGGAGCTCGGGGCGTGGCCCGTGAGGCTCGGCTGCTCGTAACCGTAGGGAAAGGCGGGGTGCGATCCGCCGGAATGTTTTAAAGTAAAGCTACGTAAGGCAAATTAAAGGAACAAACTACCCTTTTGGTTGGGTAGGAAGGAATTTCACCATATGATAGTAAACAAAACAGAGAGGTACTAATGTACCCTAGCGGAGCCCCCAAGCGCCCTGGGCCGAAAAGTGTTCGGGTCGAGGTGCTTTTATAAGAGCATACGCTAAGTAAATGATGGTAAGACTGAAACTTAGGGAAAGAAAAACGACAGCTGTTCCAAGCGTTCGGAGAGAATGTCGTCGTTGTTGTCCTTTAGTTCGTAGGCATCCGGTCGGATCACTTTAACCTTCAGTCGTCCGGATCCTTGCCCGCCACGCCCCCTTTCTCAGTCGCCGCTTCTTGGCCTTTTTCTTCCTTTGGCCTGCCAGCCTGCTGCAGAAGGCGCTTGCGGAGCTGGCAGTCCTTGTAGAGGTGTTTGACAGGGTAGTCGTGGTTGGTGCACGGGCTCTCCATGAGCTCGTGGAAGTGGCCCGGAGGGTCCTGCTGGGGCTACGTGCCCGCGTGACCAGCCGTGGCGTCCAACGCGGAGTTGGCCGGTCAACGACGATCCTTTCTGTTCTTTTTCCCCCTCTGCGTGGAGGGGCCCTCGTCCTGATCCTGGCACTTGGCCTTACCTTTGCCCCGGCCTCCGTTGGAGCGCGGCAGGAGTTGCGCTCGCTGGGGGCTTTGGACAAAGGTCCGTGGTCCCGGGCCATCAGGGCTGGGACTCCGGTCGCTACTGCGTGTGTCTCGGTTTGGCCCGAGCCGTGCGTAGACAGGCGGTCGGTACGGAGCGGTCGTCAAGTCAAGGCGAGGTGCCAATGTGGCCTCCTGTGCCACGCTCGATGGTCGTCGTGGTGATCGGGTGGAGCGACCCATCTGCTGCATCCCCATTCCCCTGGTGGGGAGTGAGGTCACGAGTTGGCGTCGCGATACGGAGCTCTCCGCTTGTTGCATGACGACAGTCTCCACTAGTGCCTGGAGGTTCCGGTGGATCGCCTGTTCATGAGGGTCGTTTGGCTCGGACAGGCCGCGCAGGAGCATTGCCACGGCGGCGATGTTCTGACTGGCCTGAGTGAACTATGGGGGATCGGTCCCCCTATCCATGGTGTTGCGTTGGACCTGACGGGCGCAACCCCGGGTGCCGCTCGCCGGTCTATGCGTACAGGGCCTAGTGTGGTGCGCCGAGCGCGCTGGCGCAGTCGGTGGCTGATGCAGCCACTATTGTCGTAGTGCCTCGCCGTGCTCCCGTGTGAGCTCGGGGGTCTCCGCATGAGAGTCCGGTGAGGTGTGAGTCTGTGAGGACTCTGCTTCCGCCGGTGGGTGTCCCAGAGTGTCCGCCATGGCACACTCCCAGGACGGACGGTGGCTAGGTGCCATGTCGCCGATGCTGGAGCCGTCACTCTCGCCATCGTCATCCATGAGGTCGAGGAAACAGGTGGGAGCATAGCTCGCCATTCCCACAAATTCAGATGCGAGAGGGGGCGACGCTGGCATCCTACGGAGCCCACGGGCGTATGCGTCCACGGAAGACGCGAGGCCATAGGGGAACCGGTCGTATTGTGGTCGCATCGGGGACAACGGGGTTCCTCCGTGTAATCAGCGGAAGATAGAGAATAGTAAGTAAATAACAGCATGTACATTATTCACAGCGGGGTTTGAGCAGAGAGTTTGCTTGGAAAGAAGCGCAGACGCCACATCGTCGAAGTCGTGCATCCCAGAGTCGATGGAGGGTGCCCCTCCAATGGGTGTCGGGACATGAGCCTCCTCACGGAGGTGCAGTACGCCGAGCCGGTCGGCGACGAAGTCCAGGCTTCTGAAGAGGAAGTCCTGGGATGGCTCGAAGACGGGTGGAGCCCACATCCCAACAGGTGAGAGTGCGGAAAACTCCAGCGAGCCGAAGTGAATCGTATCGCCCGAGCCCGCCATGGCGAGGGTGGCGGAAAAGTGGGCCATCCGATGAAAAAAAGTGTTGAACGTACAGCGTCTTCCCCACGGACGGCGCCAACTGTCGGTGCAGAAAGTGACCAACACGTAAATATTTGTAGTTTTGCCATACGTTGTGATCGGAGGTGGCCTAGCACTCAATAAAACAGGGTTTATACTGGTTCAGGCAATGTGCCCTATGTCCAGTTTGAGTCGGTCGGTGACTTTATTCCTGAGCCCAGGTGCTCGAAGTCTGTAGTGGGGTTACAAACGAGAAGGAGAAAGATGGGGTGTACAAGAGGTCCGATCGGAAGGGCCGAGAGCGACAGGAACTTCACTACGAGCTAAGTGTTCAAGCGTGCGCTTGGCGGTTCTACGGTTGTGGACTAGTGAACTTGGTCGATCTAATGAATCTAAAGGGACTGAGCTTGAATCAACCTAGGCTATTGGGAGAGAGCACATCCCCTTTTATAGATGAAGGGGATGGCCTTACAAGTGAGAGGGAGAGAGTACGAATGCTTCTAAACCTTGTTGCACATGCCGATGGGTACATGATGATGGTAGGCGCCCACAACACTGTTGGATGTCAGATGCACATGGAAGGTTCCGTCGTCTTGTTTGGGTATGTCAGATGTCAGTACCTACATATATTGTTGATGCCCAGAGGCATGTGAGGAGTTTCCACCATGTTCACTCGGTACGATAATTCCAGCGCCCACAACACTATCGATGCCCAGAGGCACGTGGGGGAGCCTTACCGTATGGGAGTCAATGGCGCCCACAATACTGTAGAAAAAATGTCGGTGCCTACAACATTGTGTGTGTCAGGAAGGTTGCAGAGTACTGTTCCTATAGGCGTACAGGATATGGTCCCTGGTATCGTGGTTTGATTTGTGCGCCATACTTGGCTTTCTCTGTTTGTTCCCTGGTCCTTTCCGAGCGGGCGTCCCCGGTCGGTTGGTCCTATTCGGCTCTGGTTGCGCTAGTCGAAGAAGAGCGGTGAGCAGGGCTTCTGCGAACCCCGGTCGGAGACGCGGGGTCGGAGTCAGAAGTAGTCCTTGGGCCAAGCCTTCCGTCGGAAAGGCTGTCGGAGGCGACTGGAGTCCAAAGCGAGCGCTCTAGTCGGAAGGGTGGGCCAAAGTGAGCGCTTCGGTCGGAGAGGTGGGCCGAAGGAGTCGACAAGCGGGTGTTGTTCCCCCCGGCCAGACCTTCCGGTCGGTGACTGGATATTGTTTTAGACTCTTGGGCCGGCCCATGAGTTACATGTTGTCTGCTTGGTGTAACACCTCGGGTGTTAGCCTTGCATAACTTGACTTGCATAACATGAGCATGAGCATCAAGCATTCACAAATCATCATTTACACTTGAAACATTCAATTTAAACATATGAAACATTTGCTTGTTATTTCATGTTTCCCTGGTATATATATGCAAATAATAGTGAGTGAATACATGTAAATGATTGTGTGCCCTTGCAAATAGCTTAAACATGTTTAGAGTATCATTATGAACAACTTTGGTATTCATGGCTAAGGCTAAATGAGTCACTAAGTCATAGTTCATGTATGAGTCATCTTTTAAATGTAGCATGTTTGACTAAAGTGGAACTAGGTGTTAGAGACCTTGCATGGAGGAGTTCACTAAAGCAAAGTTGTAGTGTTTGACATAAGGAACAACTTTGATTTTTGGGTCTTTGACTGATTCAGCTCCTAACATGCTTGAATTTGGATTTCAAAAATCATCAAATCTTTGCTTTTCAACACTTAGCCATTTTTGTTCTAAGTCATACTCAAAGGTTGCCACCCCAACTTTGGCTCGATTTTTCTCTCTTTGGTTGCGATTTAGAACAAGTGCATTGAACAACATTTGTAATGGTACTTAGGTCTACAAAGTTGGTTTAGTAACCTAGCGCTAATTAAATCACGGATTGGAAGATAAATCATCACCAAAACCCGTCGTCGAGCTCGGTTTTGGTTCCTTTGGACAAACCGAATGGTGATTGGTGGTCGACCGGTTCAGACACATGGCGCAGCGTGTCGCATGGCGATAGCTGATGGTCGCTGTCGTCGCCGACGCTTCTGCTTGAGGCTTGGCCAAAGGCAGCCAAGCGCGCCTTCAACACGCCAAAGACACCACCGCAACGCCCAGCGCCCTCATTTCATTTTCCGCTCCTCCTTCGCCGTCGTCAGCTCCATGAGCTCCCTTAAGCGCAGCTCGCCGAAGCTCTGCAGCTCCGCCGTCGCCATAACCGCGCGCTACTCGCGCTTCGCCTCTCCAAAGACCACCGCCATAGCTCCACCGTCTCCCCATCAACCCACGCGCCTCCTCCGTGCCCGCTTATAAAGCTTGGTAAGCCACCGCGCAGCGCAACACCTCGCGGAGTTCCGCCGCTAGCCCGTTATCGTGGCCACGCCGCCTCCGGCCCACCATTGGCCGTGATAGCTTGTGGTATAGGATCGCCGTGGTCTAGAGATACTCGTCCAAGTCTTAGTTGAGCTGCCAGTAGCTTTCACCGGCGCCCCGCCAGTAGTCCACCCTCGTCGCTCCGCCATGGCCGCCGCCGTCGTCCTTACCGTCGACAATAGGGCCGGCCAAGTGGCTCAATCGATGCGCCAGATCGAGTAGATCATCGTGTGATGATGTCACCGCCGGTGAACTCGCCGCCGTCGAGTTCGGCGGCGCGCCTTGTCTGGCATGCCGCCACTCGCTACCTTCGTGTCGATGACATGGGGTCCTCGACCGACGGGTCCCACGGTCAAATGATGAGAAGTAGAATAGGCCAGTTCAAAAATTCCAGATTCAAGTGTGTTTTGTTATTTTTGTATCTTCAGTTTGGTACCTCCTAAATTTGTGAAATAAATATGGTTGTATTCCTTAGGAAGTGTAGTATTTAAGAAAAATATGTTATTGGTTTCAACAGTAGAAATTTTTGGAGATTTAAATAGGGATTTGAAATGTGCTTTTGAATGCATTCAAATTTGTTTATTTTATATCTAGAGTTCTGTGCTCCAAAAAATTATGAAATTTTTGTGGTAAGCTAATCTTAGCATATGTGAGCCCTGGTAAAAATTTGGGGACCAGTGCATGGGTAGATTTAGAGTTATAGATTTTTCTTTTATGACTAATTAATCCTTGCATGAATTTTTATAAATTAAGTATGAGTCTAAAATTCATGAAATTTGTTGGAGGTAATCCTAGTACCCTATGGATGCTAAGAAAAATATGAAATCTGTTGCTTGACGCTTTTCCATAGGATTTTCCATTTATGCTATTTCAAGCCCTTTGCCTTGTCATTTTGCATAGGATGTTCTACTTGGTAAAATGACATGAAATTTTTTTCTGAAATCCTTTGATAGCATTAGTAAGGCTCTGTAAATTTTTGAGAATTTATGAAGCACATCTGATATATATTTATTATTTAACCTAGATATCTAAATAAAATAATAAAGGCAATTTAAATAAATAGTTTGGGCTTCACCATTATATTTTCTTAAATGTATTTGGTATGCTTAAACTGTTGGTAGGCTTTGTATGATAAGACTTTGAATACTTATATGAAGTAGAGGTATCGTTACTTTATAATGCGTAATTGGAATAGTTTAGGACAAATTCTAGAGTGTGATGAGTTGCATGTTGAAACTGATGTGTACTGTAAAAATGGTAAATAACAAAGTGGTAGAGAATTTGATAAGCTTTCCAGAAAGTCCTGGATCTTTGTTTTTGGATTTGTAGAACTCAGTTATGAGTGAAGCAAGTAGCTACTGTTTGTGGCATAGTCGATGCAATGTAGAAGTAGTTAAGTGGTAATCGAGAAGAGATATGCACCTACTCAAACAACATGATGCACTTGTTAACATATACGCATTCGTAATACTTATACCATACTCATGCATCTAGGATCGGAGGAAGAGATCACGTTGTTGGAATTGAAGAAGCGAGAGGAAGGGAACCCGCGGGGAGGATCCGCAAGCCGCAGACTCCCCGGCGTGGAGCAGAACCTCAAGAGCTTCCGGAGTGTCGACCATCGCCCCTACTTCCTTTCTCATGAGGCAAGCCCCGGAGCATTATAAGTCTCCCGAAGAATTTATAAATGTTTACTTAAGTACTTATGATTCTTTGCATTAGGTTATAAGAGTTGAATGAAACCACTTGATGCATGTACATTCCTTGTCCAGATATTACACCTTTAACCCGGTATAGGTCCGAGGATCGAATATATGCTTAGCCATGCTTAGACCGGTAGAAGTCGGGTGATTTCTGTCACCTACGAGATATAGGTGGATACCGAGCACGGTTGGTTATAATTGCTATCGTGGAAAAGAACCATGGTTAATGTAAATGGAGACCCAAAGGCGGGATGTCGATAGAGAAGCAACAAGACATGGAGGTCTTGGGTGTGAATCTATCCCGTCTGTGTCGATCAAGGACCGTACCGTTGTTGGAACTTCGACAAGATTGAACGCATGCCTCTCACTTAGCTGGGCGGATAATTCGTTCGACCGCTGGCCGAGTAATTCAACTCGGTGCCGGAATCGCTCAAAGCGCTCCTTCCGGGAACGATCGACCGAGCCCCAAGGCGAGGCTTGGCTCGAGCATCCTGGCATCTGGTGTTCCAGTTAATGCGGCTTGATACGGACCCATGAAATGTGTACTGAGTTGTATCAAAGGTGACCTAAGGCTATCGTGGGTGGTAGACTGGGTTTGTGTTAGGAATAAATTCCATTTGGTTGAAATCGATTGAATCGCCGTCTCTCCCGGATAGTGAGAAACTTGGCTAGCTCCAACATCGTAGTAATCGTATTATGGAACATGATGGTTCGGATGAAAATGGAATTGCAATACCTGCTATGGTTACTATTGTATGCTTCTAAATGATATACCACATGTTTGTACAGGATAGTGGCTAATCTAGAAATGGATAGTTATAATTAACTTGGTAAAGGAATCATAATTGTACAACGGATCGATTGCCTTTTTTTAAAAAAATGTTGTCAAGTTACGTCCACTTATACTGACCTTGCATAATCCTTGGAGTCATTTATTTTACGGTTCATGACAGGTAAGTCTAAGTGAGTACCTTCTCGTACTCGTGGTTTATTTTCCCATTATTTGCGAGATGGCTTGTGTATCATGGTTATTGCAAGAGTTGCTTCTATCTGTTGTGGATGAGGAGTAAGCCTTGGGCGTGCTTCTTTAGTAATTCCTATCCTTGCTTTTGTGGACCGTGATCTAGCTTGGCAGCCAGCATACTAAACTATGTTGGAAACTTTATCTTGAACTTATTTGCTTCCGCTTTATTTATCAAACTCGGTTTGTAATAACTTTTATTCATATACTCGATGATGAAAAGTATCTGTGAACTTTATGTAATATGTGGCATGTATGTTGAATCTGTCACGATCTTGGTTGTTGTAAATCGTTTATCGAGACCCGTCGTGGTACTCGACGGACTACCGGGTTTATATGGGTTCAAGTATGACGGTCGACCGCTATGGATTACCATTGTACTTGTATTCTTATAAATTGGTGGGATTCTGCTGGACGGTGGCATCGAGCAAGATTCAACGTTAATTGTCACAAGTGTATTTAAAACAAAAGTTTTGTTTTCCGAAAACCCTTCTCTAGCAACTAATAGTTATATAATAGGTATTTGAAATCTAAAGTGTGCCAATGATCACTTTCCTTACGCCCAAATTAAGGACTATTAGGTGGCTATTTAAGTACTAACATGGGGGTTTTACTAAGTGTCGTCCATACGGCGTGCTATTGTATGGATGCCATTCACTTGAATGGTAATGTATGGATCAAATGCCTCTACGCCAAGGTAAGATGAGTGTATGACCGCAAGATGTGAGCATGCGGTCGGGAAGAGTAGCTTTGGTACGGCTATGTATGCATTGCATGTGTATATGGTACGTATTTAATTGTGGGTTAAATTATTGTCGGGTAGATTGATACGGAAGTATATGTATGGGTATACATATATGGAAGTATTTACAAGTACATTCTGCATATTCATTATGGGTTTAGGGCTGAAATAAGATCTTATGTAGGTACACTAACAGCGAAACGTATAGTTCGACTAGTTACGCTATTTATGAGAGAACGTATGTATGCCACCGTGTCTACCGCTAGAAACAAATTTTTCCTAAGTTTGTGAGGACGTACGGAACGAGCATGCATCATGATAATTACCATTCACATAATTACATTGTTCCTCCCCTTATAAAATTCTTACTCGGTTATGTAACTCTTATCCATTATGGCATTGTCTCACCAAAGGGTACATGTTAATGGTGCGAGATATGGCACCAAGCAGACCGCTTCGCAAGTCCACCGGAGGCGTGAGCTCCCCGCCGTCGCCTTGCTCACGTGCAAATCAACAACGCCACACGTTCCTTGAGAGTTTGGGATGCCTACACTCTTGTGGAGAGTGCTCATTGTGTAGGCTATCCAGATGGAATGGAACCCGCTACTTACGGGCAAATGAGCAGTTGGGGAAGGTCTCTTGAATTATTTGTGGAGGCCATTGTTCGTCCCTCGAGGTGGCGATTCGAGTGGACAGTGGTGTTATGAGTCAAGCTGGCGGGACTATCAAGAAGCAAGCATTTGGCGAGGGGCAGCCTTTGGGATCTGAGGACATCATGGATCGTTTTCCGGGGAGGTGGCAGCCGCTTTGGTTGGAGTCTTTCAAGAGGTAACCCTCCACCGACTCATGGCGGCGAGACAAGAGGAAAATCTTTGGAGATTGGTGCAAAGAGAAAGGCGTAAGCAGTGATAACCCTTCCATGAGCGCCATGTTCGCAATGATGAGAGTGTTGGATGGAGTTGAAGGTAGCCTCGGGACGTGTGTCTAGTGCTCTTGGTCATGCTCATGAGGACCGGCGTCGACTTCAGAGGGAGCACGACGCCGAGATAGAAAGGCTCATGAAGAGATGACTAGGTTAACTCACGGTGAATGCAGCTGGTCAGGAAGATGTCCTAAGAGCTCGACAGTTTGAAATTTGGGAGAAGCACGGCTGTGCCAATGCGGAAGAATACAATGATAATCTGCATGAAGAGGTTCATCTCTGAACAATCGGCTCCACCCTTATGTCCCCACGGAGCCGCAGAAATGGATCTAGAAGGGTACGAGGAAGGAGAAGAAGAAGTGGAGCCTGAAGAAGAAGTAGAACCTGAGGAAGGAGATGATCTTGCGTCTGACCTCGATAGTGATCATGATGAGGATTAGATCGCTTAGCACTTAGTGGAAGGACTAATGTATCACCTTTATTTATGTAATGGACCTGTAGTTTGAAATTGGCATTAGTAACCAGACTATCATGTAATGTCAATTGCATGTTTGGATGAACGTCAATGCAATTCCAGTTCTTTGTCGGTAATCACGCTTTAAATTTGCATGCGTTATGAGCACGATAAGTGGTCAAATTGGGGATGCCATGTTGCGAGAATGAATTGTTATGCCTCTGTTTTTATTGTGAATTTGAGAATTTCTCCAGTGATTTCAGTTTGGCATGATTATGATTCATCTGCAATCTCTTGACATCAACCAAAAATCGCTTATTGTTGCAACTTCGCAGATGACGCGCACCCGTGCTGGAGCTGGTAGCAGTCACGATGGCAATGGTGATGACTTACCACCACTGCCGCCGCCGTCTGCTCAGGAGTTCTTTGCCCAGTTCCTAGGGAGCCAGAGGACAATGGAAGAAGCTTTGCGCCTTATCGCGCAAAACACTGCTCGTGGCCACCCACAGCAACCAGGGGCCGAGCCAAATCAACACAGTACATTCAAGGAGTTTTTGGACACGAAGCCTCCGATCTTCAAGGTGGCTGAGGAACCACTGCAGGCCGATGAGTGGTTGAATACCATTGAGCAGAAATTCCGTCTGTTAAGGGTCACGGAGCATCTGAAAGCAGAGTATGCTTCTCATCAATTGCAAGGACCAGCAGGGATCTGGTGGACACACTTCCTGTCGTCTCTGCCTGCTAATGCGCGAGTGACCTGGGAACAATTCAAGCTGGCTTTTAGGGGACATCATATTCCCCCGGGCCTGATGCGCATGAAAGCAGCCGAATTTATGAGGCTCACTCAGGGAACAAAGTCACTCACAGAATATATGCACGCCTTCAACAACTTGTCAAGATATGCTCCCGGTTTTGTGGATACCGAGGACAAAAAGATAGAGAGTTTCAAGCGAGGTTTGGGTACTAAACTGATGAAGACCATGGCCAATTCTCGATGTACCACGTACAACGAGTTTATTAGTGACGCCTTGACCCAAGAAAACCACAACAACATGCATGCAGTTGCTAAGGGTCGCAAGAGGGCATATGAGGCCGGTGCCTCCGGATCTTTCCAATCAAAAGCTCCTATCACAGCTAGGCCACAATTCCGTCCACCTGCACCCAAGTTTAGGCCTCCACCACCGAAAGCTCAGAATAACAGGCCACAGAAACCATTCCGTAAGGCGTTCACTATTGCCTTACCAAAAGGAAATGGCAATCAGGACAGCTCCACAGGATTCAGAAGTAATCAACCATGTTTCAACTGCAACCAACTGGGTCATTGGTCCAAGGAATGCCCCCACCCCAAGAGGAATGGCAACCCAAATTAGAACAATCAGAGGCAGGTGAATGCCAGGGCACGTCAAGGACAAGTGCATTACACATTTGTGGAGGAAGTGCCCACGGAGAAGTTGTCACGGGTGGTATGTTTCTTGTCAACAAGTATCCTCTTTGTTGTTTTATTTGATTCAGGAGCTTCTCATTCATTTATGAGTCAAGCATTTGCATCTAGACATGGTCAAGAAATAATTGAAGTAAACAAAGGGGTTTTAACATAAGTTCAAGTGAGGGGAATCTGTTACTACCAAAAAGATAGTCAAAAATGTACTCATCGTGATACAAGGGAGGAGTACACCACGGATTTGATAATATTGCCGGGTTGTCAATAAGTGTAATCTTAGGCATGAATTGGATGAAGGATCATGGTGTTCTTATTGACACTAGCACCGTGACTATTATGTTGAGAGAACCCACGGGAGGGAATGCTTTTCTAGTCCCACTCTCCGCGATTTGAACCCCAACATTTAGCCTATGCTATCCAAGCCACCACGATATGTGATATCCGGTGGTTTGTGAGTTTCGGATGTATTTCGGAGGAATTACCAGGTCTACCACCGGATAGGGACGTGGAATTTAAGATTGAATTAGTGCCGTGTACCGCACCCATATCCGAAGGCCCTATAGAATGCCACCCAATGAGTTAGCGAACTTAAGGTTCAATTACAAGATCTATTGGACAAAGGTCTTATCCAACCTAGCTCATCTCCGTGGGGATGTCCAGCCTTGTTTGTGAAAAAAGAAGGATAAGTCAACGAGAATGTGTGTAGATTATGACCACTCAATCTTTGTGACCATCAAAACAAATATCCATTGCCCCGCATCGACATCTTGTTCGATCGGTTAGCGAAGGCAAAGGTATTCTCCAAAATTGATTTGAGATCAGGTTATCATCGGATAAAGATCGTAATCGGAGGATATACCTAAAAGCGCTTTCTCTACTAGGTGCGGCTTATACGAGTATTTGGTTATGTCTTTCGGACTAACAAATGCTCCACCTATTTCATGTACTGATGAACTCGGTATTCATGCACGAACTCGACAAGTTCGTGGTCGTGTTTATTGATGATATATTGATTTATTGAGAAAATGAGACCGATCATGAGGAGCATCGAGGATTGTCCTATCCAGACCGAGGGAGCATAAGCTATATGCCAAGTTTAGCAAATGTGAATTTTGGATGAGCAAAGTACCTTTCTTAGGTCACATTTTATCAAGAGATGGAATCTCAAGAGACCCATCCAAAGTACAAGAGGTCATGGATTGGAAAGCCCCAACTTCGGTTCATGAAGTTCGGAGTTTTCTAGGGTTAGCGAGGATACTATCGCTTCGGTTTATTCCAGATTTCTCAAAGATAGCTAAGCCTATGACCGGACTACTTCGTAAAGATGAGAAGTACAAATGGACACCAGAATGTGAAACAGCTTTTCACACCCTCAGAACTTTGTTGACTACAGCACCTGTGTTAGCACAACCAAACATTGAAAAAGACTTTTGATGTATTTTGTGATGCATCAGGAATAGGTTTGGGATGTGTGCTTATGCAAGAAGGGAGAGTAATTGCATATGCCTCACGACAATTGAGAAAACATGAAGTCAACTACCCTACACATGATTTGAAACTTGCAGCCGTTGTCCATGCACTAAAGATATGGAGACATTACTTGTTGGGCAATGTATGTCATATCTATATCGACCACAAAAGTCTCAAGTATATCTTTACCCAACCAGAACTGAACATGAGACAACGAAGATGGTTAGAATTGATTAAGGACTATAATTTAGAAGTGCATTACCATCGGGGTAAAGCAAATGTAGTAGCCGATGCACTTAGTCGGAAGTCCCATTGCAACATTGTGGAAGCATTCTTTGGAAGATGGATTCAACTTGTTTACATCCTCATTGTACTACACAATATCACAATCATTGTTCACTTGAGGGCAAAATCATAGAGAGCTACAGCAGATGATGTGGGAATAAGTCACATCAAGAGAAAAATGCAAGAGCAAGAAGCCAAACATTTTAGATTGGACGAAAGAGGTGTATTATGGTTCGAGGACCGACTAGTGGTACCAAAAGACCGTGAGCTAAGGAGTCAAATTTTAGAAGAAGCTCACTCATCAAAATTGTCTATCCATCCGGGTAGTAGTAAAATGTATCAAGATTTAAGAACCCGTTTTTGGTGGACTAAGATGAAGAAAGAGATCGCATGACCTATGTTGCTAGGTGTGATAACTCGTAGTAGAGTAAAAGCCGTCCATATGAAAAGCTATTTGGATTACTTGACCATTGCCTATTCAGGATGGAAATGGGAGGAAATCAAGCATGGACTTTATCATAGGCCTTCCAACGACACCACAAGGTCATGATTCAATATGGGTTATTATTGATCGTCTCACCAAATCAGCACATTTTGTACCAGTTCACACCACATATCACGTGGGGAAATACTCGAAGTTATATGTTTCCCAGACCGTGAGACTGCATGGAGTACCCCGGACTATAATCTCAGATCGAGGACCACAGTTCATAGCTCGTTTCTGGGAGCACTTACACCAAGCTTTGGGAACCAAGCTAATCAGAAGTTCAGCTTATCATCCGCAAACTTCAGGACAGACAGAGCGAGTGAACCAAATCCTAGAAGATTTACTTAGAGCTTGTGTTATATCTTCAAAAGGTTCATGGGAGAAATGGTTACCTTTAGCTGAATTCTCCTATAACAACAAGTTATCAAGCGAGTATCAAAATGGCCCCATTTGAAGCCTTGTATGGCGTAGAAAGTGCGAACTCCCTTGAACTGGATTGAGCCCGGTGAAAGGAGATACTTTGGTATTGATTTTGTAAATGAAGCCGAAGAGCAAATCGTATCATCCAACACCACATGAAGGCAGCTCAATCAAGACAGAAAAGTTATGCCGTGGAAGAAGAAGACCACTAACTTTTGAAGTTGGTGACTATGTATACTTGAGAGTATCACCCATGAAAGGCGTGAAAAGATTTGGGATGAAAAGAAGCTTTCACCAAGATATGTAGGGCCATACAAAATTTTGGAGCTAAAAGGGAATGTTGCATATAAGTTACAACTTCCACCAGAGATGAGTGCAATCTTTGATGTGTTCCATGTTTCTCGGCTAAAGAAATGTCTTGAATGCGGAAGAAGCTATTGCACCCACCAACGTGAAACTTCAATCGGATTCGACCTATGAAGAAAAACCAATTCGAGTATTAGAAGAGATGGAGAGAGTGACAAGGAGTAAGATTATTAAGTTCTATAAGGTGGTGTGGAACAATCATAGTGAACAAGATGCTACGTGGGAAAGAGAGGATTATCTGCAAGAAGTTTATCCCGCCTTTTCCAAGAATGGTAGGTCTTGCAAATCTCGGGACGAGATTTTTTAAAGGGGGGCTGTAACACCTCGGTGTTAGCCTTGCATAACTTGACTTGCATAACATGAGCATGAGCATCAAGCATTCACAAATCATCATTTACACTTGAAACATTCAATTTAAACATATGAAACATTTGCTTGTTATTTCATGTTTCCTGGTATATATATGCAAATAATAGTGAGTGAATACATGTAAATGATTGTGTGCCCTTGCAAATAGCTTAAACATGTTTAGAGTATCATTATGAACAACTTTGGTATTCATGGCTAAGGCTAAATGAGTCACTAAGTCATAGTTCATGTATGAGTCATCTTTTAAATGTAGCATGTTTGACTAAAGTGGAACTAGGTGTTAGAGACCTTGCATGGAGGAGTTCACTAAAGCAAAGTTGTAGTGTTTGACATAAGGAACAACTTTGATTTTTGGGTCTTTGACTGATTCAGCTCCTAACATGCTTGAATTTGGATTTCAAAAATCATCAAATCACTGTTTTCAACACTTAGCCATTTTTGTTCTAAGTCATACTCTGACAGTGCTGTCAGCCCAACTTTGGCTCGATTTTTCTCTGTTTCGGTTGCGATTTAGAACAAGTGCATTGAACAACATTTGTAACTGGTACTTAGGTCTACAAAGTTGGTTTAGTAACCTAGCGCTAATTCGTCACGGATTGGAAGATAAATCATCATGTGAATCGTAGGTGCAGTACGCCGAGCCGGTCGGCGACGAAGTCTAGGCTTCTGAAGAGGAAGTCCTGGGATGGCTCGAAGACAGGTGGAGCCCACATCCCAACAGGTGAGAGTGCGGAAAACTCCAGCGAGCCGAAGTGAATCGTATCGCCCGAGCCCGCCATGGCGAGGGTGGCGGAAAAGTGGGCCATCCGATGAAAAAAAGTGTTGAACGTACAACGTCTTCCCCACGGACGGCGCCAACTGTCGGTGCAGAAAGTGACCAACACGTAAATATTTGTAGTTTTGTCATACGTTGTGATCGGAGGTGGCCTAGCACTCAATAAAACAGGGTTTATACTGGTTCAGGCAATGTGCCCTATGTCCAGTTTGAGTCGGTCGGTGACTTTATTCCTGAGCCCAAGTGCTCAAGTCTGTAGTGGGGTTACAAACGAGAAGGAGAAAGATGGGGTGTACAAGAGGTCCGATCGGAAGGGCCGAGAGCGACAGGAACTTCACTACGAGCTAAGTGTTCAAGCGTGCGCTTGGCGGTTTTACGGTTGTGGACTAGTGAACTTGGTCGATCTAATGAATCTAAAGGGAGTGAGCTTGAATCAACCTAGGCTATTGGGAGAGAGCACATCCCCTTTTATAGATGAAGGGGATGGCCTTACAAGTGAGAGGGAGAGAGTACGAATGCTTCTAAACCTTGTTGCACATGCCGATGGGTACATGATGATGGTAGGCGCCCACAACACTGTTGGATGTCAGATGCACATGGAAGGTTCCGTCGTCTTGTTTGGGTATGTCAGATGTCAGTACCTACATATACTGTTGATGCCCAGAGGCATGTGAGGAGTTTCCACCATGTTCACTCGGTACGATAATTCCAGCGCCCACAACACTATCGATGCCCAGAGGCACGTGGGGGAGCCTTACCAGTATGGGGAGTCAATGGCGCCCACAATATCAGAGAAAAATGTAAGGCGCCTACAACATTGTGTGTGTCAGGAAGGTTGCAGAGTACTGTTCCTATAGGCGTACAGGATATGGTCCCTAGTATCGTGGTTTGATTTGTGCGCCATACTTGGCTTTCTCTGTTTGTTCCCTGGTCCTTTCCGAGCGGGCGTCCCCGGTCGGTTGGTCCTATTCGGCTCTGGTTGCGCTAGTCGAAGAAGAGCGGTGAGCAGGGCTTCTGCGAACCCCGGTCGGAGACGCGGGGTCGGAGTCAGAAGTAGTCCTTGGGCCAAGCCTTCCGTCGGAAAGGCTGTCGGAGGCGACTGGAGTCCAAAGCGAGCGCTCTAGTCGGAAGGGTGGGCCAAAGTGAGCGCTTCGGTCGGAGAGGTGGGCCGAAGGAGTCGACAAGCGGGTGTTGTTCCCCCCGGCCAGACCTTCCGGTCGGTGACTGGATATTGTTTTAGACTCTTGGGCCGGCCCATGAGTTACATGTTGTCTGCTTGGTGTAACACCTCGGGTGTTAGCCTTGCATAACTTGACTTGCATAACATGAGCATGAGCATCAAGCATTCACAAATCATCATTTACACTTGAAACATTCAATTTAAACATATGAAACATTTGCTTGTTATTTCATGTTTCCTGGTATATATATGCAAATAATAGTGAGTGAATACATGTAAATGATTGTGTGCCCTTGCAAATAGCTTAAACATGTTTAGAGTATCATTATGAACAACTTTGGTATTCATGGCTAAGGCTAAATGAGTCACTAAGTCATAGTTCATGTATGAGTCATCTTTTAAATGTAGCATGTTTGACTAAAGTGGAACTAGGTGTTAGAGACCTTGCATGGAGGAGTTCACTAAAGCAAAGTTGTAGTGTTTGACATAAGGAACAACTTTGATTTTTTGGGTCTTTGACTGATTCAGCTCCTAACATGCTTGAATTTGGATTTCAAAAATCATCAAATCACTGTTTTCAACACTTAGCCATTTTTGTTCTAAGTCATACTCTGACAGTGCTGTCAGCCCAACTTTGGCTCGATTTTTCTCTGTTTCGGTTGCGATTTAGAACAAGTGCATTGAACAACATTTGTAACTGGTACTTAGGTCTACAAAGTTGGTTTAGTAACCTAGCGCTAATTCGTCACGGATTGGAAGATAAATCATCATGTGAATCGTAGGTGCAGTACGCCGAGCCGGTCGGCGACGAAGTCTAGGCTTCTGAAGAGGAAGTCCTGGGATGGCTCGAAGACAGGTGGAGCCCACATCCCAACAGGTGAGAGTGCGGAAAACTCCAGCGAGCCGAAGTGAATCGTATCGCCCGAGCCCGCCATGGCGAGGGTGGCGGAAAAGTGGGCCATCCGATGAAAAAAAGTGTTGAACGTACAACGTCTTCCCCACGGACGGCGCCAACTGTCGGTGCAGAAAGTGACCAACACGTAAATATTTGTAGTTTTGTCATACGTTGTGATCGGAGGTGGCCTAGCACTCAATAAAACAGGGTTTATACTGGTTCAGGCAATGTGCCCTATGTCCAGTTTGAGTCGGTCGGTGACTTTATTCCTGAGCCCAGGTGCTCGAAGTCTGTAGTGGGGTTACAAACGAGAAGGAGAAAGATGGGGTGTACAAGAGGTCCGATCGGAAGGGCCGAGAGCGACAGGAACTTCACTACGAGCTAAGTGTTCAAGCGTGCGCTTGGCGGTTTTACGGTTGTGGACTAGTGAACTTGGTCGATCTAATGAATCTAAAGGGACTGAGCTTGAATCAACCTAGGCTATTGGGAGAGAGCACATCCCCTTTTATAGATGAAGGGGATGGCCTTACAAGTGAGAGGGAGAGAGTACGAATGCTTCTAAACCTTGTTGCACATGCCGATGGGTACATGATGATGGTAGGCGCCCACAACACTGTTGGATGTCAGATGCACATGGAAGGTTCCGTCGTCTTGTTTGGGTATGTCAGATGTCAGTACCTACATATACTGTTGATGCCCAGAGGCATGTGAGGAGTTTCCACCATGTTCACTCGGTACGATAATTCCAGCGCCCACAACACTATCGATGCCCAGAGGCACGTGGGGGAGCCTTACCGTATGGGAGTCAATGGCGCCCACAATACTGTAGAAAAAATGTCGGCGCCTACAACATTGTGTGTGTCAGGAAGGTTGCAGAGTACTGTTCCTATAGGCGTACAGGATATGGTCCCTAGTATCGTGGTTTGATTTGTGCGCCATACTTGGCTTTCTCTGTTTGTTCCCTGGTCCTTTCCGAGCGGGCGTCCCCGGTCGGTTGGTCCTATTCGGCTCTGGTTGCGCTAGTCGAAGAAGAGCGGTGAGCAGGGCTTCTGCGAACCCCGGTCGGAGACGCGGGGTCGGAGTCAGAAGTAGTCCTTGGGCCAAGCCTTCCGTCGGAAAGGCTGTCGGAGGCGACTGGAGTCCAAAGCGAGCGCTCTAGTCGGAAGGGTGGGCCAAAGTGAGCGCTTCGGTCGGAGAGGTGGGCCGAAGGAGTCGACAAGCGGGTGTTGTTCCCCCCGGCCAGACCTTCCGGTCGGTGACTGGATATTGTTTTAGACTCTTGGGCCGGCCCATGAGTTACATGTTGTCTGCTTGGTGTAACACCTCGGGTGTTAGCCTTGCATAACTTGACTTGCATAACATGAGCATGAGCATCAAGCATTCACAAATCATCATTTACACTTGAAACATTCAATTTAAACATATGAAACATTTGCTTGTTATTTCATGTTTCCTGGTATATATATGCAAATAATAGTGAGTGAATACATGTAAATGATTGTGTGCCCTTGCAAATAGCTTAAACATGTTTAGAGTATCATTATGAACAACTTTGGTATTCATGGCTAAGGCTAAATGAGTCACTAAGTCATAGTTCATGTATGAGTCATCTTTTAAATGTAGCATGTTTGACTAAAGTGGAACTAGGTGTTAGAGACCTTGCATGGAGGAGTTCACTAAAGCAAAGTTGTAGTGTTTGACATAAGGAACAACTTTGATTTTTGGGTCTTTGACTGATTCAGCTCCTAACATGCTTGAATTTGGATTTCAAAAATCATCAAATCACTGTTTTCAACACTTAGCCATTTTTGTTCTAAGTCATACTCTGACAGTGCTGTCAGCCCAACTTTGGCTCGATTTTTCTCTGTTTCGGTTGCGATTTAGAACAAGTGCATTGAACAACATTTGTAACTGGTACTTAGGTCTACAAAGTTGGTTTAGTAACCTAGCGCTAATTCGTCACGGATTGGAAGATAAATCATCACCAAAACCCGTCGTCAGGCTCGGTTTCGGTTCACTGGACAAACTGAATCGGCTGATTCAGTGGCCGACCGGTTCAGACACCGCGCGCCGCGTGTCCGCAGCGATGGCCGCGCGTCGCCGACGCTCTGCGCAGCGCGGCCAAGGCAGGCCGAAGCGCGCCTTCAACACGCCAGCACCCACCCGCAACGCCCAGCGCCCTCATTTCATTTTCCCGCTCCTCCTTCGTCGTCCGCAGCTCCCGCAAGCGCAGCCGCCGAGCTCTCGCAGCTCCGCCGTCGCCATAACCGCGCCAGCTCGCGCCTGGCCTCTCCAGCACCACCGCCATAGCTCCACCGTCTCCCCATCAACCCACTGCCTCCTCCCGTGCCCGCTTATAAAGCTTGGTAAGCCACCGCAGTGCGCAACACCTCGCCGGAGTTCCGCCGCTAGCCCCGTTACCGTGGCCACGTCGCCTCCGTCCACCATTGGCCGTGATAGCTTGTGGTATAGGATCGCCGTGGTCTAGAGATACTCGTCCAAGTCTTAGTTGGAGCTGCCGTAGCTTTCACCGGCGTCCCGCCGTAGTCCAGCCTCGTCGCTCCGCCATGGCCGCCGCCGTCGTCCTTACCGTCGACAATAGGGCCGGCCAAGTGGCTCAATCGATGCGCCAGATCGAGTAGATCATCGTGTGATGATGTCACCGCCGGTGAACTCGCCGCCGTCGAGTTCTGGCCGCGCCCGCAGCGTACAGCGCCGCCACTCTGCTTCTGTGTCGATGACATGTGGGGTCCTCTGACCGACGGGTCCCACCGGTCAGCGACAGAAGTAGAATAGGCCAGTTCAAAAATTCCAGATTCAAGTGTGTTTTGTTATTTTTGTATCTTCAGTTTGGTACCTCCTAAATTTGTGAAATAAATATGGTTGTATTCCTTAGGAAGTGTAGTATTTAAGAAAAATATGTTATTGGTTTCAACAGTAGAAATTTTTGGAGATTTAAATAGGGATTTGAAATGTGCTTTTGAATGCATTCAAATTTGTTTATTTTATATCTAGAGTTCCTGTGCTCCAAAAATTATGAAATTTTTGTGGTAAGCTAATCTTAGCATATGTGAGCCCTGGTAAAAATTTGGGGACCAGTGCATGGGTAGATTTAGAGTTATAGATTTTTCTTTTATGACTAATTAATCCTTGCATGAATTTTTATAAATTAAGTATGAGTCTAAAATTCATGAAATTTGTTGGAGGTAATCCTAGTACCCTATGGATGCTAAGAAAAATATGAAATCTGTTGCTTGACGCTTTTCCATAGGATTTTCCATTTATGCTATTTCAAGCCTTGCTGCCTTGTCATTTTTGCATAGGATGTTCTACTTGGTAAAATGACATGAAATTTTTACAGAAATCCTTTGATAGCATTAGTAAGGCTCTGTAAATTTTTGAGAATTTATGAAGCACATCTGATATATATTTATTATTTAACCTAGATATCTAAATAAAATAATAAAGGCAATTTAAATAAATAGTTTGGGCTTCACCATTATATTTTCTTAAATGTATTTGGTATGCTTAAACTGTTGGTAGGCTTTGTATGATAAGACTTTGAATACTTATATGAAGTAGAGGTATCGTTACTTTATAATGCGAATTGGAATAGTTTCCGGACAAATTCTAGAGTGTGATGAGTTGCATGTTGAAACTGATGTGTACTGTAAAAATGGTAAATAACAAAGTGGTAGAGAATTTGATAAGCTTTCCAGAAAGTCCTGGATCACTGTTTTTGGATTTGTAGAACTCCAGTTATGAGTGAAGCAAGTAGCTACTGTTTGTGGCATAGTCGATGCAATGTAGAAGTAGTTAAGTGGTAATCGAGAAGAGATATGCACCTACTCAAACAACATGATGCACTTGTTAACATATACGCATTCATAATACTTATACCATACTCATGCATCTAGGATCGGAGGAAGAGATCACGTTCTTTGGAATTCAAGAAGCGAGAGGAAGGAACCCGTAGGAGGATCCGCAAGCCGCAGACTCCCAAGGCGTGAGCGAGAACCTCAAGAGCTTCCGAGTGTGTCGACCATCGCCCTACTTCCTTTTCTGCATGAGGCAAGCCCGGAGCATTATAAGTCTCCCAATAATTTATAAATGTTTACTTAAGTACTTATGATTGCTTTGCATTAGGTTATAAGAGTTGAATGAAACCACTTGATGCATGTACATTCCTTGTCCAGATATTACACCTTTAACCGGTATAGGTCCAGGATCGAATATATGCTTAGCCATGCTTAGACCGGTAGAAGTCGGGTGATTTCCTGTCACCTACGAGATATAGGTGGATACCGGAACACGATTGGTTATAATTGCTATCGTGGAAAGAACCATGGTTAATGTAAATGGAGACCAAGGCGGGATGTCGATAGAGAAGCAACAAGACATGGAGGTCTTGGGTGTGAATCTATCCCGTGCTGTGTCGATCAAGGACCGTACCGTTGTTGGAACTTCTGACAAGATTGAACGCATGCCTCTCACTTAGCTGGCCGGATAATTCGTTCCGACCGAAGCCGAGTAATTCAACTCGGGCCGGGAATCGTTACTTCACATGCGCTCCTTCCGGGAACGATCGGTGAGCCCAAGGGCGTGCTTGGCTTCGAGCATCCCGGCATCTGGTGTTCCAGATTGTGCGGCGTGAGACGGACCCGCGAAATGTGTACTGAGTTGTATCAAAGGTGACCTAAGGCTATCGTGGTCGGTAGACTGGGGTTTGTGTTAGGAATAAATTCCACTGGTTGAAATCGATTCGAATCGCCGTCTCTCCCGGATAGTGAGAAACTTGGCTAGCTCCAACATCGTAGTAATCTGTATTATGGAACATGATGGTTCGGATGAAAATGGAATTGCAATACTGCTATGGTTACTATTGTATGCTTCTAAATGATATACCACATGTTTGGTACGGGATAGTGGCTAATCTAGAAATGGATAGTTATAATTAACTTGGTAAAGGAATCATAATTGTACAACGGATCAGCTTGCCTTTTTTCGCAAAAATGTTGTCAAGTTACGTCCACTTATACTGACCTTGCATAATCCTTGGAGTCATTTTATTTTACGGTTCATGATGGGTAAGTCTAATGAGTACCTTCTCGTACTCGTGGTTTATTTTCCCATTGTTGCAGATATGTACTTGTGTATCATGGTTATTGCAAGAGTTGCTTCTATCCCGTTGTGGATGAGGAGTAAGCCTTGGGCAGGCTTCTTTAGTAATTCCTATCCTTGCTTTTGTGGACCGTGATCTAGCTTGGCACTGTACTAAACTATGTTGGAAACTTTATCTTCGAACTTATTTGCTTCCGCTTTATTTATCAAACTCGGTTTGTAATAACTTTTATTCGTACTTTGATGATGAAAAGTATCTGTGAACTTTATGTAATATGTGGCATGTATGTTGAATCCTGTACGATCTTGGTTGTTGTAAATCGTTTATCGAGACCCATCGTGGTACTCGACGGACTACCGGGTTTATATAGGTTCAAGTATGACAGTGCGACCGCTTGCGGATTGCCATTGTACTTGTATTCTTATAAATTGGTCGGTTCTGCGACACTTGGGCCGAGCCTGGGCGTGGAAGCTAGTCTGCGAGGGACCCTGGGTTTACGAACCCGACAGTTGTTAATGAACGATCGAGGCATCTCGCTATTTCAACTTAGGTGTTCGCTTTCGGGCAGCTCGAGAGTACAGAACGCTAAAACAATACAATAGTGTTATTAAGCATCACATGGACCTGAGCTTCTGTGTAAACCTATTTTTATAATTATTATCGTGCTATATTATATTGTCTTATTTGTTGTTTTTCTAATTATATAAAATAGGCCAAGTTATACCAATCTAGAAAATGTGTGCTTTAACAAAAAGTCCAGAATACCATAAAAGAAACAGTGCGAAAGAAATGGCTGCTACGATTGGTGTATGTGAGAATATAGAATATAACTTACCACAGTGCAGATATGGAAGTCGCTAGCTCCTGCTTTTATTACTTGTTTCTTATATATTATTCTAATCGCTACCATGTTTGCAGTTTCTTTTGCCATGGCTATACGTTGGAAGATATATCCTTTATGTTTTTGACTAGTAGAAGAAGACGCTTATCATGATTGACTCTAGACATATTGAAAAGTGATGTAAAGATACATCAGTGCTGATGTATGCCAGGCAAACTCTTGGATTTAACTTGTAGTATATGGCTACAGTGAATGTACTTATGTGGATGGAATGAGGATATCTTTTAATAAAAATTCATCCATGAAAAAAATATTACAGATGACATAGATGGGTAACTAAGAGTCACCGTCGCTTATAATAATAATACATATGATTTAACTATTTCTATATATTGCTGATGGTGAATCTTGACACAGGCACTCAAGTGGACACTTTGTTCTACAGTATATATCTGCGTGGAATAGACCTAACACATATTTATACGGTGAGTATAACATACTTTATTTTATGGTTATCTGAGAGATTTTTCAAGACATGTAGTATTACCCGGCACTAATATTTACATATGTATTTGAACCTATGTACAGGATGGTATGGAGATGCAGATGAACTTATTCGTGGAGTTATTAGCGCACGAAAGAAATGGATATCGGAGATTTCTTCCTGCCGATATAAAACATTATTTTAGCCGCATCATGGAAATGTCTATACAGTAGAATTTGTGAGCCTACGACGTCGCGCTCTACGTGACTGTGTTAATTTCATGAACTTTGTTTTTTTGATTAAATGTCACTTTAACGTCGGTATTTAATTTCGCAGTATTGTTAGCTTATCGTGCGATCCGTGTGTTTTTAGTAAAAAAATTAGTTGTCCCGTAGCAACACACGGGCACGCTACCTAGTACAACTAAAAAGAACAAATCGTGGACACTTTTTGGTGCGACATTTGTTTTGGGTCTGCCGTCACCTCTTCGTGTGATCCCGCGAGTCACCCGCAATCGAAACCGCCCCATCCGCAAGCCCACCCTCGATCGAAACCTGCTGGCCCCGGAAAAAAAGAAAAAAAGAAAAACAAAGACGCTAGAAATCCTATTGGTCTACTGAGAACCGTGTCTCGCGCCACCGCCATCGCGTGCGTCGACGGCCTCTCACCCGCTCAAGGGGGCCCTCCACCGATCATTTCTTTGCTGGTCGTGGTCGTGGCTGGAGATGGGGAGGACCGCGCCCTGCCATGGCGACCGTGAGCCCGGCCGGGTGCTCTCCTACTCGGGAGGTTTGGGAGGATCTTGCAGGCGCCGTGGGCGGCCTTGCCAGGTGGCCTACTCCATGGCTACGGACCAAGGTACCACTACTCCCATTCTAGATCCCTGGAGCTCTGATTTGGCATGACGGAATCTGCCCTTGGACTCAAGCCCTCTTCTCCATGGCGAGGGGTGGGGAAGGGTGTGGGTGGTGGTGCCGCTAGCCGCCTTGGATCCTCTCCCCCGTGGCGCTCCCTCGGCTTCCTCCATGTGGCTAACTCCTTGGCACCCTCAGATCCGCCCCTCACCCTTCTAGCTGCACTACAATCCTTCCCCCACCAGGCAATTCGAATCCAGCAGTGTTAAGCACATGGTAGACGGTGGTAGAATCTACGTCGGCGTCGCCTTGCCCGTTGCCTGCATCTCCCCTTCAACCATGAGTGTCTATGAGGTATTGATCCTTTCCTCAATTTTGTATGGATGATTGAATGATCTTAACGAAGCCACAATTTTTGCATGGTTGCCTAGGGGGGTGAAGATCCACTCGAGCATGGCACCAGGTGTTTGAACAGGTATGCCGAAAATCCATCAAAGCTATTAGGCACACAACACCAATTCACTCGCTGAACATATACAAGGTCACATCTTCCCTCTCCTCCTCTTCTTGTTTTACTAAATTAGTTAATGATCCATCACGTGCATACATATTTATAAAAAATCATTTGAAATGGATAAATTCTAATCCACGCTCCATGTGTTTGATAAAATGTTTCTGAGAGGTTGGGAAATTATTTTCCACTAATGCACTTTATTCCTTAAACAGTTGTACAAAATATATCATATATTTTCTTTCCTGATTTTTGTGGTTGCCTACACAAGAATCTATTACATGAATTGGCCTCATCATTCAGTTTAGGTTGACTCTCGTTTAGAATAGTGTTTGTGTAGTTTGGATGAAATAGAAGCTACACCATTAAATACTATTGATTTTTTGTTTGGCTATCTGGCCTAAATAAATATTTGGATTCATTATCTAATAGTTCTAGTCTTTTTTTGTTAGCAAAATAGATTAAGGTGACCCCGGCTGGTGGTAGGGCAGGCGAACGACCCCGGCCGGCAGGAGGCACGCGAGCCCCTTATCTGTTTGGGCACTTCTCCCTATCGTCGTGGATCCACGAGCCCATTGCCTGGTCACGAGCAGAGGCAAAGGAGGAAGGAGCATATGCGAATGCGGACTTGGCAGCGGCTACCGGACTCCACCGCGGCGCACCTCCTTCTATAGTTTTTTTATATGTGTGAAGGTTAGCTTAGGTGTTGTAGTTTGCTTCAGTTTCTTATTAGTTTTTTTAATTTGTCGTGATTTTAAATATTTTTAATGCCCATCCTTGAACTTGATGGTAAAATATCTCAAGCTTGCTTGATCCAATTTGTTCTCCTATGCAGGGTACTCTTACTGATAATGAAGAAGACACCTGCATTTATGTTTGTGACATTAATCCAAACATGCCAAGTGTCGAAAAGAAGCGTGCTGCAGAAAGAGGTCTCAAACATGAATGTTTTAATATATTTTGACACCTAAGCATGGGTTCTGTTGTTCAACACTTGACTCTTATTTTTAGGCTACAGCGAGGAACATTCTCTCAAGATGGATCTATGGGTGGCTATACTTATTGCCTTTGGGATCAGAAATATGAGACACATTGAGAAAGCTCTATCAGAAGCTTACAGGTTGGCTAATTTCTTTAGAAATCCCAAATAGAAAACTATTAGTGCTCATGTCTCGAGTATGTTGTGAGTGATACACATCGATATCTTTGTAGCGATTTCTTTCATATTTTGGATGTTTGCAAACTTTTAACCATTGTCGGTTAGATTATATAGCATGTGCTTTTATATACAAGTTTGGAAATGATGGCGCTTGTTTCACCAGCCATGCAGAAATTCAGAAAGTTGCATAATGCTTGTGCTAAGGTTTTATGTCTGGATGGTAGCATCGGCCGAGGTGTGTTGTATATGTGAGGAAAGAAAAATCTTGACTTGCTACAAATTGGTGGTACTTGAACTGCAATCCATTGCAATACTATAATAGTTTCATTATAGTAGCACTTATATATGCTTATTGGTTCATGTCCTCCTTTGCTCATATCTGAATAGTGAGGAGAGAAAATCTTGAATGGCTAGAAATCTGCATCATTTATTCTCGTATTTTTTTGGTATACTATCATTTGTTGGCACTTTGAACATCGCACAAAGAATAAGGACACAGAGCATCATCTATTACTATCGCTGTGAATAGGTTCCTTTGCTTCTTTGTCCACCATCGTTCTTACGATTATTGGTATTTCTTTCTTATAATTATCTCCATGTTCTTCCAAAATCTTTTAAGAAAGCTAATTTAGTAGGCTATTATTGGTCAATTTTGTTTTTTAAAGAAAATCGAAGCGAAACACGCAAATTATTTTGTTACTAATTGTGGATTAGTAAAATAAGTGGCAAGTAGCCTATCATGCTTTCGAAATAGCAAGCGAGAAAAACTACGCCCGGTGAATAAATGGATTCATAAAACAAAGGAAATTGATCAAGTTAGCTGTGACCTTGCATAATGTTGTCGGGTTTCTAAGAGCACAAGAAAGATATTCAGGTACTGAGATTCCTGTAGCATGATTTAGTCATCCCTGATAAAATAAGTAGCACATATCTAACATGAGAGAGATGACCTCTTATTATATTGTATCCGTGATTTGTTTCAAATATATATATATTGTATCCTTGATTGCTATGGTTATTTTTTTGTTTCACAAATTTAGCCATTTTGTTGCAAGAAGAAGTAGTTCTTGATATCATTTATTTGGCTATTGATATTAATAGAGAGAAGGTTCTGCACTCAGAAATGGTATGGTGAAATGTTGGTTCAGCATTTCAAGCATGCCCTGAGATAGGTATTGTTTATGTCAGAATATTCCTGTTGTGAAATGTTGGTTGGGTTTGGATTGAGTAAGAAAAGCAAGTTAAATATGATGGGCTTTCCGGATATGAGTCGGTATTGGTAAGCTAGAAGCATATATTCTGATGTGCTATCTTATGGCGCATCTTTGTAAGCTGGTATGCTAGAAGCAAACTGCATAACTCAGTGCTGTCCTAAGTTCTGGTTATACTTAGATATCTTTTTATTGCTTTATAGGTAATGTGCTTTGGCTCTCCTCTATATCCTATTGGGATCACAAGCTTCAAGATAGTATTGTTAAAGAGAAGATGCCTGAACCCAATAAGCACGGACACCTTAATTGAGCTCCTTTTAATGTATTCTCTTTTTAGTGAATAGGACTGACTGAAATCTAGACTATGCGTCTTACCACAAGTTATGAGTGTGCACTAGCTATGGGTTTTTAATTAATAATTAATTAGGTTTATACTATCGTGCAGGATGAAATGAAAGAATTTAGATTGAAGCTTGCGGCGATCTTGCTATCGTCACGAAAGGGTGCTCCATATCTTGATAGGGATGAAAATATTAGAAGCCCAAGCGACTGTGCCATATTAGAGAATCCAAATATGGCTGATCAAGTGTCCATGAAAAAGAGAAAACATTCTGAGGAGGCCGAATGCCTAGTGGTTCAGACGGGCATCCCTCAACACATACAAATTCAGAATAAATCCCCACAAGTCCATACCAACCAAGATCTTGATGAGTTTTGGGAATTTGAGGCCATGAAAGACATGCCAATGAACAAGGAAGAGATGACTGAGTTACTGTGTGATTACGTCATGGCAATTCAGGATGAAGCGACGTTGAAGTAAGCTACATGCTTATTTTAATTACTTTATTTACTAATAATAGTGTGCTATCTTATACGACGAAAACCATCATATGTGTCTAATGCTTTGCAGGAAGGCTTAGGTTAAAGGTTTTTAGCCTTAAGTGTCAAGGACCTACAAGAGTTGTTAATAAACAATCGAGACATCTCTGAGAACTGTTTCAACTTAGGTGTCCGTTTTCAGGCAGCTCGAGAGTGCAATACAATGAAAAAAATACAATAGTATTATGAAGCATCACATGGACATGATGTGTAAGCACATTTTTAAAATTCTTATCGTGCTATATTATATTATCTTATTTGTTGTTTTCCTAATTGTATAAAGTAGGCCAAGTTATACTAATCCTGACTCTGGATATCCTTCTCTTTCAGGAAATGTGTGCTTTAATAAAAATGCCAGAATACCATAAAAATACACTAAGAAAGAAATGGTTGCTGCGATTGGTGTATGTGAGGATATGGAATACAGCTTAGCACAATACATATACGTAAGTCGCTTGCTCATGTTTTTATTACTTGTTTCCTATATACTATTCTAAACGCTACCATGTTTGCAGTTTCTTTTGCCATGGCTGCACGTTCGAAAGTATATGCTTTATGTTTTCGATCAGAAGGACAAGATGCTTATCATGATTGATCATAGACCTATTGAAGACTGGTGTAAAGACACACCAACGCTGATGTATGCCAGGTACACTCTTGGATTTATCTTGCAGTACACGGACGCAGTGAATGTACATATTCCTGGATGGAATGAGGATGTCTTCAAATAGAAATTCAGACGGGAAGAAAACATTGCAGATGACATAGATGGGCAACTCAGAGTCACTATGGTTTGCAATAATAATACCTACATTTAACTATTTCTATATATCGCTGATCGTGAATCTTGCCACAGACACTTAAGTGGATATCTTATTCTACAATATATGTCTACGTGGAATAGACCAAAAGCCACAAATATTTATACGGTGAGTATAACACTTTGTTTTAAGTTTTTGTGGAAGATTTTTCAAAAGACGCAGTATTATCCATGCGACAGGCACTAATATTGACATATATACTCGAGCCTGTGTACATGATGGTATGGAGATGTGACGAAATTTATTCATGGATTTATTGGCGCACGAAAGAAATGGATATTGAAGATTTCTTCCTGCCGATATAAAACATTATCTTAGACGCATCACAGAAAAGTCTATAAAGTAGAATTTATAAGCCTGTGACGCCGCGCTCTCCGTGACTGTTAATTTCATAAACTTTGCTTTTTGAATTAACTGTAACTTTAACGTTGGTATTTAATTTTACAGTATTGTTATCTTATCGTGCGATCCATATGCTTTTAGTATAAAATGTTAGCTATCCCGTAACAACGCATAGAGACGAACCTAGTAGATAACAAATGTACAAAAACAAATGGAACCAAGTTGGATAAACAGAGAACATCATTTGCGAACTTACAAGTTTAAGAACATTGTAAACCATCATGAAAATGCTACTTTTACGATCAGAGATTGACAAGACAACGGGACCAATAGCATGTCGCATCAACTATATGTTTTGTTTATCATTAACGAATGAATATAACAGAAGGCTGCAACACACTATAAGAAAGGTTGCAACAGGGTAAATGTGAACATTACTGCTGGTAGGATTGTACATAAAAGTGCCAAGCACCAACATTCTTTTGAAGTCAAACAAGAGTCACGAGATGTTACCATCGGCAAAAGAAGGGTAAAATGTAAGAATTGCAATTACACAGCTCATGGCAGATGCAGTTGTCATAATTCCATGTGCAAGCCTCAATGATGTCACTACTCACCATGACAGGATCAAGGATGACAAGCTAGCTAAAGTATTCAATTCAGGTTGCTTTGCAGTTCACACAGTTTCTGTCAGTTCAGGAGAAGCTTCTTATATTTCCATCTTCAGACCTTCAAAAGATGTTTGAAGGTCAAGTTCCCTGTACAGTATAGTGCCAAGAAATTTGGAAGGGGACTTGGAACTAGCATCATCAAAATTTGCATGGGTCTTGAGGTTGCATAGTTGATATGAACATCCCTGGACATCGAAAGGGTCATAATAGTGAGTTTCTTGTTCAGACTGACGGAACGATAAGTGATTGAATTTGAAGGGAAAAAAAAATCACCCCTTCTTAAACTTTGCAATTGTCTTAAATCATGATCATAACTAATCTATGATGGATGTGATAAAAAGGCGTGCACCAGTGTAGAGAGCTCCCGCTCTGTGCGGGGTCTAGGGAAGGGTGTTAGTGGCAAGCCTTACCCTCCTCGGCTGTGCAATGCGAGGAGACCGCGACTCGAACCCGGGACCTTCCGGTCACAGGCGGTAAGACTCTACCGCTTGCACCAGGCCCGCCCTTCCTATGATGGACAGTATACCATGCCAATATTCTCTTCAATAACACATGAAACACAACTGAAATTAACAGTGTTTTAAAGGAATTGTGCAGGGCTCTGGCTAAACTGTTCTTCTCAGTTAACATGATATTCTCATTTTTCAAGGGATAAAAATGTGAAAGGATACCTTAGAGGATAAACTGTGGTTCTCAATTAACATGATGTTTGCAAGTGCTGGGTTCACAAGAAACATGTGCCCTTCTGAAAATATGGCAGCTAGGACAAACAGCTAGAGGCAATTCATATCATAGCACTAAATGTTCAGTTCTCTAGGAGATTTTTTTTGGACTGTCCAGAGAAGCGTTAGCAAATTATTGTCAAACTGAGGTATCACAGGCTATCACTCAGTTAAGTACAAGAACTAGAAACTATTGAAGAATCTACAACAAATATTGCTTACCGAACTAGAAAACTACTTCAAATACTAGCTGTTTGCTGCGATTTCATGATCTATAAGGTAATCTAAAGATATAATTTCTGTAAAAACTACATAGCTGAGGTTAAATATAAAATGAAGGCCAAGGCACTGTCATGCTCTTACAGATTCAACGAAGCAAGCAAAATGAAAAGGTCAGACTGCATAACCTTCCAATAATACATCAGAATTATGTATGGAAACACAGCCTGGGAGTTAGCACTCACCTTGACCATCAAGCATTTGGCTTTCTCCCTTCAAAAAAATCTGAGACCTGGTTCTCCAAATCATCAGGGTTGTACTTTATATACCTTGCAGAACCCCTCCCTCCCTCTAGTTGTCCCCGAAATCTTCCAACAAATGAACGGTATGCTGGAAGAACCTTCTCGGAGATGGAAATCTTCAGCTCTTCTCTTAACTGAGGATCCACAACCCTCCATGATGTCTGTGTCCTGTACAACTCCTCAAAGGCCAAGTTGAAGTTTTTTGAATCTATCCTTCAGTGCAGCCTTGAGTTGGCTTGATGAACCCATTGTGTGTGGAAGCCCATCGTCTCTCAGGCAAGCTAAAACCCTAGTCCATGACGACCGGAGATACCCTGTAGAGTATTGCCTTATCTGACCACGACGCTTGCGAATCCAGTTATCACCAAGCAATGTCTTGAGCTCTGAATCCTTCACCTTCTGCACAATATACAGCAGATTGTTCATCAAAAATATGTTCTGCAGGGCTTCATCCTCATACAGCCTTGATTTCTCATCAATCTTGCACTGTAGGTGTGTGATCAGCATGAGCAGGCAGTGCCCCAATGGAGTCATGTTTGGATTATCAACCCCAGTCAGCTCAGTGTACCAACATTCCAGAAGCTTATTTAGCGAGGCATTGTAATCCGCAAGCAGCCGCACATAGTTCATGACATAGCGGGTAAGGGGATGGATCTCCCCACCAGGCAGTGGTCTCCGAGAAGTCTCTCCCTGTATGGCATTAGCAAACTCTTCAATCGTGCCACGCACTGCATCCCCGAGCCGTGCAAGTATTCCCTCAGCCTCCTCCTTGATGAAATCCTTTGCCTCACCGGAGAACAAACCCTCAAGCTCTGGCAGCACCTCAGCTAGCGCCTCATACATACCAAGGATGCGGAACAGCTTCTCTGTTGACCTCTTCCCAATCGCAATGGCGTCACCAAAATTGAGCATCTGCAGGACACAGCCCTTGGCTGCCTCAGTGAAGCACTCCTCCTCGGCGTTAGGGTCGGCCGCAAGGATCTGGCTGCAGATGCGGCGCTCCTCAGCAAGGAGGCCCCGGACAACGACCTTGAGCGCCTGGATCCACTTCTTCATCCTGCCGTCAAGCACGCCCCACTCCACCCGCTGCACCTCCTCGAGGCTCATCTTGTCGACCCCAAGCACGGCGAGGCATTCCATGAGCGTGTCCCGGCGCACCTCCCCGTAGACCTGGCACAGCTCGGGCGCGTAGCCCGCGCGCAGCATGACGTCGGCGATGTCCCTGAGGGCGCTGACGGTGTCAGGGGCGATGAGGTAGGGCGAGATCTCATCGTCGGAGGCGGAGCTCCTGCCGCCCTGCTGCTCGTCTCCCCCCTCGTTGGCGGCGGCGTGGTGCTGGGCGAAGGAGGGGCAGTCAAGGTCTACGGCGGAGGAGTTGAAGGAGGGCACCGTGAGCGAGAGCCGGCGGAGGAGCGACGCCTGGAGGTCCTCGGCGGGCGAGCGGCGGCGCCCGCGGACGAGCAGGTGGCGGAACTCGTCCTCGAGCCGCGCCATGGCGGCCTGCAGCGCGGCGTCGGCGCGCGGGCCCGGCGCGCGGGCGAGGCAGGCGGCCGCGGCGAGGTACTCCTCGGCGTCCTCGCGCGAGTCGAACACCAGCGCGTCCCCGGCGGCAGGGGACTCCCAGCGCTCGATCGCCTCGGCCGCCGCGTCCCACTCCGCCTCGGCCCGGGCCACGGCGTCATCCTCGTCGGGGTTGGGGTCCCCTTCCCCCTGGGAGGTCCCCTCCTCCGCCTCCAGGATGGAATCGACGGCGGCGGCGGAAGGGGGAAGGGGGAAGAGGTCGGACATGAGCGAGAGGCGGTTGTCGAAGCCGGAGAGGATGTGGATCATGTCGTCGGCGGCGTTCTTGGAGCTGGCGAGCGACTTGACGATGTGCTGAGCCGCCGCAATCACCTTCTCCTGCCCGCCCGGCGGCGCCGCCGCAGCCATCCTCGACTGCCGCTGGATTTCGGCGGCTGCTGCGAGCTTCTTCGAACGGGGAAGGGAAAGGGGGGGTGGGGGGTGCAGGTGTGGTAGAGGAGAGGAATGGACGGGGAAGCGAAAATGGGGTCGACTAATCTGCCCGCTGTGCTGAGCTGGCTGGGCGGTTTTGAATGGGTCCACGGCTGGTTTGCTAGCATTATAATGGGCTGTCTCATCAGATATCGCTACGGACGGGATTCGTTTGGGTAGGGGCTGTGCCTGACGGCCTGCGGTGCGGCTGCGGCCTGCCTGACTCCTGAGTGCCCTGGTCTGATTCTCCGCAAACACAACAGAGCGGCTCCAGCTGTCTGAATTTGGGCCTGTTTGGTTCCTTTCCATCCTCCTAAAATTTCTGTCACATCGAATGTTTGATACATGTATGTGTTAGATTGATCTCCTAACCAATAAGCCCAACGGCTTATTGGGCCTTGGTCACGCGTCCTGATCGGGGGCGCCCAACCCTACATGGTTGGTGGACCCCCGTCGCACTGCGCTATATAAAGAGGTGGGGGCCGGCGGCTCAAAGCACGAGGTTCGCCGTGAGCCGCAAACCCACCGACAAACCTTAGACCGATCTAAGAGAGGCGCTTGCACCAATGACGGAAGCTCGGTGATCCTCGCCGTCGTCATCGCTACGCCCAGACCAAGACCGCATCGACGTCCGCGCAACCTCTACTCCACCTGTCATTTGCCCAGTGTGTTGCCTCCATCATCGAACCAATGATGGCCAAAGACAATCGCGACTTCATCTGAAGCTCTCGGGTTCATCACCAGACCCCTCTCTACCCTATCTCCCTCTCGATTGTAGTGTTCTAGGTCTAAATGTGCATGTGCTTCATCGGTCTAAGTATTCATCCGTCTAGATCTACCCCTAGTCGATCCACGAACATAACAATGGTACCGAGCCTTTTTCTAGCGGTAAACTGGATCGGGAAAGAAAGAATCGAACCCTAATCCTCAATCGGGTCAGGAAAAGTGAGAACTATTTGAGACATGGTCTCGACATCCTAACCCCTTCGGTGATTGATCGAGAAGGAAAAGAACCGATTTCAAATCGGGGAAGAAGAAAGCAGTTTCATCCCGAACCTAACCCTAACCCTAATCGGAAATCGTGCAAAATCCGAATCAAAGAAATCGGAAAGGATCCGATCTCGGATCGGATCGTAAAGAACCCTAACCCTAGAAATGAAACCCCAACCCTAGATTGGGTTTTGGGGAAGGAAAAGATGAAGAGGGAACCTACCTGGTCCTCCCGACACCGCCGTCACATGAAAGCCACCACCATGTTGGCGGTGATCACCGCCGCCATGGTTAGCGAAGGACAGACAGCCCGCTCGGCCGTGGCTGCGGAGCCAGATATGGGTCCAAAGCCGCTGACGGGCGCGGCGCCGCCATGGACAGCCGCGCGACCGGGCGCGAGGGCTTGGCACCGTGTCGTCCCTCACTTCTTCTCCGGTGACGAGGTGGCCGCACGTTCCCTTCCCGTCGCCGTGGGAGAGGAGAGGAGAAAGAGAAATGGTCTAGGGTTTTCGGGAGGGCGCGGCCGGGCCGGTTTTTTGATGCCCCGAAGTCAGGCGCCCACCGCCGATCGAGACGGACGGCCACGAGCGAGCGGGCTAGGCTGGCCAGCAGCCCAAAGCGGGAAAGGGCGCGAGGTCGAATTCCCTACCAGTGCCAGTTGCGGCTCGGGCGAGAATCTTATTGCTTGTGCCACAAGTGAGTGGTGCGTGCCGTGTAAGCAGCAGTAGTCGGGTGGGCGAAATGGCCTAATGAATAGAAATAGCTCAAAGTTTTTTTTATTTTTCCGTAAATATATATTTTGATGAATTTCAATTGGAAGTTGATGCAAATCTTTGTGCAATTTTTTGTCCAACGACAATTTTGTTCAGAGAAAACGATTGCAATATTTAAGAGTTTTCGGAAAAATAATTATGGGCATATTTAATTTTTCCATTGCGTATTTAAAGTAATTATGGACTTTTAATTAAATTGAACCAACGGGAGAATTTGATTTTAAGAGCCAAGAGATAAATATAAGTTGATTATGATATTGTTATTTTTCGACCAACGTTGTTAATAGCAATATTATAATTTTAATGATTATGCATTATTTCTATTTACGCTTAACGGTGATGTAGATTTAATGTATAAAATAATTGTATGTTTTAATTTTGACCAACGTTAAACTAAGGCATGCAATTATTGTTGTTATTTCTGTTCTCACACTATTTGAATTGTGTTTTTGTGGAGGATACAACTTAATGAGTTGTATCAAAGAGATCCCCACTCTAAAAGGTGATAACTATAATGAGTGGAAGAAAAAGATAGACTCGGCCTTCATCCTCTCCGAGGTGGATCTGGTTGAACACACACACCGTGCCCAGAGAACCTGTGGCACCCGGTGAGGGAGACTGATGAGACCGATCTTCGCATGGCGTAATAGAGAGCGGATTTTGCTCCCGTAAAGATGTCCTATGACCTTGAGCATAGGAATGGGTCCTTTGCCAACAAGAAGTGTTTGGCGTTGATAAAGAACACGATTGAGCCTGCTATTGTGGGCTCAATTCCAGATCGGACACTGTCACAGAGTACCTAGATAGAATAAAGAGTCAGTTCAATGGCTCTTCAAAGACATATGCAACCCAAATTGATCAAGCAACTGTTACGTAAAGGTACTACTGGTGGCGGCGGTGGCATTAGAGAGCACATATTTGAGAATGAGCAATCTGGCATCTAAGCTCAAAACTAATGGATTTGGCACTCAAGGATGAGTTCCTTATTCATTTGATTTTTGCTTCTTTGCCCAAAGAATTTGACACCTTTGTTGTTAATTACAACATACAACTGAAAAATGGGATTTAGAAAAGCTCATAGCCATGTGTGTGCAGGAGGAGGAAAGAATAAAAGTTTCACAAGGTGGTTTCATCAACTACCTAAAAGATAAGAAAAAGAACTATTATAACAGCTCTTCCTCCAAGTCATCTCCGGAAAGGTCCCATGCAACAGCCTCGTAACCAGCAATTCTCAGTGGCTAAAGATCAGTGTCTTCACTGCAAGAAGACGGGACATTATAAAAAGAACTGTCCCGACTTCCTAAAGATGATAATGAAGAATAAAGGTGAGAACATTATTACGTTTGTAAATGAATCCTTGTATGTAAAGTTTTCAAAATCTACTTGGTGGATTGATTCAGTGCAACTATTCATGTTGCTAATTCATTACAGGGATTCATTCGATGAGAACTTTGCAAAGAAGCGAAAGTTTCATTAAAGTCGCAAATGGAGTACAAGCAGAGGTTGAGGCCGTTGGAGATCTTCCTCTAGAGCTTCCAGATGGCTTTATACTTTTTCTTAGAGATGTTCTTTATGTACCTTCTTTGCAAAGAAACCTGATTAGTGTATCAAAGTTGGACCATGATGGTTATGATTGCCATTTTGGAAATAGCAAATGTCGATATTGTTTAATAATAATGTGTTGGTCTTGCCTTCCCGACAAGACGAGCTTTATTTGTTATCACTTCGTGAAAATGTGAATTCCGTATGTGATGTGAATGAAAATGTATCCTCATCGAACAATGGAAACAGAAAATGAAAGAGAGCTCACGATGCGTTGTCGAAATTATGGCACTGTCGTTTAGGCCATATTTCGAGGGGGAGAATAGAAAGACTAGTTAAGAATAATATTCTTCCTTCATTAGAGCTCTCGAGTTAGAACAATGTAGAGATTGCATAAAAGGAAAGTATGTAAAGAAAATTAAGAAAGATGCCAAACGAAGCGCAGAATTCTCTGATTATTCACACAGGACATATGTGGTCCTTTTCACCGTGAAAAGTGTGGATGGTTATGATTCATTCATAACATTCATGACGATTACTCTCGGTTTGGCTATATTTATCCAATTAAAGAAAGAATGAAGCGTTGGATAAATTCAAAATATTTAAAGTGTAAGTTAAAAATCAGCATGATTTAAAGATTAAGATAGTCGTGTCCGACCGTGGAGGAGAGTACTACGGTCGGCATACCCCATATGGACAAGTTCTGGACCTTTTCGCAAGGTTCTTACAAGAGAATGGTATAGTCGCCCAAAGATTCAACACCGGGCTAACCTCAGCAGAATGGAGTAGCTGAAAGGCGCGAACTGCACTACGATGGATATGGTGCGTAGTATGATAAGTTACTCCACTTTACCGATGAGTTCTGTGGATGGAGGCGTTAAAAACCGCCATTCATATTCTCAATAGAGTACCAAGTAAGTCGGTGCCCAAAACACCGTATGAGTTGTGGATGGAAGAGTACCCTCACTTAACCACTTGCGTGTGTGGGGGAGCCTCTTTGAGGCTAAAGTTTTAACCCAAACATTGGGAAGCTAGATCCCAAAATGTTGAGTTGCCATTTCATTGGCTACCCGAAAAGTCAAAAGGTTTTCGCTTTCTCTTGCCCTATGAGACATACAAAGTTTGTGGAAACGAGACACGCTGTCTTCCTAGAGGATGAAATGATTAGGGGAGCATGGTAGCTCGAGAAATTGACCTTGAAGAGAAGCGGTGTATGCACCCACTCCGATCATTCATGAGCCATTTTTCACTACTCGTCTGTTGTCGCACCAACAAGACAAGACACTGTGGTGGTGCAAGACTGTTGTTATCCCGCCTATGGCAACAATGAATGATGATGAGGAACCCGTGCCTCAGGATCCTATAGAACCTATTGCCACACATGAGGGGAGCAACAACACCTCAAACAGTAAAATGTGCCAATTGAGGAGGCCCCTAGAAGGTCTCAAAGAGTTAGAAAATCAGCTATTCTCGCTGATTATGAAGTGTACAACATCAAGAATTTCAAATGGGGATGATCCCACCTCATTTGAAGAAGCCATGAAAAGTGATCATTCATCAAAGTGGCTTGAGGCCATGGAAGATGAGATGAGATCAATGAATGCAAATAAAGTTTGGGATTTAGAGATAATTCCTAAAGGAGCCAAAACAAGAGGGTCAGTAAATGGGTCTACAAAACAAAACTTGACTCTCAAGGGAATATAGAAAGATATAAAGCCCGACTTGTGGCAAAAGGCTTTACACAAAGAGAAGGATTGATTGATTACAATGAGACTTTTTCTCCGGCCTCGTGTAAGGATTCCTTCGTAATCATAATGGCATTAGTGGCACATTACGATTTGGAATTACATCGATGGATGTAAAGACGGCATTTCTCAACGGAGACTTAGAGAAAAATGTTTACATGGCACAACCGAAAGGTTTTGTCATGGAGAAAAAAGAACGTTTGGGATGCCGCCTAAAGAAATCTATTTATGGATTAAAACAAGCTTCAAGACAAAGTGGTACTTGAAGTTTGATCGCATAATAAAGAATTTTGGGTTTAAAGATAATGTTGAGGACAATTGTGTCTCACGCAAAGTTTAAGAATGGGAAGTTTATCTTCCTTGTCCTGTATGTGGATGATATCTTACTTGCAAGTAGTGATGTGGGTCTACTCATCGGAAACAAAGAAGTTTTTGTCCTCAAAATTTGATATGAAAGATCTTGGTGAAGCTTCGTTCGTTCTAGGGATCGAGATTCACCGAGATAGAAGTAAAGGGTATTAGGACTGTCACAAAAGGCATACATAGAAAAGTCTTAAAGAAATTCAAGATATGCACAAATGTAGTCCCTCACCGCTCCTATAGTCAAGGGCTTACAGATATGGGGATTTTCAATGCCCCAGAACCAATATGAGATCGATCAAATGAAAGTGGTTCCATATGCTTCAAATTTGTCGGAAGCTTGCAATATGCTCAAGTGTACGCTACGACTTGGTATTTGTTACCGGGTTATTTGGCGATTCGAGCAATCTCGAATAGAACACTCGAAATTGGTAAAGAAAGTCTTGCGTTATTTGCAAGGAACGAAAGGCCTCATGATGACATATAGAAGATCCGATTCACTCCATATAGTGGGATATTCAGATTCGATTATGCGGGAGATAATAGAAAATCCACGCCCTGGATATGTGTTCACTCTCGCAGGGGAGCTATTTCATGGAAAAGCTCAAAGCAAACCGTCACTACATCGTCCACAATGTATGCCGAAGTTTGTAGCGTGTTATGAGGCAACAGGGTGAGGCGGCTAAAGAAGTTCATACCCGGGTTTGAAGGTGGTTGACGACATCAATAGACCATGAAGTTATACTGCGATAATAATCCAAAGAAGAGAAAGTATGCTCACAACAATAGGTCAAGTGGTGTTGTCAAACACATTGACATAAAGTATTATGTTGTGAAGGATAAAGTCCGGGATCAAATGATAAGTCTTGAGCATATAAGTACCGAAAAGATGCTCATGGATCCGCTTACAAAAGGCTTACCACCCAACGTGTTCAGAGAACATGTAGCCGGCATGGGTTTAAGGAAAGCCTATGATTCCCGGATTATAAAGGCCCCAAAGTTAAAGTAACTATTTCAGATCGTAGACGTGCATTGTAGTCATTAAATCTATCGGCGATTGACCGTGACGATGAGACATGCTCTATGCATCATCTCGTGAAGAAATGAGTAAGGATAAAAGGATTGAAGTTTAAAGTTTAAAGATAAAAGTAATGGTGAGATCAAGGGGGGAAATGTTAGATTGATCTTCTAACCAATAAGCCCAACGGCTTATTGGGCCTTAATCACAGCATACGATCGGGGCGCCCAACCCTACATGGTTGGTGGGCCCCGTCGACCGCTGCGCTATATAAAGAGGTGGGGCCGGTGGCTCAAAGCACGAGGTTCGCCGTGAGCCGCAAACCCACCGACAAACCCTAGACCGATCTAAGAGGGCTGCCACAGCCGACGGAAGTTTCGGCCGATCCTCGCCGCCGTCATCGCTACGCCACGACCGACCGACTTTGCATCGACGTCCGCAAGAACCTCTACTCCACCTGTCGCTGCCTGGTGTCTTGCCTCCATCACCGAACCAATGATGGCCAAAGACAAGCTGCGACTTCATCTGAAGGCTCAGGTTCATCACCAGCCCCTCTCTACCCTATCTCCCTCTCGGTGTAGTGTTCTAGGTCTAAATGTGCATGTGCTTCACTGGTCTAAGTATTCATCCGTCTAGATCTACCCTAGTCGATCCACAGAACATAACAGTATGGAGTATTAAATATAGACTAATTATGAAACTAATTGCACAACTTGCGACTAATTTGCGAGACGAATCTTTTAAGCCTAATTAGTCCATGATTTGACAACGCGGTGCTACAGTAAACATGTGCTAATGATAGATTAATTAGGCTTAAAAAATTCGTCTCGAAAATTAACCTTCATCTATGTAATTGGTTTTGTAATTAATTTATACTTAATGCTTCTTATTAACCTCTAAACATTTGATGGGACATAAATTTTAGAAGCGACTAAAGAACCAAACAGCCCCTTGTAGTGCCCGTATGCTGCTCCTTCCTGCCTCCTGGTTTCTCTGTCGCCAAAAAGGATGCAGAGTATGCATGCCACTGTCTGATATTCTGCTCCCTATTTTAAAAACAACGCAATCCTATAGTTTTGAACCTGGAGACGTGGAGCGACGGAGCACGGCACAAAATTAAGGGGGGCTAACTCGATAAAAACACAAGTGAAATATGTTGACATCAGAAATAAAATCATATATACTATGATAAATTTAACTAATCGCATATCAAATGACTACAGAGACTGTCAGATTACTCTTAACGAAGTTATGGACTAAAACTAGTTATATATATTTATAGTTGGGTCACATTTCACAAAATGCAAGTGACCACAAACCATATTTGAGAATTTTGCTTTGGACAAGGGGGGGCCGAAGCCCAATTTGGCCCCCACTGTGCTCCGTCCGTGGGAGGGAGTAACTCATATCACAGCACGAGGATTCAGGATGTCCGTGAGTCACTTCAATAAAACTGCTAACAACTCCTGACATGTCAAATAGTAGGTAAACTGAGTCGTATCATGATTTCAAGTTCACGTCCAGATTTGTTCCTTTTCGTATTTTCACATATTCTGTTTTTACTCTTGTTCCTAACTATCCCGGTACCGGTCCTCGGTGATCAAATGCAGAAACAAGAATGAGCAGTTTTATGCATGTTTCTGTATGTTTTCATCCGTAATCTCAACTTAACTAATAACATATGATATATTACAAAAAGTCACTTTTGTCATTCTATCTACTTCTATCCATATGTCCTACCAATAACAAATAGATGAATGGTATTATAAACAAAACCACCAATACATCCACCTCTTAGTGGATCCAAACAGAACCAAACTAATAGGTAGTCAAATAATAGTTAGTAAGTCAATATTAACTATAGATTATTAGTTTCTAGTGCATTCAAATAGGGCCTAAGTCAATTGTTCTACATCATGACTACAAAATACCTCTCTTTTGTGTAATCAACCTAAATGTTTAAAGTGATTCTAGTATGGTTGTCTTGAAAGATACTTTCCTAAAGTGTATATCTTTTATAAGTTTATAGATAATATAATAATATAAAAAGCCAGTAGTTAAACTTTAAAATAGTTGACTTTAGACAACATTGAGACCTCGCTTATCTGTGACCCAGAAGTGTATCCATGTTTGTCCATTAATTACTCCATCCATCCAAAAAAAGACTTAACATTAGGATTTATTAAATTTCCTACAAAAACATGCTATTCTAAGATTTACTTCATTTGCCTAAAACAAACATACATCTCGCTTCTGGTGAAGTCAACCAATCTAAAATTTGACTGAATTTATAAAACATAGCTTTAACATTTGTATCTCTAAATAGGTTTACTAGAAAAACATATGGTGTGATTAATCAATAATGTTTATTTGATATCACAAACATTAGTATTCTTTTATATATGTGGTGCTTTGCCCTGTTGATTATCCTTTGTTAATCCAAAGGATATGATGGAACTTGGACCAATGGAGCTGCCAACCATATGCAGGGTGCCGATGCGCGATGCCTCTTGTGTTTAATCAACTGCTGAAATGCGAATTAGCTCGGGGAAAAGACATTGAAAAGTTGCAACTTGAGCACTAAAGATATATTATATTATACTCCCCATCAGGCATGTACTACCAAGTACCAAGTCAACGGTATATAAAAGGCATGCCTATATAAAAACAGGCGAACAATGATGATCCCACAGAAGGTTCCTTTCATCCAATCTTTTTAGTAACCTCATTTCCACATGTCTAAACTAAAAAACAGGATGACCCAGATTCACATCCGATGCTTGGTCGTGTTTGCTTAACGTCTAATGCAGGACCCTACAAACCAAAAGAAGGTTCCACCAGAGTGCACAGCAAGTTACCAGCCAAGGTGAAATTCAGTAGCGCCATCACGCTATAAGACAGCACATACTGATATAGTACACGCCAACATATTGAAACCTACTCCGTACGTTATTCAAGTCAACAGATTCAAAGTAGAAAACACAGAGAGGAACTGTATCTATCAGCACCAGAAATATATTTGAATACATTTAAACTTCCAGTATGCGAGTACAAAGAAGCTACAGATCCTATTTGTCAGGCATGTCTCCTCTATAATGTTACTGTAAGTTTATTTGTCCCCTCTATTTTGTAGCATCAGGGGGGGGAAATAGGAAGCCATCACAAAATGAGCCAAAAAAGGGTAATAATGTCAGTTTCCTGTCAGCAAATAGTTGTGGACTCGGTCCTTGGATCTTGAGATGAGCGCTTGGTTCACAATGGACGATGACCGTGGTTTCCACAATGCATCGAAAATAACCAGGTCTAACAGCGGAAAAGGTAATATGTACACTATTCACCAATTATTATCCCCACCAGTCTGGAATTTTTAGTCGTCTATTCCTGTGAATAGCAAGGTTAACTGCAGGGATTTTGTGCCTCACCTGCCTCCATATCATGTTCACCGCATCACCCTTCCTGGGGGGATACTGGAATTCATAATGATGAGAGATATTTTTAAGCTTCAACCACATATCAACCCACTTCTTTTTGGGGATCTGTCTGAGCTGGTTCAGCAAGTAATCAGGTCTTAGAGCTTCTTCAACTGAGAAGAAAAGGGAGAACTCACTGTAATCAATCTCATCTTCAAAAGGGAGCTCAATGCGACTGCTGACTATCACAGGAACACAATGACTGACTATGGCATCAAACAGGCGGCATGAGGAAGGAGTGTCCCCAGCAGGGTGAAGACAGAACTTTGCCGACCTCATACCTTCTGTAGACTGTTAGGATCAAACAGATTTGTAAGTTCCATGCTCTCTTATAAACAAGCCTTAATAGAAAAATGTTAATATCACTAAGGAAAGGAGAGTAGAAATGAGAAAATTGACTTACTATTTTAATGTCACGCCCGTGGCAATGCTATTCTCAAAGCGCACCCTTCCTTGCCTTTTAATATCTTCCCAAGTTTTGCCCGGATCTTCCCTTCCTGAAAAAATAAAATGAATGCTATAAACAAATTTAACCTTAAAGTTTTTTAATGCCTAGTCAAATTCCACTAAGGAGAAAAAAGAGTGGACTAAACTAGCAAATTAAAACAGATCACAGAGAAGGGCAGAGGGAGTTATTACAATCATAAATCAGTTCCATACATCTTTCCTGACAGTACGGCCGAAAAAGAAAAGCAGTGTATGACGAGCCTCAAATGGATCAGGTGGATCGTCATCAAGGAAGGAATCCACAACATGCACATATGGTGCCACAACATCTTTCCTCAGGGAAGCCAGCTCCTTTGTGTATCTCCCAAAGTCTGAAACTATTAGAATAGATGCATTCACCATTGCTCTTGGGAATCTGAAAGCATTAGGGTGATGCATAGGAATGACATGGTCACGCCCCAGACCGTTGCCAATGTTTAGACTTCCGTAGAATGTCCACAATTTCAACCTGCAAGAAAACAATAGCAAGATAAGTACAAAACAGTACATTTTCACAATATTTTCCTAATGTTAAAATGGACTAGGACATTAGTATATTTTCACAAGGAAGGACACTGGATAATAGTGCCAATCCTGATTAACGAATAAACTCTAGAGGAGTATAGCAGACTATATTTATTTTATTTCTTACCATACATGCCTAGTGTTATGTGTTAGCTAAACAAACTTGGCACAGTGACATGGCAAAAATAAAAATTAGGTGACAAGAAAGTAGTGATATCTTCTTGGAATAAACTTTCTTTGCCTCAAGCACAAATTGCATTGTCAAATAGATCAAAAGGAAGCACCAGGGCATGGATTAAAAGTGTCTGTTCTCAGTGATGTTGAACAGTGGAACTCTTAGCTACTGCCTGTTCTGTTATCCTCGTAAAACTCTCTAAAACACCATCACAGCATGATTGGCACCTATAAGTCCATAGAGGTTGCTAGTAGTCATGCAGGCATGCAAATCAAGCTAGCTTCAGGACCCTGCTGCCCACAAGGAGCTAAATTCACTGGCCTTAACATATATGGCAAGCATCATACCATATACAGTGAATAATTTCTCCTACAGATTTAACCATATGTGCAAATCCTGTCAACCATAGAAAATAAGCAAAATGCACCATTCCCCATCTTAATTGTTTTTAGTTCTGCAGAAATATTATCCTTAGCAGTGATCAAGGTTTAATCACAAAATCCTAAACTAAGAAACAGGTCACAGTAACTAAGTCCCAACAGTCCAGAACTAGCTCAACCTACGAGGACATCTGGCAGAGCAAAACAATACTTAAATTAGTACAGTGACATAAAAGATGCCATGCCAGTATGCCACATTATATTACCAAGGAAACAGGGACATTTGTCGACATATCAGAGAGATTCAGAATTTGAAAAGAAGTCTGTTTCTTGATAGCATGGTTGATGGTAACAGAGCACCAACTGGTGAGAGAATTGTCAAAACGCCAACAGTTTGTTCCTCTGCGGAATATCTTTCATGTGCTTGTCTGTGTTCAATGGCTCAATGATTTTTGGTAGTGTTGTGGCTGTTCTAGTGGGCGTATTAGTGATTTAGTGCAGCTTTCACTGGGTAATTTTGGCTGCTTCTTAGCGTAGCAATTTGTGCAGAGCTGTCTCAATCTGAGCCTAATTAAATGGTAATCAATCGTAGGTCCCATGACAGTGCAGAATTATCAACAACCAATGAGCCAACAGAAAAATAATAAGTAGGAGTAACAATTTGTACATAGCTACTGTAGCATCTAAAAATTATCTGTATGTGAATGTGATTAACGGCGGCACCTGCAGGAGGCGGTCGGCCTCGGTGTCGGGGTCGGTCATGTTGCGGCCGTGCACGTTGAAGCTGAGCGAGGAGAAGAAGGGCACGAAGAAGGCGTCGGCGGCGTCAGGATCCCGCACCCTGACGGCCTCCCTTCCCCCCTCCTCCGGTCCCGCGGCCTCGTCCAGGAGCGACGCCATCATCCAGTACTCCACGCTGTGCTGGCGCCTGATCCCGCCCGCGGAGGGTGGCCACGCGGGGAACCCCGCGCCTGCGGCGGCGGCGTCGGCCCCCATCATGGCGACGTGGAAGCGCGCGGGCAGGTCGTACATGAAGACGCGGAGCGGCGCGGCGGCGGCGGCGGCGGGCGCGCACCTGGCGGAGAAGGGCTTGAGGTTGAGGAGGGTGGCGCGGGTGGCCGCGGGCGCCGCGGAGGAGGTGAGGTAGAGGAAGGCGGAGGGCAGCGCGACGAGGAGCAGCAGGAACGCCGCGCCCAGCGCCAGCGCGCGGCTGCTCGGCGCCCCCATGGCGCCCGCCGACCCCAATGGCGCCGCGCAGTGGGCACACCCGTTGGTTGGCTCGGCTGTGCTGTGCTTTCCGATGGTGGTGGTGGTGGTAAAGTAGTCGGGGATGGGAACTTGTCACTCGATGAGAACGGGTGGGTGGACCTGATGGAACACTGAAACTGGAATGCAGGCACGATTGCACGTCTTCTAACGGTTTCTGCGACGGATAAGCTGATGCTATTTTTTACGTGAGAAAAATATTTAACCATGATAAACAGTTCGAGCGAACAGGTCTAGCTTGAGCAGTGTTCTGCTGCGATAAATTTTTTACTGTTTATGCTGAAAACACTGTTTATACTGGGACGTTGTAAGCGAAAAATACTGCTCCGGCTGGAAAAAAAAAAAAAAAAGACGAACCAGCCGGCAGCCGGCTTCTTTCCCAGCCGAACACTGCCGATCTCAATCTGGCCACGGCGTGGACTTCAGTTCTAGACGCAATCAATGCGCAATCAACAACGGGATACACTTTCGTGTGCATCTTCCGTCGTTGCTCTGGTGTGCTATTGGAATGTGAAGGTTGGGCTGGGGCTGTTGGGAGTTTGGGTGGAGCAAACTGTGTCCGCTATCGAATTTGCGAATCTGCGATGGACGATGGCGACGGCTCTCTGCGCTCTTGTGCTCAGTGATCCGTCCGCTTCTGCTTGGACCGTGGCCACGGTGACTGACAGCTAACCGCCTCGCGAGAAATTCAATACTACTCCGTCCGTCCAAAAAAAAACATAATTTTATAGCTTTGAAGCTGGACACGCCTGGACGGAGGGAGTAGAAAACAGTTTGATTCTTCCATCCAGAAGGGAAATTCCCCGGTGCGAGATGGCCATATTTTGACTTTTGAGCAGCATGTTCTTCATTGGAAGTACCGACTTCCATCCATAATGGCGTGGACGCGTGCACCAAAGTTGTCAGTGGCAGGCGACCTGAACCTGATAGAACCGGGAATCCGTGAGTTGATCGCAAGAGATTCTCCAGCAGGACTACGAATTCAGGAAGTCTCCCCTCTTCATTATTTGACCAGTACCACGAGTCCACGATGCTCTAAATCCAAGGCAAGCTGCTACCAGCTCGGTGGTCTCGGCTGTCAGCTCAAAAGGTTTCTTTCCCAGTGATCAACTGGGCAACAACTTACCAGGGTAAGGAAACATTAGTTCTGGAAGGAAATATTAGTCCTGGAGCTAGTGCTTCTGACGATGATTAGAATTCAGAATGTTGGAGTACTTATCTTTGCTTGCAAAACAGGGGATACATGATGCTTACAGACACAGCAAGGAAAGTACAGGCAGTCACAGCACAGACAGGGGACGCGTTCCAGAGGGTTAAACGATTTCAAAACACATGCCATACATTGTGTTGTGCAGATTCTCTAGCAAGTAAAATGCAAAGGTATCAGTCACATACTCGGGCAGCATGTTTCTTCAGGGATCATTGGGCCGTTGTACCCGTATTGTGCAAACAGCCAAGCATAATAAGAGCAGTAGCAGATTACATTCATATTCATAGACGTTCGATAGCAAGTAACAGATCCACGTAGTATCAGATTTCAAGAACCAAATGTTTCCATATGCTCATGCTTTCCTGGGGTGGATTTCGTGACCCCAAAAATTAGTTCTTCGAGGAACTAGTTTACAGTATGAGAGAGGACAGGGATGGCCGTTAACACTGTATAAATGATGCTGAACAGATTGGCCAGGAGTTATTGTCAAAATCTTCATGATTAAGGCAGCTAATGCTACGAATCAAGTTCTCCCATTATTCTGGTTGGAAATCAAGCTAAACAACAGCCAGCTGTCAGCCCCTTAATTCCATCTGCCATAGCTATCTTCTGCTCTGGTTGTTTGCAATGTACATCTCACCTATGCAATGTTGGGTAGGACTCTGCCATGATCAGAACAATAAGTGAAGTCCATCCAGTAAATGACCGTGCACCCTTTCCCTTTCCTTTGTTCTTCTGGTCATAGTTTTCCCAGAAGAACCCCGTTTCATCGTAATTCTGCACGATATTCCTGTAAAGGTAAAACCGGAAAGTAGTGTCAGCAATGTATTAGACAAGCTACAGTTCAGCGAATTCATTTGGTTTCAACTCAAGAGAAGAATGAACACACCGGATAAGATTTGATCTTAGCTTGTCATACAATTCCCCTGCCCTGCCGCTATATGGACCATCCTCTACAGGAAAGCACAATGTTAGATCATTGTGCCAGCAGAAGGGTTTGCAAAGGGTATAAACTAGGCAATTAAAGAGCTTACCATGTGCATAATGATGTAGTGCGGAAAGTACCATGTAGTTCATGTTTATCCAAATGGCACCTCTCCAATAAGGCGGGTCATGCTCTGTGTTACGCTTCATATATATTGAACTGGACCATGTATTAGTAGATACTTCAGAACCCAGTTATTGGATGACCAAATAATATAGCTATATAACTTGAGCTACGGTAATAAAGTATTGGGAGCATGAATGCAGTTTGAAAATTCCATCTAACCACATTGAATTGAAGCCTATGCCATTCATAGGATAGGAAAGCAATAGCATATATGCTCCAGATATCCAAGACTTATGTGGGGTGTGTGTGGTTTGGGAGAAGGGTTGGGGGTTTGGCCGTTTGGGGTGGATGAGGGGGAGGGGAGAATGGGCAAAATAATAGACCAAATCATGACCATTTACCTTTTTCTAGAAAGTGATCGAAGGCCATAATCTGTCCACAATATAGAGGTATTAGATATCAGATCGAGCTGCTTCTCAAGAACCCACGATTCCTGAGTAGTCAAATGTGATTATTAATTAAGATGGACATCAGAAAAACCATTTAAGTGATAAACAAGACAGACATAAGTAACATACAGGTGGAATAGTCCCCATCATGAATGGGAAGAGGCTGACATAGCCAACATGGGGTACTAACTGCAGCTGAGGGGGTTGTAATGTTTCCCGCAAGAACTCTCGTCTCATAGTATCCTTGTCTTTCACATCAAACCATCTCAATCGAACCTGCAAAAATAACCTCACAATCAAAGTTGAGAACAATGTGTGGCAAAAAAGTACCAAAGCTCAGAGGAAGCACTGTGCTGACCTTTTCAGTATGGTTACCATAATCAAAATAAGCACCAATTTTGTCATCCAAGTGCAACTGTAAAAATGCCAATAATTACATAACTGAATGTAACAAGCAGTAGTCATCAGGTTGTTTCGATTTTGGAACTAAACCAATATTGTCTCATAAAGGCACAATCAGGGTTCAGAACATGATCAATATATCAACTAGAATAAAACCATGTTTTAAGGCAGAATTTTTGCAAACGTACAATTTTCTAGAAGATTCCATACAGAGGAAATAATTGAGAGGTCCACTCTCAAGAGGAGAGAAGTTTAGTTTTATGGAGTCAAGACAGGGCCAAAATACTTGAGTGGTCTCCAAAAAATAATTCCAGTATGATACATAAATTCAAGGACTTGCATGTATCATGCATGAGTGTCTGTGTTTCGAAAAAAAAGGAATTGACAACACAGTACCTTGTTAAGTGTTCCGAAATCAGAAAGTTGATTTGATATCTTATAGTAATCCTGCAAAAATTCAACAAAATTTTTCAAAGAGGAGGCAAAGTCAATGATTGAGACAAATCAACTCGAATTAGCAAGTCATGTTCCTACATCCATACTGAACTACCTTCTCAAGAGCACCATCCATTTTAAGAAACTCTGCAATGGAACGGATGCAATTTGCAGCTAGAAGCATCCAACAACGAAGGTCAACATGCCGTTCTTCATCATTAGGGTGAGATGCACGAGGATAGTCATCCAATCCAGATGTCAGAGTCTGCAAAGTAATTGGGAACATCAGGTAAGTGCAAAGTGAAGGAACTCTAATGTTGGCATGACGTGGGCTCGATGAAAAAACTTTTGACCAACTGATCAGTACAGGAGCAAGCCACAATGAATTATGTAAAAACCTTTGGGTTCAACTCCCTTGTTGTTATGTTGTCTCTTCCATGCCAATAGAAGGTGCCTTCGTATTTACCTATGAACAATTTATGATAAATAAGCCAAATGTAGAAGTGTTGACACTGACAAGTAGAATCATATATGGAACGAGCAAATGTATATTCCGTGTCCATTGACCTCACAAGGGAATAGCTTTCACTTCAATTTTATGAAACAAATATCTCATATCTTACCGCTTAGATGGATTTGTAGAAAGTTCTACTGCACAGGGTGAAGCCACGTGACAATTAGATGGTGTTTATATCTTAGAGGATCATCAAAATGTTAGCTAATCTACCGCCACCTTGTGTGAACACAGCAGAGGAAGGCGGCGCCGACTTTGCCCCCTGTTAGATATCAGAGCAGCTGCAGTGCAGGTGCGCAGACGGCTCACCAGCTCAGACAAGACACTCAGAGAGGCACATGTAGTGGCCGCACAAAGTCAGTCCCTGTATGCTTATCTAGTTATCAGAATAACAGATGTGCTACTGACTTTTAGTTAGATAGATAGAGTTGTATAAATAGGGCACCAAGGCAACTCAAGAAAAGAGCTCAGATTTGCCATCACATGATTGGGGCCTCGGGCCAACGTTGTTGTCTTGTATTGTGCGTGCTTGCTCTGTTCTCCTTCTTCTTCTAGATCAATCCGTGAGTGCGGGTACGAACAAAACCGTCACGGTGGTGCGGGAGACTAGTGGTCTGGGAGACTAGTGGTCTGGGAGGCCAGGGGTCTGAGACTAGTGGTCTGGGAGACTAGTGGTCTGGGAGGCCAGGGGTCTGAGACTAGTGGTCTGGGGACTAGTGGTCTGGAGACTAGTTCACTGTCCTCAGCCGGTGATCCCGTAGGGCAACAAGTGGTATCAGAGCCTCGTACAAGCGCCGTCGTCATTCTAACCGATGGCGATGGCGACAAAGCGGTTTGAGTTGGACGACAAGCAGCGGCATCGCCATAGTTGCCTTGACCACTACCGAAGGTAGTTGTCCGCGACTGGTGCGGGAGGTCAACGCACCACTTGGCCGATCTTCGACTCGCACTAACTATAGAGAGTGGTCGGTGACCATGAAGGTCAAGCTCGAGTCCGATGGCTTTGGAATGTCGTTGACAAGGGCACCGACGTGGAAGAAGACGACATGTCGGCGCTGGAGGCTATCCTCATTGCATTCGGCGAGTCTGTGGAACCGTTGGGGACGAAAAGCTCAGCTAAGGAGGCGTGGGAGACCATTGCGGCGATGCGAGTCGGTTCCGACCGCGCAAAAAGGCGACGGCCCAGCTTCTGAAGCAGGAGTACGCAAACCTCAAGTTCAAGGATGGTGAAACAGTGGAGGACTTCTCCTCCGCCGCAGACGCTCATCGGCAAGCTAAAGAGCCACGGCGGTCACCATCGACGAAGAGGAGGCGGTCTCCAAATTCCTCCACTGCGTCGGCAAAGTACATCCAGATCGCTCTCTCCATAGAGACGATCGTTGGACTTGTCCACCCTCACCATCGAGGATGTGGCAGCCGTCTCGGCAGCGGTGGACGATACCGGGCAAAGCGGCAAAGAACGGCGACATCGGGAAACTCCTGGCGACGGAAGAGGAGTGGATCGCTCGGCGAAACTCCGGAAGGCGCCTCCTCCGGTCGCGGTGGCAACGGCAAACATCGCGGCGTGGCTTCTTCGGAGAAGAAGCAAATCGACTCAACGCTTCGCCGGTGTTGGGAAGATGGGCCATTGGGCACGGGAGTGCCCAAATCGCAAGAAGGAAAAGAAGGCTCAGCTCACTGGCGAAAGCCGATGATGAGGATGAGGCCACTATTCTATGGCGACGCTTACGTAATCGCACGACGCCGAGGCCATGGAGAGGGAAGAGGCGACAACGGTGGAAGGATCTAGCAAGGCCTCAAGACCGTCAACCTCGACGAAACACGCGCCAAGTCCATCTCGGGCGTGTGGCGCCGACCAGAGCAGTACCGTGGTATCTCGGACTCGGTGCCAAAGCAACCACATGACGGGCTCCAAGGACTCCTTCTCCGAGCTCGACGGCGATGTTACCGATACGGTGAAGTTTGATGACGGCTCAAGGGTGGCTATCCAAGGCGCGGCACCATCATCTTGAGATGCCGAACGGGAGCACCGCGGCGCTAACGGATGTATACTACATCCCGCAATCTGCGTTCCAAAGATCATCGCATTGGTCACCGGATGAGCGCAGTAGCGCAGGTTCGATCAGGACGGCGCTCGAGGATCGAGAGACGGGAGCAGCCGCGACTTCGCCAAGGTGAAGAGGTCCTCGAATCGGTTGTACCGCCGACCAAGGTAGAGCAGTACGGTTTGCTGGCGGCAAGGCACCGAGGAACTGTGGATGTGGCATGCCCGGTTCGGACATCTCACCTTCGCAGCGCTTGGTCGGCCGGGAAGATGGTCGAGGGCTACCCCACATCAAACACGGAGGCGAGCTGTGTGACAGCTGCCTGGCTGAGAAGCAGAGGAGGCTACCGTTCCCAAAGGCGGCCAAGTATCGAGCGAAGGAAGCTCTCGAGCTAGTTCACGGCGACCTCTGCGGGCCGATCACGCCGCTACATGCGGTGGTCGGCAATACTTCCTCCTACTCGTGGACGATTGCGATGCGCTACATGTGGCCGCAACTCCCGACGAAAGCAAGGACGAACCGCGGTGGCGATCAAGAAGTTCAAAACGCGCAGCGAGGCCGAGCGGCAAGAAGCTCGCGATCGAGGATCGATCGAGGTGGTGAATTCACCGGTGGAGTTTGCTACGCATCGCAGCGGATCGGGGTGTGGGACAACATCACACCGCTACAGACTTCGCCACAATAGAATGGCGTGGTGGAGCGACGGAACCAGACAGTGGTCGGCATGGCCCGATCCATGATGAAGGCCAAAGGATGCGGCAAAAGTTCGGGAGAGGCGGTGACCACGGCGGTGTTCATCCTCAACCGCGCTCCAACCAAGGCCCTAACGGGCAAGACGCCGTTCGAAGCTTGGTACGGGAGCAAGCCGAACATGTCATTCCTCCGGACATTCGGTTGCATCGGCCACGTCAGGAAGACGAAGCCGAACCTCACCAAGCCGGAGGGTGGAGCACACCCATGGTGTTCTGGGCTACGCGGAGGGTACCAAGGCGTCACGGCTCTATGACCCACGGAGACAAGGTGACTATCTCGCTGACGTTGTGTTCAACGAGGAGGCGGCTTGGGGACCGGAGCAGTCGAGCACGGGGAAGCAGAGGCTTCCCAACACCTTCGTCGTTGAGCACTTGGTCATCCACGGCGGTGGAGACGCCATGAGCAGTGCCACGACTCCGGGAGAAGCGCCGAGCACTCCGGCGGTAGAGTCGAAACACGGGGGGCAATCTTAGAGAGCACTTTTGGAGGGATGCCGAGCACGCCAGAGTGGAGCAGGAGTTTCTGCAGGTGGTGGCGACCACTTCAGACGGGTCCGAAAGCACTCCCGTGGCGGAGCCAAGATGTCTTCTCGTGGTCCCAACCACTCCAAGATCGAGGCTAGGCACTCCTATAGTGTGGCCGAACACCTGCAGGAGTTATGACGAGCGATCGTAAGCGATGCCGAGCAACACCGGATGCTATGCGAGGCACTCCGCGGAAGAAGGAACTTCATCACCCCGACCGAAGTTCGCCTCACCTCCAAGTGACATCACCGAGTTCGTGGATGCCTACCACGAAGGTGAGGAGTTGAGGTTCCGCGCAGTGGACGACATCGTCGGCGCGCACAGTCCCTCGTGTCTGGCGGGTAGGTCGCTCAACGACGCAGAGCCGCTACTCGTCGTCGCAGAGAGGAACCACCCACGTTCGCGCTTAGCCGAAAGCGCGATGGAAACCAGCGACGGGCGTCGCCGGAGGAGATGAAGGCGATCGAGGAAAACGAGACTTGACAGCTCGTCGATCCACCTCCGATGATGCCGTCCGATCGGCTGAAGTGGGTGTACAAAGTCAAAAGACGAGCTCGGCGCCATTGTCAAGTACATAAAGCGCGCCTCGTCGCTTCGAGGCTTTGTCGGCCGCGAGGGCATCGACTTCGAGGAGGTCTTGCGCCGCGATGTGCGCATGGAGTCGGTCCGCTTGCTACTTGCTTTGGCGGCGGCAAAAGGATCGCGCGCGCCCATCACTTGGACGTTAAATCGGCCTTCCTCAACGGCGGTGGCGGAATCGGTCTTCGCCAGCAACCTCCGTGGTTATTTGTCAAGGGAGAGGAGTGAGGTGCTCCGATCGCACAAGAAAGCGCCTACGGTCGCGCGGCAAGCCCTCGAGCATGGAACGCCAAGCTTGACACCACGCCGGGCGAAGTTTGGGTTTCAGAGGTGCGCAAATCGAGCACGCGCTCTATACGCTGACACGACGACGGGGAAGGAAGAGCTCGTGGTCGGCGTGTATGTGGATGACTTAATCGTCACCGTGTAGCGCGCACGGAGGATATAAACAGCTTCAAGCGAGAGATGGCAGCTCGTTTCGAATGAGCGATCTCGGCACTCTTCTCGCATACTACCTCGGCATCGAGGTGAGACAGGGAAGGAGGAACTCACGCCGGGCAAAGCGCGCATGCCTCCAAGCGTTGGAGGAGCGGCATGGTGGAGTGCAAGCCATGCGTGACTCCGATGGAGGAGTGGTGAAGTCGACGGCGACGAAGACCATGGCGAAAAGTGGATGCAACACTCTACCGGAGCATCGTCGGCGGTCTGCGCTATCTAGTCCACACGAGGCCGGACATTGCGTTCGCCGTGGGCTACGTCAATCGCTTCATGGAGAATCCCAGAGAGGATCACTGGGTTGCGGTGAAACGGTTGCTACGCTACGTCAAGGGGACGGTGAATCATGGAATCATCTTCCCGAAGACCGGGGGAAGTAGGTTGCGGCTCACGGCGTTCAGTTGATGCGAACATGGCGGAGGACATCGACAGACGACGGAGCACCACCTTCGCATACTCGTCTTCCTCGGCCAGCCCCAATTTCATGGTCATCCATCGAAAGCGAGAAGGTGGTAGCGCTATCTACGTGCGAGGCGTAGTACGAAGCGGCGCGCCACAATGGCGTGCCAAGTTGTGTGGCAAGGCCGGCTGGCCGAAGCGAAGCGGCGCGGAAGCTCACCCACCAAAGATCGATGGTGGACAACCAGCCCGCCATCGCCCTCACGAAGAATCCGGTTCGCACGCATCGAGTAAACACATCGACGTGAAGTTTCACTTACTCGTGGACTATGTTGATGGAGGCGATCGTCATCGAGTTTGTCGGCTGGTCGGCAACTCGCGGACGTCCTCACCAAGCCGCTTCGGACGACTTCGACTCACGGAGTGAAGGAGATGATCGGCATGGAGGGGTGCAAGGGTTAGCGAGAGGATTAGGGAAAGATTGTTAGCTAATCATCGCCACCTTTGTGAACACAAAGAGAGGAAGACGGCGCCGACTTTGCCCCATCTTTGGATATCGTGAGGCAGCTGCAGTGTAGGCGCGCCAGACGGCTCACCCACAAAGATCAGAGGCACATGCAAATTGGCTTGCGCAGAGTCAGCCTACAGTATGCTTATCTAGTTATCAGCATAAAGACATGTGCTACCTGTACTTTAGTTAGATAGATAGAGTTGTATAAATAGGGCACCAAGGCAACTCAGTAAAGAGAGCTCAGATTTGCCATCACACAGACAGGGCCTCGGTCAACGTTGTTGTCTTGTATTGTGCGTGCTTGCTCTGTTCTCCCTTCTTCTTCTAGCTTGATCCGTAGTGCGTGGGTAAGGACAAAACCGATACGGTGGTCTGGGAGACTAGTGGTCTGGGAGACTAGTGGTCTGGGAGGCCAGGGGTCTGAGACTAGTGGTCTGGGAGACTAGTGGTCTGGGAGGCCAGGGGTCTGAGACTAGTGGTCTGGGGGTCTGGGGACTAGTGGTCTGGAGACTAGTTCACTGTCGTCAGCCGGTGATCCCGTAGGGCAACACAAAACACATAAAATCATTCCCTACCAAAGTGAATGCTTCCTATTTTGAACAAGCAGAACAGGTCCAATAGTTGGACAAGGAAATACAAAACTATTTAAGCTCTAAAGACTCAAAAGCAGTTGGGTCACATTTCTTTTTTTGGAACAGTGGATTTGAGATGTAACAGCTACTTAACTAGCTGAGGACCACAATTACAAAAGAATAGTTTAGAACCAAATACACTTTTTGCACCGACTGAGGTGAGAGTATAAAATATGGAGCAACCAGAGATCAGTTCTGCAAATCTGATGTGCCTCTACAAAAGGAAGTCTAGGAGATCGACCGGAATGACTCTGTCAGCTATGTCAACAGATTATTTCTGATCAAGCTTAGGTTCATGTCTGATAAGAAATTATGCTGACTACAATTAATGAACTGAAGCCAGCAGTAACTGAAAGTGATATTCTGAAATTGAAATATACTCCAAAAATTAATAGCACCCAGTGAAGGCTTCAAAGGCCCAACCGTATCTCATCTTCTGTTTTTTTTTTGTACCATACAACCACGGCTAGCACCTAATAATAGACTGAGCTAGTGCCTCTTGTTAGGCTTGCAACTATCATCTCAGTACACCATATAACAGCTTAGGTTTATCGTGTTTGTGTGTTTCAGAAAATAATCATGGCAACAGCATTAAACTCCCACACTAGTCAATATGAGTACAGAAAATGAAAGTGGGAAAAGAAAGCTCACCTGATTGTGTACTGTTGAACCACTGAAACCAAGAATTTAGCCGTATATAAGCCCTTTCAAGAAAACTGGAAATCTTTTCAGCTTCCTCATCTGAAAACTGATGTGCATGTATTCCACTTGCCAAATCTGTCCCAAGACAAAGAGCAGATGACAAATTAATCGAAAGAAAGACTTGATTACAGATTTACAGTGAAAGACTTCAACTCTTATGGACCTTCATATGTTTAACAGACTTTTCATGCTTGCCAGTCAACAAAATTTCTTAGCATTTGATGTTTATAATTGGATAAACATACACCAAAATATTACAAACTAACATATTTTGTAATATTCCCAAGACAGGTCTTCTGTTCCTTGAGCACTATTTGCCGTGCCCTTTTTCATATATTATGGCATTTGAATATTGGAAAAAGAGGAACAGAGAACTACAGTTTGTAAATTGATTTTATAGGTTATGCTTCAGCATTTTTCATTTAAAGGCATGCCATGCATGCAAGTTACACTAAATATCAGAGAAAACAAAGAATTAGATATCACAAGATACAATAAACACATCATCAACATGAGGAGCAAGAAAGAAAGTAATGGCTTAGAGGCTTACCACGTATCGCAAGAAATAAAGTTGGAGGGTTCCCATTGGAAGGGTACTGCAGAACAAACTCCTCAGGAACTTTACTGCATGATTGCAGAAGTTGGATTATATAAGAAGTGTCATACTAAATTTATCACTGGTTGTGACAGTAGAAACAACCTTAAAGCTTCAGCTCCTAAGATTTGCTCCCTAGGAATCCATCCATCTGAATTAAGCAGATCTAACCAATGTCCAATGATATCCATAGATATATGCACATCCCAACGCCTGTACATCAACCACCGGGATGTGCATTAGCATACAGCAGAAAACCTTCATTGAACACTGAGATAAAAACTAATGGTTACCAAATGACTAATTGATGGAAGCCCTCATCCCACAGAAATCCCCTTGGAAAGAATGAGCGGCTGGGCACAGCTGTATATAACGCAGCGGGCCAATATGGAATATATTTATCCCCATTTTTTTGCTGACAGAGAAACATAAGCATTAAGTTTTGGTTGTCTGTGACTTGTAATTAGCTTAGGAATTCAGATGCAACATACTACAAAACAGTATAAAAATAACACGCAGCTAATCAAAAAAAGTATCCTGAGACAGCAATTTCTCAGAACAAGAGCAGATCACAACATATGAACAAATGAAACAGATATCAGGTGAAGCTCTAAAACTTACTGTAAAACCTTTCGGAAGTGCAATTTTGGACTGCCCATAGAAGTAGCCAACACCGCCAAGAAGACTTGACAAGGCAGCTCTACCAACAGATAATTCTCTGGAATCAATCTTAATCAAAATGAAAACTACGTCAGCATAGGTCAACGACAAAAACTTTAGTCAAGTTTTACTAATTGTCTACAAACAAATACAAGAGCCAATAAAGTAATGAGTAGCATCCCTTGGGAAAGAAATATTTTAATCAAGGATCAAAAATGATTTGATTCGTAGGAAACAATAATACAGTGAGAATATAACAACTGCAGATACTGCAAAAACAAAAGAAAAAATTGTGGAATGTCAAACAAAATGCTCATCCAACACAGCGCACCTTATTATTTACATTGAAGATTCGATCATATTTCTCTTCAAATTCCTTTTGTTTTGTTTCAAGACGGGTACAGCATGGGACCTGACATCATTAGTGAGAAGCAACTAAAACAACAGATATATTGTGCTTACAGCGTTCTTGAATTTCATATTCATCGCAAAGACGAGATGTAGATAAAACAGATCCAGAAAATTATGCAAGGATGTAGAACAAGCCAAGAGCCAAATAGATTTGTTCAAAAATCAAAATGATCAGTGCGTAAAGAATATGGGTGGTGACTTTGCATCTCATGACAAATAGAATCAGAAGAATCACATATAGTGTTTGTGTAGAAAGGATATGTGGCACCAGGCGGCAGTGGGACAAGGCACCAAGTGTTGTTGTCCTTCAGAGCCTGGAACTCGTCGACCATTGCAGCACGCCAGTTGGTGTCAGCCAGAGCACTGCGATAGTTTGCCGGAAGCGGAGAGGGCGATGATGGCGAAGCCGTCAAGCCCTGGTAGGACACCCGCGGAATGGCCCCAGTCGCAGTCCGAGTGACAGGTCGTGTAGAAGCAGGAGGTGGCGACGATGGCAGGACTGCAGGCGCCTGAGGTGCTGCAGGCGCAGGTGTCGACGGCAGAGGTGTGAGCGCCGGTGCTGCTGGTGCCAAGACCAGGGGCGGCTCTGCAGTAGGCGCCGAAGCAGATGCCGTAGCTGATGGATAAGTCTCATGTGTGGCTGGTCTTTGTGGGGCTATGCTGCTCACATGGTCCTTGTGGCTGTTTTTCTGTTTTTAGGACAGCATCTTAGACTAGAGGACAGCATATTAGCATCTTAGACTAGCATCTTGGCATCTTAGACTAGCATCTTGGCATATGCTTGGCTGGCTAGCAGCCTATAAATATGTAACCCCAACCCCTCAGGTTGGTATGGCATTTGTGTGAGTTTGTGTGAGAAATAAACCAGAAAATTGCCCCAACTCCTAGTGTCATCCTCTCTCGATGAGAGTAAGAATTCTCCTACTACCAAGAGTGAGAATTCAGCGACTAACAGAGACCTTCTCGTTAGCGAGGCGAAGTTCCTTCAGAGCGAGCATGTCCCGCGCCTGGTTGAAGGACGGGAAGCCGGTGGCGGAGTTGGCGATGTCGTCGGCTGTGGTGGTGAAGCGGGGGTTGAGGCCGCGGAGAAGGTTCAGGACCAGCTGTGATTCCTGAACTGGATGACCGACGTCGCAGAGGCCGTCGGCGAGGGTCTTCATACGGCCGCAGTACTCGGCGATGGTGGAGTCGCCCTGCGTCATGGAGTGGAAATCATGACTGAGGAAGATCGCCCGGGACTGCCTGTTGGCGCAAAAGAGGCCCTCAATGGCGAGCCAGAGGTCCCGGGCGGTCTGGTTGTCGTCGGTCATGGCGAGGTCGAGGACGGAGTCGTCGACGGAGCCGAAGAACCAGGAGCGGACGCAGCAGTCCGCCTGATCCCAAGCAGGATCCTGGGGGCAAGGTGGCATGGTGCCATCGATGTGCGACCGGAGGCCGAACTTGCCGCACAGAGACTTGAAGTAGGACGCCCATCTGGAGTAGGCAGTGGACTTCATCGTCAGCGTCACGGGAATATGGGACTTGACGTTGACGGTGGCATATGGTTGGACGGTAGGGGAAATGAAGGCGTCGCTGCCGGACGTGGCGCCAGCAGGAACACCAGAGAAGCCGCCGGTAGCAGTGGGCGGCACAGAGGTGCCACCATTGGCAGCAGGAGGCGGGCCAGAGGGCGGCACATGGCCTGTGGGGGCGCTGGATCCAGGATGGACGGTGGCCATGGCACAGCAGGCCAGGAGAGGAGGGGAGGGCGCAGGGAGGAAGGAAGAGGGCGCAGGGAGAAAGGAGGAGGTTCAGGATCTAATTAGCTGATACCATGTAGAAAGGATATGGGAAACACCTCACCCCTAATGAGGGGGGTGACCTCTATTAGGGTGACCTCTATTATATAACCAATCAGGCTTGATATATATGGAATACAATCAGTGTACATGGAAGGAATGAACAAGCTTCCTAATACACATATATACTTCCTAATAGTTTGCAGTATGCGCTACGCAGCAGAATCACCTGTTAGCTTGCTAATCCGCTCTTCAATCACTGGAGACTTTGAGGAAGACCCTGACAAGAATACTATGTCTATTTGAGCAGGAGTCTTTATGGAAACCTATCAAATCAAAATAAAGTATAAATCATAATGCAATAGCTCATGAGAAACAACATAAGGCTAGATCGCAGCAAACATGGATCAGAAGTATCAACAGAGGATAACAGTAACATTTGGTTACATAACTTTTTTTTTTTTGAAACAAAGGTTACATAACTTATAAAGTAGAAAACAACAAAATATATAAAGTAGTTCACCAAAAAATAGCCTCAATACATCCTCCATGTGTCCAATCCATACATATTACTACTACATAACAGTGAGTATAGCTAATGTGCTAATATATTTCTACTGCTAATGCTTAACTGAAATATGAGTATATGACGTGCCAGTGATCAAAGTTATTGCATGCAACACCTGCTTCTTGACATTATACTGAATAAACAAGCACATGTTCCGCATCATTTATCATTTTACGAAAGTCAAAAGGAAATAAGATGGTGTTAATGACTCTTTCTACCGAAAGGCTTCACACATACATGAGGAATACATAATTACCCTAAATTATAATGATGGATAAATTTCCTTGCCCTCTTCCAGTTACCTGATAGACCATTATATTTGAAGAATCCTCAGTAATGTCTGGTAGATTAAGGTTTCCAGTTTGCATTGCCTAGAGATAAATCCATATAAGTAGTTACATGGAAATGTACTTAATGAAATACAAAATGTTCTGATTTTTTTCCCAAAATACTCCCTCTGTTCCTAATTGTAAGTTGTTTTAGCTTGGTTCTAAGTCAAACTTTTCTAATTTTACCAAGTTTATAGAAAAAATATACAAACATCTACTACGTCAAACTATATTCATAAGATACATCATGAAATATATTTTGATAGTGGATTCATTTGATATAGTAAATGCTAATATATTTTTCTATAAACTTGGTCAAAGTTAGATAAGTTTGACTTAAGATAAAGTCAAAAGTCAACAATTTACAATTTGGGACATAGGGAGTAATAAGGTAAATGATGAGGAGTTTAAAATACATTAGTCGCAACAGCTTGTTGTACTAGGTCACTCAGATTATGCATACTCGTTGATTTGAATCCAGCTCTGTGAATTTCCAAATTGTCCTGTGAGAAACAGAGTTGCATATATTATATCCATATGAAAGTTAGTCAAATGGAGTTGCACCAGCATATCCCATAGCAAACAGTACTGAGGAGCTAACGAGGTCAAAAACTATCAAGACAAGGATACCTCAGATCTCAAGTACAATTCCCAATCACCAATCTCCTCATGCGACCCAGATGCCAAAAGAACAGGGCCTCTTGATGAAGGTTCATATGAACCCATAGTGATCTGATTTCCAGTTTCATCAGCAACGTAGAAAAAAAGATGTGTGGTGCTTTCTTGAGCATCACTTAAGCCTGACCTAGAGAAAGTTTAACAACATGGAATAAATTTCTTTTGGATAACTTTGAAGGGTTGCAAGTAAGTAATCACAGGCGATATCCTACTGAGCTGGGATCAGGCTACGTCGCAACGAAGGAAACAATTCAGACTTATCATTCTTTCCATCCTCTGTTTAGTATGTTTACAAATTGAGATGCGTTAAAACAGCTTTTTGGTAAGATTGAAATGCTCTTTTCTTCAATTTGCAGATAATGAAAGTATGCTTACCTCTCGCTGTTAGCGTCCAATCGAACTGCCCAGTCTCCACCATAACCACTGCTCTCTCCTTTCTCTTTCAGAAAACTAGTAGTCAAGAATAGGCCATGATCAACCAGCACTTGACGTCCATAATCCCTACCATTGTGAGCTGTCCACCCAAATGTGCTCAGCTCATCAGAATCTTGGCAAACATGACGAAGAAAGTATTGTCCATTTTTCAAGCCAATCCACATCAATCCAGCAATTAGAGACAGGGGGGTTCTGAAATAGAGGTAACATTAGCAAGAAATTCTTGAATCCTTGGTTCCAAAATACTCTCATTGCATAAAGATGGTACTTTCAGCTAAAAAAATAGCATGGTGTATTATTTTAAAAGGCACAGTATAGAAGTACTTTCATTGCATAAAGATGATCACATGAAGGCACAGAGGGACAAGGAGGGGGGGCGGGGGAGGAAGGGGGGGCTTCTCAGTTATAAGATTCTAACTTTCATGACAGTAAGGAAACATCATCAAAACTATTTATATGAGGAACATGAACTTTCAAATGTAGTCCAACTAGTAGAGAACTACAGGAAGGGAATAATTTTCAGTAATTAACTTGTTGTGAAGGAAAATAGGGAGGCTTTGCAAGAGTTTAGCACCTTGCACGAATTCCAAGGTACACATTTGGTCTATAAGTGCCCCAATACAAACTTTCCTTGTGGTTACTTTGAAACTGCAATCATTTAGGCATGAACCATCAGAAAGGTAACATGGTTACTAATAAAACCCAAGGATACAAAGAAATGAGAGCCTTTCAATTATGCATCATTCAGGAAAAAAAACTAGATTGAGAGAAAATCAAGTGCACACTAGAAAGAAGTATAAATACATATGTTAGTGTGCATTTTATCAAAAGCACTTTGCAACAAACAAATTTGACTAGCTTTGTTTACCAACATCAGTACATACTACTGCGCTTCAACATAACTCTATCATCGTTAAATATGAAGTGATGCACAATTAATAGCTCATGGTGCCAATCTCACCTGATGCTAAATCAGCGGTCACTACTACTTCACGAATACATAAAGCAACACTTCCAAAATCAACTTGAGGCCCTGAAACTAGAGTGGTGTACTTCCCTACTAGCTTTAGCTGTCGTGCAATTTCATTCAACCTTCGGGACAAAAACAACGTGGCAACCAAATGCGCATCACCTGAGGCAGATCCATCATCCTGGGCGCTGACAGCGGCGTTACGGAGCGCATGACCTTTCGCAGCGTCGCCGCGCCCTCGCCTTCCGCCTCCTCCACCACCCACCAGTATACACCACGAAGGCGACCGACACGAGGGCGAAGGAAGCAATCACGAAGAGCGCGAGGGTTCGGGGCCTCACGTCCATGAGGCGCAGGGGCCCATGGTCGCCGCAGCCACGGCGCCGCGCCGCTGCGGCCGCGGCTCGGCGTGCGCTTGGCTCCGGCTCCGAGGCCTCAGAGGGCCTCCGCGGCTCCTGGCAGCGGCGGTCGGACGCCGGGTGCTGCTGCTGCCGCCGGTCATAGGAAAACTCTCGCCGGCAATCTCGCCGTTTCTGCTGGGGTCTGGGTCTTGGGAGACCGGAGGGTTTCCATACGTACTTAGCTTATTTTCGCCTCGCTTTTGCGGTCACGTAATATCGGATTTACGCCTAAGCCCATCCTTACCCTGACTTCAAGTCTCCGGTGCTTTGTCCATGTCACAGGGAATGGTGATCTCATATTCCAGCAGTAGAGGATTTGATTCCTCTTATCTAAACCTTAGTAGTACAATTTTCATATGTTTAATTACCCCATATTCATTCTAACAATATACTCAAAGCATGTCCAACCTACATCTATAGAAACAAATGGATTTTTCCATATCCGACTATCTTGGGCTTGCTCCTGTAGCCCGTGTGCACCTAATTGACCTGCTCCTACACCCGTTGTGCATGACCCTTATGATAGCTCTGCACACTAAGCCTCGATAGGGGCACTGCTCCCATACACCCTCTCTCAACCTTGTACATTTGTGTCGCCTCACTAGGGTTTTCTCTCCTCTCATGCTTGCCTTCCACAAGCGGATCTGGAGATCCTGTCGCCTCCACCTCCCTCGCCCGAGGGCTCGTGAGAGGCTCGATGGAGGTTCAGTAGTCTTGGTGTACCTAGTATTTGAGAAGGATCCCTTTCATTTAATTCCTTAGGCGTCATGCATCGGATCTTCATCTTCACTCTTTTTTTGTCACGACCTTTTGATTGTGATGCCAATTCATCTTTTTTTGCGAACAATGGTTTTGTACGTATTTTATTACGGGAAAAAATTTTAACACAAAGACATGGTGTTCGACGAACAACAGGCAACGAGAGGCCTACCATCGTAGACGAACAAACCACAACGACCTGCCAAAACACTACTACGATTATACAAACATGGTGTTGGATTGTTTAGCTCCGGCAATGCCTAGCAACGTGATCGCGTAGATTGATCCAAATGGTCGCGCACGAGACACAGAGATTTATACTAGTTCGGGCCCCCAGAAAGCGAGTAAGAGTCGTACGTCCAGTTGCTACTTCTTGTATTCGTATGCTCGGTTACAGGGGTTGTTGCTCCTAGTTACAAGATAGATTGGAATGAGGCGATTGTGCCGTGGTGGACGTGACGATCGCGGAGTCCTTACCCCTCTTTATATAGGCAGAGGGGTAGGGTTACAACGAGGGCGATCGGCGCTATAGATTGGATTCCGAATTTGTTACAACAAATCAATTATATCCTACCATAGCCGTGATGGCGGCAGATATCCTTGATACGTCGTGATCTCTAAGTTGGTAGTTGCGCCTAGTCCTTGGTCGTCCTCCGTTGATGGGCCAGATATATGGTCGATGAGGGTACCCGGGCCCATATCTCTGACACATGGATTCGTGACTGGAAGAGCCCCTAGCAGTGTGTTGCCTACACGTCAACCGTGGCCGGACTTTGCCTCTCTGATCTCTTGTGTTAATGCATCTCGGGTTTGGTTATAACTTGTTTTTTAGGGAAATAGGAAGAGGCGCTCCCTATTATGCTTTTATTGAAATTTAAAAGAGGTACAAATGTCTTACAAAGAGCCTCAAGAAACAAAGAAAGAAACAGAGAAAATCTATAAAATTACACATAAGCTTCTAGCCATTGGGAAACCAACAGAGCTAAGCTGTCTTTTGCTCTAAGAATAACTTGAGCAAACTCCTGTTTGAAGATGGTCTTGCAGTGAAGAATCAAGGGTTGAACTTGCCTGAAAATAACATCATTTCTAACAGTCCAAATAGCCCAACACATAGTTACAATAATCTTCATGAAAAAAGGAAGCTGCAACTGGTTTTTGAAGGATACCAGGGTTCCAAGAGGATCTGCTGGTTGCTGAATGACCAGACCAAGAGTTGCCCAGCAAGAACTCGAGAAAGGACAGGCTAAGAACAGGTGGATGAGGGATTCTTCCAGGGTTGAATTACTGAGAACGCAGTTGTAATCATCCAACACCATTCTTTTTCTTTTTAAGAGCTCTCGGGTGCTAAGCCTGTCCTTGAGTAACAACCAGAAGAAAATTTTTCTTTTGTTTTGACAACAGGATTTCTATAGCCAAGAGAAAACAGGGTAAACTTGCCTTGTACCAGTGAGTTGCACATATGCTTTTTTTGAAGTAAAGATATTAGAACCCCAAATGTACGACCAAGAATCAAAACCGCCTTGTAAGTCCAGGGATTGCACAATAACCAAAAGCTGGGTGTACTGCTGAGGTTCATTCTGACATGTGATGCAAAGATATGCATGGATTTAGCTTGAAGCTATCACATTTGGCCGATGATGTAGCCCCTTGTCGATTGAGATAGGAAAGAATAGATTTTTACACTTCTGTAATGGCTGATATTGGATAGAAAGGTCGATGATTTGTTTATGTGTTGTGGGTGTAACTGAGCAGTACCGTTAGGTCCATCCTCGCACAAAGCTCTAGAGGCAAATCTTTTGATTTTTGCAGACGTGCTTTGAACTTTTTTGTGCTATGTACGCTTGGGGGGTCCCCAACAGTTGACAAATTGCTAGCACAGAAAGGATTCTATTGGTTGTGCAGGAGAGATATCATTGCGCTAGCGAGCGGTAACTAGCTAGTCTCGCACATGTCCTAAGAAACACCCTCTCACAACTCACACGCCTCTTCACTCTGGTGCTTTTTTTTTTAATTATTTTCAGAAGTCATGTCGCTAGCGATGTTGTTGTTGCCGTTGAGGACGCCATTAGTCAATCATGGACAGAGGGTCTGCAACAATGATCGCAGTTGTCCTAGAAAAGAGAGGTTTTAGATTCCATACAGTCATACAGAGGCAGATTTCTTGGAGCATCCTAGGATCCACTTCCGTGGCCACAGAAGCTTCCTAACCATGGAAATGGGAATTTTTGCTAGCACCATCTTTCATGTGACAGTGTGCTGAACTGCTGACGTTGAATTTTGATGCCACCTTCCATGTGACATTGTGCCGAACCTTTTCATTTGCAGGTTTAATGTTTTACTATACTACGATCAGTCAGTCAGTCACTGAAGAAAAATAAGATTGAATCACCAGTAACAAGCAGCTGTGTATTACAATATTCAGAGCTGAGAGCTCACATTACAAGTGCGCGCAGGCGCAGCGCGATGGATAGTCTAACTGCATGCCAACCTTGAAACTCCCCGACTCTGACGCATCCAAGGTTTTCATTTTCGGAAATTAAAATTTATCGGGAGTCACAGATAAAGAGGATAACAGGATATATCGGAAATATCGGACCAAATTCAAATAAAATTTAATTTGAATTTAAGTGAATTTAAGTAAATTTAAATAAAATTAAATAAAATTTGTACGAAAAAGATAGATATTTTCTTGTCGGCACCTAAGAATAAAAATGATATATCCAGGAGATTTCGGCCGAAAAAGAAAACCATGGACCGTCTCCCTCAGACTTTAGCTTATTCACACCCATCCCATGGACTTCTGGCACTTGCGCGGGGGTGTCACCTTGAAGCTCCCCTCCTTCCTTTGCTCCAGCGTCATGCTGGTGTAGTTCTTCCAATCCGCGGCAATGTTCTTGAGGTCATGCACCTTGTTCTCCAGCCCCATGCAGCAGTTGGCGTGCACGGTGCAGACCTTGTCCAGGTGATCCTGGAAGTCGCAGAAGCCGCTGATGTACTCCGTCTCCAGCGGCTGGAACCTGAGCCCGAGCTTGCTGATGAGCTCGTGCTTGATCTTGCTGAATACCACCTGCTCGTTCGGGTTCCCGTCGAACCTCGCCCTCGCCGCGCGCCAGTACCTGACCATCTCGACGCTCCGGTTCGTCGACTTCATGTAGTAGAACCCGATGTTGTTCTCGCAGTCCAGGAGCGTCGGCGCCATCTTGGAGTTGTCCAGCGAGCAGCTCATGTCGGCGTACACGGAGATGCGCTGGAACGGGTTGCGAAGCCACAGAATGTCGGCGTCCTGTATACAGGACAGGAGAGATCTATCATCGATATGACGAGCGTTTCGAAATTACTAGCAATTGAGTGCTGCCATGTGTGGATCGATCGTCTTGCCGTGAAGAGGAAGTTGTAGCCGAGATCCAGGACGCGCTGCTGGACGGAGAGCTTGAGCCAGTTCAGCTCCACGTACTCCGGGCTCCCGAACGTCTTGGCCCTGTTCATGTCCATGGACTTCACCTCGAGGAGGTAGCAGTGCGGGTGCGCGGCCTTGCAGCCGCTGAAGGAGCCGGCGTCGACGGTGACGATGAGGACGTGGTCGACGAGGTGCGCCGTGTCCTCGCCGTTCCTGAAGCCGCTGAGGAAGAAGTCGAGGAGGGAGTTGGGCCGCGTCCATATTTCGTTCACCGACGTCATGATCACCGTCCTGTCCTCCGTCGCCACTCGCGCCAGCAGCTCGGCGAGGCCCGCGAACTCTACCTGCAATGCATGATGAGTTCGAATGCAGATTATCATAGCATATTAGCATGGGAAAAATACACAGGGAGTACTCGCAGCTCAAGAACACATCGCTGCTGTTCACGTTGACTAGCTTGTGCAACGCGCGACCATAGAGACGGATCACTGCCCAAGAAGAGAAGAAGAAGAAAAAAAAAGCATTGGGCGCGCGCAGCCGGCACGAGAGAGGATAGGATAGGGTCTTAGTTTACGCCTACGTACCTCGTGATCTTGCGTAGGCGCGGCACGGCCGTCGGAGCCGGCGGCGAGAGTATCGGTGGCCGGCTTAGCCGCGCCAGCAGCCTGCGGCGCGGTCGATATCGACCCGTTGCCCCGCCAGCTGCTGGAGATGGTTGGGAAGCCCCCGCCGAGGCGGTCGGACGCGAGGAAGAAGAGGAGGGCAGTGGGCAGCGCCGCGCCGAGGAGGAACGACACCGCGTGGCTGCCCTGCTGCTGCTGCCTCCGAACACCGCCCCATGTCGTCGTCTTCGTCTCCGGCCAGCCACACTGAAAGTCTGAAACTACCAGCGTCGTCGGGGCGGTCGGCAGTGCAACGGTAGGGGGGATTGCTAGCTATATGATGATGTCCTGTGCGTGCAGTGTGTGCGCGGTGGATGTGGATCGCCCAGCCCGCCCAGATCGAGCGCACAAGCACGTGTTGCCGTACTTGAAGCACGTAATTTAATCTCGGTCTGGCCACTGCGTGGACTTTTCTTTTTGGGACAATTAATGCGCAGTAAAAAATAATTCTCGTGGCCATCTTTCGTCATTGTGCTCGCCGCCGCCGCCGCCGCCTCCACGAGCTTGTTCGGCTGGACTGAAATGGACACGGTTCATCTTTGGATTTTACTATCTTTGAAAATTTTATGAGAGAAAACACTACCCTAACTTAAAAAAAAAAGGCGAGCCAGCCAGTCGATCGCGGCACCGTGATTTGGAGGCGCACTCACCTCGTCGGCTCCATGGCGCTCGCTGGTCTGCCGAGTGCCGAAGGGTGGAAGAGTGGTGGGAAAATCGCTTGTCGCGCTGACAAATGTAAATGGAGGGAGGTTTGGTCGCTGCTGTCGCTGCTCCCTGGCTGCAGCGGCACACCTGCGATGAAGGTCGCCGGCAATGCAATACCTCTGCACCAGTTGTCAAGACCGGGCAGCTGGCACTAGGAACGCTTGCACGTGCAGCGAGAAAACGCGCCTAGCTTGATCTCGATCTGGCCATGGCGTGGACTTTTCAGATGGACAATCAAATCGCAATTAACTACGGGATGAACATAAACTTTCGTGCGTGGCCACCTTTCGTCGTTTCGTATGTATGCCAAAAAAAAAACAATGCCGACCATGGCGCGTCTCCCACGCAGTGAGGATCCGAGTGATCTGGAGCGGTGGCACTCCGCACAGCTCGTCGTTGCCTTGTGGGCTGCTGGAATGTGAGGTTGGGCTGGGTTCCCATAGCTGCATAGGGCCCATCTGAAGAAAACACAACGTGGGCTTATGGGCCTCGCTAGATTCCAACTTAGAACATCTGCAGCCATCATCCTCTGCGCGTGCTGATGCTCCTCTTCCTGAGCTCCGACTCGGTGTCAGCTGGCTGGCCTGCTGCGGCTGAGCGGGAACAGTGAAAGGAGCCGATCGCGTGCGCGGGACGTCGGGATATGGCGTGGGCGCAACCGCAAGCCAGTTTTCTTGTGACGAACTCCTCGCTAGATGCCTTGTGACAGTGAAGGCTAGGTGTTTGCTGACGTCAGTACTGCTGAAGCATGAGTGTTTTTTTTTTTGCAGCTAAAAATAACAGCGATGGCGGGTGGGATAGATATAGCATGGTTGCTGCAGATGCTCTTGATATGATCCAAAACACTAGCGTGGTGTTTGGTTGCCGAAAATGTAACGACATCTGATTGCGGCGGGGAATAGATCGAAAACGATACTGATGCTTGGTTAACGTCAAACCGTTATCAGGTAGCGCGTAAATAGATAGCGGACTATTCACGTTTGATTCCACCCATTCCCGAGCGTTAAAGCATTACAGGACGCCGCGGTGCAGCACATCTGCGGGCCCCTCGCTCTCAATAACATTACCGTGCCCCAACCAAACAAATTAAGTAATCACTGATGCCACCGCTAGTCCCTCCGTGGTCCATTTCCCAAACCATTTGCGTTACCAGTTAGTGAACCAAACACCTTGTAGAATGTAATTGATTTTGATGATTCCCGGATTCCATTTAGGTCAGTTCGGTTTCCTTGGAATGGACCAGGAACAATTCCATCTTCTCAAGATTAGTATAAATTTGTGAAACAATCCAACTAGAAATTATTCCAGGGCTCTATTCCTAAGGAACCGAACAAGCCCTTGCTTATTCGTCGTCGGATCAGCCGATCGACGTGCGGCCATCATCACGAGTGTAATGAGCCAGTTTGCCTTACTTTTTTTTTTTGAGATTAGTTTACCTTACGCTGTTAGTTGTCGCAGCCTATGCCTGTTCTTTATGAGCCCTTATTTCATTCCTTTTTAATTAGATCAAAATCAATGATGAATCGGCCAGTTAGTCGCTTTCACGTACGCACGCTGTTTTCAGAAGAAACAAGGTCACATGTCTCTCGCACTTACTTTATAAGCAAACGAACTAAACAATGTGGCTGAAAGAGACACGGAATTAAGATGTGGTATACAGCCTGTTCGGTAGGCTGGCTGGTGCTGGGCTTATCAGCCTAGCCGTTCGGCAGCCCAACACTAGCCACACCAGCCGAACGGCTGGTCTTATACCCGTTGCTCGGTCCAGCGTGCGGCGTCTCTCACTTTCTCCCCTTTTTCTCGTCGGTGGCTAGGGTTCCACGTACACACGCCGCTCATCGCCGTCTCTCCGCGCGTTTACCGGCGGTGGTCTGCGCCGCGTCATCGGGCGCCGTCGGTGTCCACCGGATCCGGCCGCGGCCACCTCTCTACGCCGTCCTCCTCGCCGGGGCTGCGGTGACAGTGACGTCCTCCTCCTTCCCCCACCCTGCCTCCATCGACGGCGCCTTCGGCCAGCAAGGTAACCCGAATCCCACGCCGTCGTCCTCTCACCTGGCCGCCTCTGAGCCGCAGTTGTTCGTCTTGTAGTTTGACCCCCGCGCGGCTAGGGTTTCCCGCACTCTCGTCGGGCCTCGGTGACAGTGCTCTCCGCCTCTCTCCCGGACCCCGCCTCCATCAACGGCGACTCCCTCCAGCACGGTAAGCCCCCCGGAACCCGACGCTGCCGTAGTTTGACCCCGCCGGATCTGAGATCCAACATGTATTCATGTATGTTCCTGTATGTGTCGGATAGAAATCCCCACATCTTGTGAGATTGAATGTACGTTTATTTGAGGAAGTTTCTGATGTGTGTTAGAACAGCTTGTATCAAGTTGACAAATTTTACAGATTTGCAAATAAATGCAAGGAATTCCGGCTATGTAATGAATTTGCGTTGTTTTTTGTTTTTGTTTCTATATTACAGAACTGCTCTACCTATAGATCCATGTTTTAGCTTAATATACCTCATGCTCCACCTCCGCCTCCCACTGTTTCCAAGGCCAATCCATGTTTTAGCTTACTATACCGTATGCCAATCCATGTTTGCAAGGCCATATCAATTTGCCACAGTGCCCATCTAAGATTGGTTGTACTTATGATGGCTCTTTTTCAAATGATGAGAATGAGAAGTTGCGAAATGTCATTGAAAGGAGGTTTGGGTTGTTGAAAGAATGTTGGCAGATTCTGGACGGGGTGCCGTACTGCAAGAGGATGAAGCAGGCTATGATAATCATTTCATGCTTTGCTTTAGATAATTATTTGTGGATGCGTAAGTACAGTGTTGATCCACCTTCGTATGAGCTACCGGAGTGGGTTGAGCTAAATCGGGGAACCTCAATCTCTAGAGTTAGGGAGTTAATATCTATGGTTGTGTGGAGTGGTGTCTGATTTAGGAAAGTTGAGGTAATGCAGCTGGGCCTCTATTGCTGTGCAGTAACTTACCTACTTTTGTTCTAATAATATGTCATCTTTCTCTAAGGTGTTCAATTCTATGTTAGGGCTTGTGTATTGCATGGATTACTTGAAGAAGAATATTAACTGGCTTGAAGAAAAATTGAAGCCTCTTATTGAAGGTGAGTAAAAGAATACCTCTCTGAAGTTTCAAAAGGGTTTAGTTTGGTTAACTGCAGCTAGCTGGAGGGGCCACATTCAGATGATCCGACATTCACTGCAGTTCCTATATTCGTAGCAAGTATTGATGCCTTGGGATTATTTATATGTGGTTTGGGTCAAGGTTGTTGTTTTTGAAACTAGTAGCTTTAGGTACAGTTCCATGGCAGTCTTGTCTTGTGCATGTGTAAGGTTTTGTGGGACTATGTTCGTTTAAAAAAATGTTTTATGGGACTATCATATTGTGTTCATTGGTGTATGGGGAATTTTAGTGTCAGAATTACAAGTGCCAAGTTCTATAGTGTTTGGTGATGTGATGAAATACTCTGGAAAAGAATGATGAAATTGAGCATTAGTAAAGCTGTCTGTTTTGATTTGACATAGAAATTAATTGACAGGATTGTATATGATCTAACGTTAGTTTATTCTGCACTTTAAGTGATATAGGGACCAAGGATATCATACACAACAGTTAAGTAGAATCACTGGTATCTGCCCTTTAATCTTTTACTGCTAAGTATGATGAGGGTTTAGGATATTGTTTTATGAAAGTGTAGTATATTTTGCCTTGAACAATTATATTGAGTTTCCTTGCAAGGGATCTCATGCTATATTTTAGCTTACATTTAGTCTTCTTTTTTCCGATTCAGGTTTTGCTTTATCTTTGGTTCATTTGTCTCACGGACAATGGACTAGTTGCTACACTATTTATGTGATTCACCATGGGAAGCGGTGGAGCGAATACACCGTCTAAGACAAGCAAGGCATCGCCCTCGGGTTCTTGATGTTGGGGCTGTGGCATTATATTTTAAGCGAAAAAAGATTACTTGCTAAAATTTATCCTTCCTCGTATCAGAGCAAGCAGACCACTGCTACCTCAGTCTTTGCAACGGGTCGTACATTCATCTGATTGGTCCATAATTAGTAAATCAGTAATCCCCAATGTTTTCAAGGCGTCGCTTAATTGACGCTTAGGCGTGCACTCCATAATGTGAATGAACTAGATTGCTTAATGTTTTTTCTATATTACGCGCTCGATCAATGTGCACCTTATCGATGCCCATTTATCTTGTTATCCTAGAAAGTATGTGAGTGCTTTGCTTCTTTCACTGTGAACAATGCTACACTTGGAATTGCCACATATCAATGTCTTGTCAAAGATTGACCTAATTGAGAACTATGGAAATTTAGGTATTTTGCCTTTGATCTTCCTGATGTTCCTCATATCAAGTCATTCGCGGAGCAGGAGGAAGAAGGATCCCAGCGTCGGCATGTAGACCTGTGATTCTGTGAAGCTGGGCTGGGATGTGCCTGTGATTCGTGTGGAAATTTATATAGATGTTAGCTGGGCACTCTATGAGCCTGTTGCTATTGAACCTTGTGCTGTTGCTGTTAGATGAACCTGTTGCTATTGTTGTTGTTGTTGGATGAATCTGTTGGATGAACCTGAAGCTGGGCTGGGATGCGCCTGTGATTCGTGTGAAATTGTGCGAGTTGCACCTGTTGCTGTGGGGTCTAATTTTGAAATCAGCATGAGCTAGAAATGGCTGGTAGTTTGAATTTGAAACTTTGAATTCAGCATGAAGTACAATTGGCTTGGCGCCATTATTTGAACTTTTCAAAACCAAATTCTTTGGTACGAGGGTTGGTTGAAATTTGGAGTTTGAATTGGGTGGTTGGTCCATTATTTTGACTGACCAACCAATTCCAAATTTCGCCGAATAGGCTGATAAACACTTCTGAATTCTTAGGTTTCAGTGTCTGGTTGGATGAACAGTCAACAGTAAATAGCCTATTCTTTATTAGTGCTTCTAATTATTGCCCTGGAATTCAGCAAGTCCTACATATTTGAATCGAAGCCAATCCATCCAGGCACAGAGAGCTACCGGTAATACTACATTGTATACCATTTTTGAAAGGCAAATTAGAGATATAAAGGCACGCCGAATCGGCGTTCTTCCAGGGTGTCCACGTACGTTCTATTTAGTTGGTGCGTTAGATAGAAATTCCATGACTCAGATGAAGCGCGGCCTTCCTACGTAAGTGGACGCATTCAATGAAAAGGCAGTGGTGAGTCGACCCATCTCAAATAAAGGCAGCCTTCGCGTTTGACCTCTGGTTGAGCTGGCTGAAAAATATCTGCCTCTCCACTAGCTTCTCCCTGGCTTCGCTCTCTACCTCACTGCTCCTCCCTCTCTCTCTTCTTTGCGGTGCGGGCATACGGATGGACGGATCCGGCGGAGGCTCTAGTGGGCGGCACAGCGGCCTCGACGTGCGGCCTCACCTAGGGCGGGCCCCACGCGGAGGCGGCGCGGGGTGAGCGCGCAGCGGGCGTGGTGGCGCAGCGTCCCGGCATCATGGCCTCAGCAATGGCGGGCTCCCACGTGAAGGTGGCGCGGCGGCGCTAGGTGAGTGCTCTCCCCGGCACGGTGGTGCGGCGGCGGGGTAGGCCCCAAGGGTGGACGTGAGCTCAGGCGGGTCCCCCTCTTTTCTTTACCTGCACGGCTGCACCATGGGCTGCTCACTCGTGGCCGCTCCGGCGACTCCACAGCTGGATCTGGTGCCTCCATGGGTGATCCGGTGCCTCCATAGCCAGATCCATCCATCTTGGTACGTCTCCTCATCTCGTGAGTGCGCGGGCGCTGGCTCTAAGTCAGCCGACCACCAGCAGGGTGGGCTGGCCCAGATCTAGCCGCTCGGTAGCCGCTGTAGGTGCTTGGGAAGGCGTGCACGAGTTGGCCCTGTAGGCCACTGCTCGATCGACCGCTAGCGTCGGCCTCTGGGCATGCGCAAGGTGCGGCTTACGCCAGCAGCCTAGCCCCACTGGAATGCGAGCGCGTAGACGTCTGACCTTCCCAGCTCACCACCACGGCCCCGGGGCGTGAGCGACACGAGAGGGGCACAAGTGCGGGCCTGCCCCACGGGCGCGAGCGCGTGCGCGGGCGCCTCCGGCCCCACCGCCGCCGCTGTCGGCCCCGGCCACGGGTGCGCACGAGCCCAGCCGGCCGCCGTAGATGACGCCCGCCGCCGGCCAAGCGCCTCACCGCCGTCTTGGAGTACGTCACCACCGTCCTCACACTGAGAGGTTCGTGTGTCGTCCTTCTCGATCTCGATCTGTGTCCGATCTCCACCTTCTTCTTGATCTCGATCTGATTGTTGCGTCTTTTCTGGATCTGATTTGGTTATGTCTTGTGATTACTTACGTGATTTCCATGCCAAAGAATCACTCCAGACATCGGCAACAACCCCTCCTCTACCAGGTTTGCCAGGCGGACCGGCGGTGGCATACATCCAAACGACCAAACCAATTCCGTTTTTTTTCAGAAAACACCGGCCAGTGATGGTTCAGTTTGCTGCATGCCAAATTTACTTGGATTGTCGCATACTGTTGCTCCATACTTATTTATGTATATGTACATGCCATATTTATATGCACAAATATGCTATTATAGCATTTCCTTATTGTTGATTCATGCTAAAAATCGCTTTGTCTTCACAGTTATATGCCAATGGAGATATGGAGGATCTTGATTCACAATGGAACCTCATGCTGATTATAGTCTCCACTTTTCTTCTTTCAATAATGAGAATATGAGATTAGGAGTGTTTCTAGATTTATGGTAGTCCTTCTGCCATTTCTGTTTGGACTAAAGTTTCTTTATGCTTGGATGCTAATAGTACCTAATAAAATCACCAATACTTTTGTAATTACGTTTGGTTTGATCTATAGTTTTCTCCATGTGTGTGGAATATAATTTCACTAGCATCATCCCTTCCATGATGGTGTGCTTATCCTAGGTGTCGCCTCAGCAATGTATACATCAATCGTCTATTTAATTTGGATCCCTCTCTACAGGAGAATCGCAAAAAGGGAAATAATTTCTTATCCAACTAGCCAATCATGCTATCAGTTTTTCATTGCCTATTCCATCTATAATTCAAGATACTTGGTTACCTAGCAAGTGAATGATATATTGCATTGTTCGTTTTGATTTGCAAACAATATTGTCCATTTATATCCTATGATATTATCTTGACAAAGCAGTTCACTTTGGAAAAGGAAATTTTGTTCATCTATAGAGTCCCACCGTTTCACCAAATTAAGATTCCATGTTAATATATTGTGATGCAAGAACTATTCATTTCGAGAATGCAAAAGTTCGCCTAATCAACATTGCTTTTTACTGTGTCGAGGATGGGGACGAGACACAGCTAAAATATATTGTGTCCAAATCAATGTGCAATTGAAGCAACTGACAGCAAATCAATCTTTCAAGGTTTGGTCTCAAGGTATTTCATATTACATCTTCAGTTTGTTGCTTGATATTTGCTATCCCCTATTGTTCATAGAAATATCCAGTTTCTGATATAGCGAGCCATGCATTTTGATAGATATACTTATTGTGGGCTATCATGCTGCAAAACATGAATCGTGTCAGATCATGTATCCTTGCAAAATGATAGATCTTGAACGTGATCTAGCCTAGCCAGATTGATCAAACAGTTGACCTGGCTCTGATCATGTCGTTTGTTGGATCTATTGTTGCCTCTGGAATGCATCTAGCACAGGTAGGTTGGCCGGTCATTATTGCTACTATAGCTCTCTTTCAAAAAGACATTATTCATATAGTTGTTTATCTTTATCCTCTCATCCTTAGTTGGGCTGGCAAGGAGATGCCTCCGGCTTGAACTCTGATTTGTTTGTGCTGATGCATCAATCCTTCACCTGTACAGCTCCAGTTTACTTTGATGCATTTCACAATAGTGCCTTATAGATTGCTACATTCTAGATGGGCATGCCTTGGTAGGGTTCTCCTGCCAAATGATAAAATTGAAGCATCCATATAGGGTTAGTATTTGTTACATGAAACCTGCCAACTATTTAGGTTCTCCATGCAGCTTGGGATAGCTTACTCCTGCTCTAATTTCTCCTTGCCAGTTTTTAGATGCCCATGCTATAGTTTTTATATATGCAGGTTTCTAATTTCTCTTTATCATCATACATGCACATATACACTTTCGGAACCTTCCCCTGTTCTAATTTTCCTGATCAATTCTTTAGATATGCTCATTATTTGTTATTTTACAATGTCAGTTCTTTAGATGCCCTTGCTGCTCCTGCAACCTTTTCTTTATATATGTATTCATGATACCCATATATCAGTGTTATGGATAGATTCCTATCAACAATACATACTTTGGATTATGCTCATTCTGCAAGCCTAACAATGGACGCGTTGATCAGTGGTTAATACTCCTGTTTGAAGAGCGCCACGCTTTGTTTCTGCTTGACCTTGTGATCGATACTCATGTTAAGTCGCCAAATAGTGCAGGTTTTTGCATAGAGCATATTATGAATCCTAACATGATTCTGAAATAATTGTGAATTAAATTAATCGCAACTAATTTCATTTTGCGGTCAAAGGTACGTCTACATTGCAATTTTACTGAGAGGATGGTGTTTATTGATTATATGTTGTGGTACTTTGGTTATCTGCTGCGGAAGATTCATGCCATGCAGTTTTGTCAAACTCTGGTGCTACCTCTTACAGAGAGGCCTAATAAGGTATTTTGGAATGGTAACGATCCACGATGTTCTAATTAATGTAATATCGCACCTCATTCCATCTTGTGCTTTTCAATTTGCTAATCACGGTTATGATACATAATGTTCATACTCCCACCTTTTTTGTCGCATATAAATCATCTTGTCTACATAATGCACACCATGTATTAAAAGTAACTTTTAACTTTGCAATTACAGGATACTAAATGTTAACCTAACCTCAAATAAAAAATCCTTTTGCTTACTCTCCCTGTGGCGCATCCTAAATTTATATTTGACAATTGTATTTGTATGTGCCCAACCTTCAATAATACTAATGTGTTCCTCAATGTTGCCTCCATTCAGATTCGGGCTTGATCGATGATGAGGCTTGCTTCTATTTCCTTTAAGTTCTTGATTTCTTTGGTAGTTATCCTCTCACCAAGAGATTTGTCAAGTTTGGTTAAATTTGAACGAGTCCACTACCACTAATATGCCAGATATTTGAATTTAATTTTCATTGTTTAGTGTTCGCTATTTATTTGCTCATGTGCCTGCTAATTAAAGGATTATTTTAGCATTTCACGGGAGCTCGACCCCTTGTGGTAAAGAAGAGCACTAATTATGAATTGAACAAAGAACTTACACTCTGCGGTTTCTATTAGACCGTTATGCATTCACCTCCATATCTTATCTCCCTTTCCGTTCTTAATTTATCGTTTGTGTTCTTTTCCTTTGTCCTTTCCAAACTAAACTAATTTTTGGCGGATGTGGCAAATATTTGAATAATTTATGATGTTTAGAGGTCCGCTATTTAGTTCCCTGTGTGCCTGGGAACATAATTTATTTCTTTGTAAATTTAAGGTACCCCTATATCATGTTCTAAAAATGGGCGTTGGACATGCAATCAGCTAATTTGTTTTGATGTAAATTTAACAAGCTGCCATACATATGCACTTCCTGTGGTATTGTATTGTGATTAGCAGGTTTGTAGCTAATATATTTGGATCTGAAATATGGTTTTAGGTGCTATGGAAAACAATGGACAAAGCCCACATGTGTGAAGACAAATTGGCTCCAATCGAAGATAATATGAGAGAGAGCATCTCAAGAAGCGTGAACAGGTCCCAACTGGTACAAGAAAATGGATAACATGAGAGAGTGCAAGGTACCCCAGCAGCAAGATGGTGATGCCCTATTCAATCCGGTCACTCAAAATACTTAATTCGTTTTGATAGATATGCATGTCTCATGTGTTTGTTTGACACTTTTGAATTTTCCATTGCTTTAAAACAATAAAGTGTGCCTAATTGTTCTATTTTTTTCATCCTATTTACCAGATCTGTCCATCCCACCTTTCTTTGGATCCGTTCATTCCCTCTCCGAGATCTACTGTGTAATTTGGATGTGAGGCTTCCCTTTGTTACTCTTCGTTGTGGCGTGGGTAAGCTCTCTGTTTTGGTAGGTTTTCTTGGTCTATTATAATTTATAAATTTTCGCTTTTCTTGTCTCGGATTCCTTTTTCGTGCTTTATGCTTAGTGTATCGATCTGTGAGCGATTTGTGAGAAAATATACTCTGATAGCGTTCGGGCAGCCTGTTGGAAATATTGCATGTAGAAACAATTTGGACTAATCTTGCAACAACTGAGTGACCTCTGTATCAGCCTTGTGTTAGTATCCCATTCCATGTTTATGTTTATCATATCTCAGGTCATATTATTTGCAGGTTAGCAGCTTATCTTCTTTTTTTAAGCATTCTATTTCCCCTGTTTAATTTTCTTTCAAACAAATTTTCTCCTGGTAACCTATGCTTGCCAGGGAACTGCTGCTCTCCCTTCCCTCCTCCCCCCCCTCCTGAATTTCTTGGAAAAGGGAAAGTAGCACAATTTGAGAAGCTATTTATACTTAAAATGAAATAATATAGATCTACAAGCAAATATGTCTTCATCTCATTTTATATATGCCATAGCACATTTTAGTAATATTTCCATGGCTGAGTTCCATCCCTCTATATAAGTTTGCTTGTGTCGGATAGAGTCGATGCGTTATGAGCTTACAACGTAGTCCCAAAAGATCTCTACATCGGCGGCTTGCATTCTTGAATTGCAGCTTGATTTTGTTGCTCACTCTTCAGGAATTGCCTTCTTTGGATTGCCACTTTACATAGTTCCTTATTAGCATTTCCAAATAATTTCCTGCTGGCGCCTACACTGTGTGCATTTGTGGGCTCTGCTGCTCCTTTGACCCTCTGTGGCTCTCGCCTTTTGTCCGATCCGCGTGTGCGGTGTTTTTTCGATTTGGTATGTGGAGTGGGCTGCAGCCTATGGTGATTCATGATTTGGAAATTTGGTGATGGCTGGGGTTGGGAGACGAGATGCCTGTGGTAATTCTGATTTTGATTTCGTGTGTGAGGTAGGATGTGGTGATTTCTGATTTTTTATGTTTGGATTTGGTGATGGCAGGTTTTGTACCAAATATTATGGCACTAATGAATGATGACGGCAATGCAGGATGTATGCTTCTTAAAGGTTTGCCGACTGCTGGAATCTTGAAGCTCATAGCTCAAGCTGAAATGGTACTTAATCTTGTGCAAGGTTATAAAAATTATGACATCCCTGCATCTGGTGAAGGTGCATTGTTCTAAATGAAATAGTATTCTATCTGTTAGTAACTACGTTATTGCTAGAATGTATAACACTATAACTTAGAGGTGTTCTGGGTAGGATGTGTTTTATGTTGACCTCTTTCCTGCTCGATCTTCTACATAGACGATTTTACCATGGGCTCTAGGCCTGCTGTTTTCATGCCAATATTTGCACTTAATATTTACCATAGTTGCGTTGTATATCATCAAGGTTCGACACTTGTTTATGTATTATCACCTAGTTATTTGTTCTTGTAAATGCTTCGATGCTCCATAATTTGAGTTTAGTCACTGAGCCCTCACAGTTCTTGGGCTGTGAGTATGTGTATCACCTTGATTTTGTTTTACATCTCAGTAGCTGCCAGTAACATCATGCTTTGTTGTTCCTCTAGAGATTGTAGTGTTGAACTCTTGATGGCGCTATGTTGCACTTTGCAGTGTGAGTTTGACCCTGTTTTACCTTTAAAATTGTAACTGCCATGGACTCGCGGCCTTGCGTAATGTCCCAAACCATTCTATCTAGCTCATTCTTGGAATTCCCTGCAATTTGTGGCCTAAACAAGTTCAATTGAGCAGTCTAGTATACCGATTGATACTTGATTTTGTAGCCAAAGAATTTGATAAACATAGTTCTAATACATTTGACCATTTTCAGGCTGAAAACGAAGATGGTGAACCTGAGGATGACGAAGTTGATGCGGATGCAGAAGACAAGGAGAACATCGAAAGCAAAGCAGGATCTTCCCTGCCAAATAAGAGGAAAAGGGATAGCAAGGATGATGCCAATGGAGACAAGTAAAACGGTGAGGGAAATAGTATTTCCTGAACTTCGGAAGCGTTCCTGTGCACTGATTATTATTTGCATGCTTTCTGGTTCTTTTTTTCCCCAGCACTTGTAATAGACTAGAGCATAGTGTTTTTAGGCAATTCCATTTCTGAAGTATCTTCTGGATTCTGGAAGTTGTCTGACTCTGAAACAATGAGTACTCTTGGATGTCCCCAGCATGTATACTCTCTTTGTTCGGTATGACTTCCTGATGCTACTAATCGAGATCCCAGTTCATATTATGATACTTGTGCTTCTGGAGGATGACCTTTTTATGCTTGTATGTAAACTATGTATATATTTCATTGACTTCCTGGTGCGCTATTTCCTACCTCAAGGTAGTGCACTCCGTCTCAAATTGTTTTGGACTCTTTGGTTGTCACCTGACACCTGACTTCTAGAATCCGAAGCGTTCAAAGATGTGGACTGACTGAAGTGACTGTGAAACGCTTCCATTAAAACTTGTTTGTAGGAGGTTGTTTCCATTAGAAATAATTCCACTTGGGCTGGTTCCCAAATGAATATTCGATGCATTTTCGCTTGTGTTAACACTCAAAAGTGTATTCATTTTATGACGGAGAGAGTACTTAAGTGTTAACACTCAAAATTGTCTGCGAATAAAGTTTTATAGTCCGCTAAAAGCACGGTAAAGACCCGCTAAAAAAACACGGTAAAGATGAAGCAATAAATGGTGGTCTACGGAGAATTTATACGACGAGTGCAATAGACTGAACGTGCAAAGTATATAACACAAGATGGCGAGTGCCTCCCTAAACTATCTAGAAATTGACTCAGTAAATTTGAAAGCACTGGACATCTTCACCTACGCAGGGTGGGTCGAAAGCAGGTGGACACATTTAATGCCTCCCCTCCATGCTACCATCACATAAAAACAAGTCGGGCAGGCGAACACATTTAATGCCTCTCCTCCTTACCATAAGATAAAAACAATTCACCGACTATGTAGGAACATTTGTACTCACACATGCAGCCATGCATCTAAGAGACGGCTCGGGTTGCTTGCACGTTGCTCCCGAGGTGGTCGGTGGTTGGGGTTGGTCGCCATTAATACGGCTCCCTAGCCAGTGCAGGTTCAACTTCCCAGCCGTGCAGCGTCCCATCATCCCTTAGCACCTTCGTGTCCACCTCACCATGGCAAACATCAGGGCGATCGCTGCGGACTACGGCCGACGATCTGCTGCCTTCCTTGCACTGCTCGTGTGCCCAACACTACCAGCAACACTATCGGCATAAATGAGGAAATAAAGCTTCGGAACCTATTTTTAAACTAAAACTTGACAACAAATTCTTTTCAAAAAGTTAGGACGTTGCATGCGAAGTTATATAAGTAGCCCTATTGCTATGGTTATGTATCCAAGATAGATGACACTCTGCTGACTTACGTAGGCTTAATCAAGTTCTTTGCAGGTATACTGACCCCAAGTATAGTCTGATAGTATCGACTAGCTACAGCGAGAGATCGGCGTGCCAAAAAACTAAGAATGGTTGCCCTATATGTTGGCAACAGTAAAAGGACGTATAGGACGTGCATTCATGCATATCCTGTTTGTGCATTGTAGTGCCCGTATTGCTTGCAGATACGCCATCCATAGGTGTCACGCGTGTCATATGGTGCACGCCTAACTCATTCCTGTTCTGGAGGTAATGCTAAACTATGGCTTTGTGCTTCGCGTCGCATGTGGTTCACGCCTGCCTAATATTTGGCTTTAATTTCTAACCCTACCTTGGTGAGTTAGTATTCTATATAGTGCATAACCCTGTATTGGATTCAATAGAAGTGCTGGCTTTGCTACTGCATTACTCTTTCATTTCCTTTTAATAAAATGATACGCAGCTCTCATGCGTGTTCGAGAAAGAAATATATGCTCCACCGTATAAATTGGAAGCCGTATAAATTTAAGTGTAAATTTGGAAGGTGTATAAGTTCTGTGTGGTCCTAATTGAACATATAATTTTGTTCTATCCAAATGAGTTCATAATTTAGAACTTCTCACTATCTGACAAAGAGTACGGAAATAAGCATCACACAAAGCACTGAATAATTGGCAGACTCAAGTGGGTTACCAAAACCTTTTGTTTTATATTTGTTTTATTTACTATTTAGCTTGGATAAAAATTGTTACAAAAAAGGTTAATTCAGATAAGTGATAGGCATGACTAAGTTTGAGACGGGCAATAGGGCATCAGTATAAGTATTTGTCACTTTTACAGGTGGAGCAGCATTCCAGGAATCTCAGAGCTATCTTGTGACAAGTTCAAGGAATTGTGTATTGTGTAAATATCAGAGACACAATCACAAAAGAAAATATTAAAATAATTATTCTGAAATAATGATAAGATTGCATAGGATACACATACAGGCTAACAAGTATTATTGGGGTCAGCGAGACTAGAAAACTACCTTCTAGATGAAAAGTGGCCTTCTGAAGAAGGAAAGCTGTCACCTGTACTGATCTTCTGAGACGTTTTCTTTTTCTTGTTCCCATTACCATCAAAGTATGGGAGGACACGGTGGTAGCAGGCATATAACCATACAAATGCATTATCACTGCCATATATATGGTCTAAGTACTACCATGTGAAACGGTTCCACATAGACTGATACCCCACGCCAGAGTCAGTAAAAATAATATTGTATATTACAGCCACCATAGTATCCCTCGTAAATGTTAAAGTGCAGCATATCCGAACTTTATTTAGTTATTACTGACAAGGAACTCACATGGATACCCAGCACTGATACTATGCAGCTACGTAAAAACTTAACCACAATGACAATTGCAAAGGATATCGCATCACAATATAGCTGGTATAGGAATTGCGCCGCTATTTATTTGGTGAATGTAATAAATAACTTAATCACGCGTAGTCAAGTTGTGAACAGGCCCTATGCCCTTGAAATTTGAATAAATCTGCGAAACTTGAATATTTATTCAACTCTTCTTATTTCAACAACTATCTCAGGGCCTCTCGTAGGGTAGCGGGCGTATTACAAGGATATACAATATGATTGATGCCACCATAGTAGGAATTAGGATAGCAAAGATGGTCATGGTGAGCTCATCTTCATCTAAGCACATCTTGAGAGTGTCAGCTTCTTGCTTCTGACAATGTACTCCGGCTCCTGCTTGATGTTTTCTTCGATAGTCTCCAGCTTGCAACACTTATCTCAGTCTTTTTCTTAAAATGTTGAAATAGGTTGGCATTTGAATAGGGGGCTTATGCTGGTGATTAGTGTTGAGTGTAGAGTGTCTTGTTGTGAAGGGGGATATAGGCGATTGACGGCGGGTTTAGAGGGTGGGTGCGCGCCATTATCGGCGGCACTGAGCAACATTAATGGCCGAGGGAATCAGGTTTGTGGGGGACAACAGCGGCAGCATCGGGCCAATGGAGGTGACATCACGAGCGGTGTTGTGGGGCGGTGGTGCGACGTGCGGTGGGTGGCGGTGCAGAAGAGACAGTGGCGTGACGCTGAGAGGACAGCACCAGTGTGCGGGAAAATGAGCGTGGGTGAGTGGCCACTGGCGGTGCGCGCGGCTTTAATTTGCATGCGGTCTGCTGTGCGCTTTGCTGGTTGCATGGGTGTGGAGTAAATGCAGCTAACTCGCGCACCCAAGCAACCGAGAAGTGGAGGCGGCGTGGAAGGAAAACACTAGCGGGTCACGAGGTGGGGAGAGCGTCGGCCATGGTGCGCTCCCTGCGCGAGCTTGAGTGGAGAGAGGAAAAAGAAGGGGAGAGGGGTTCGCTTGACGAGGAGGCATGCGAGCGGCCGTGCCCCAAAAGAATAAAAAGGAGGGGTCTAGTACGGGGGCAAGGGCGAGAGTCGAGAGCCGACAGGGTGTGGGAAAAGGAGAGAAAACGAACTGTGCGAGTGAACAAGGCGAGTGCGGCATAGCCAAACGAGAGCTGAACGCAAGTGGGTCCCGGTATCGACAGCGTCCGCAGGTGTCGATGCGTGCGTAGCACGGTCAAACCAGACACTGGGATTGGGACATTGCGTCAATTTAAGTGTTTCAATCACTCTAGACTACTCGAATAATAACTTTTCCGCACTCGCCGTCCTCGTGCATTGTGCGTTTCTCCTTTTCTTAGCCTCTGGTCCGCTCTTGATCCTCGCCCTCGTCCCCGTACCGGACCCCCCTCCCTTCTTTCTTCTTTTGGGGACACGGCCGCCCGCACGTCTCCCTCGTCGAGCGAACCCTCTCTCCTCTCCTTTATCCCCCCCTCCGCTCGCTTGCGCGGGGAGCGCGCCATGGCCGACTTTATCCCCACAGTGTGAACCGACAGTGTATCCCATTCATGCTGTCTCCACTTCCGGTGCGCTGCGCGCCATCTTCGTTCGCCACTATAAGATGCCCTTGGTCCTTGCTCTTCTTCTTCATCCCCACCCCTCTCGAATCCGAAGTAGAGCTACGAGATCCAGTCATCATTGTGGAACTAGGTTCGTCTAACAGAGGCGATGGTGTAATCTGAGAAGAAGGGATCTGGTTTTCGAAGAAGTTCAAGTCTATCATTGGTTAGTTTGGTCTTAGGGTTCACGATGTTTGACTTCTCAGTCTCCTGTTTCTGGATCTGTGGGTCATACGCCATGTTTTGGATAATCATTATCTTGTTGTTTCTCCATTGTCCTCGTCTATCCCGACTTCTGGAGTAAGCCTTGGCTGTACTAGGTTACTCTTAACCATGTGACTTGAAATCCCGAAGTAATTTAGTGTTCGACGTCGTGTAATTTCAGATTTACGAAATGTGTTGTAGTTTCGCCTAAGGGGAGCGGATCCTAATTTACTCTTTTGTAAACTCTCGCGTTAGGAGACGTACTTGTGTTGTAGTTTTTGCTCTTTCCACCTATAATGTAATCCTAACTAATGTCGTGCTTTGAATCTAAGTGTGTTAGTTGCTTGAGCTCAACTCCATCAAATACTTATTTTCACTAACATGTCATTGATTTGCAGACCTAGAATAGACACCATATAATGACAACCAACTTCTATGTTCGTTTACAACATTGTAATGAAAAAAACCATGTTACATTTCCTTCCTATATTTTTTCATTTAATGTACCAAATAGACCAACCTTTCGTATCAACGCGATGAGAACATATATTAGACATATGAGTCATATTTCTCAAAAATTTTCCTATACCAAGCATATCACCCGCAGCGAAGCGCAGGCAGCAGTGGCTAGTACAGTATGAACACACAACACAAACCCGCGTGCAGTCACAGTCAGTGTATGCATCTTCCTCCCTCGAACGTCCATCCGATCTTCCCCATTTGGCGCTCCCACAGCGGGCGCGCCATGTAGCGCTTCCAGTCCGCGATAACCCTCCTGAGGTCGAACAGCTTGTTCTCCAGCCCGACGCAGCAGGTCATGTGCACGGTGGCGATGCGGTTGAGGTCCCTGCCCAGCTGGCAGAAGCCGCTGACGGTGGCGGCGTCGATGAACCGGATCCGGACGCCCAGCCTGCCCGCGAGCTCCCGCTTGATCTCGTTGAACACGAACTGGTCGTGGTTCTCCGGGAACCGCCGCCGCGCCGCGTGCCAGTACGCCATGGCGCGGATGGTCCGGGCCGTCGACTTAACGTAGATGAAGCCCGTGTTGGGGAAGTTGCCCAGGTCGTCCAGGTTGCCGAAGTAGAAGTCGCTCGACGTCGTGATGTCCGCCGCCATCGTGATGTGCACCAGCGGGTTCCGGAACCACGCCACGTCCACGTCCTGCGTGAGCGGAACGCCTCGTGAACATCGATTAGATATTGATGATTGATGCATTCATCGGTGAACGGGGACGGAAATTAAAAATACTGCGTGCGTTGTGTACGGGGGTACGTGCCGTGAAGAGCAGGTTGTAGCCGAGCTCGAGGATGCGCTGCTGCAGCTTGAGCTTGCTCCACACGAGGTCGAGGTAGTCCTTGGTCATGTAGCTCTTGGCGCCGGAGAGGTCGAGCCCCGCCTTCTCCGGCCGGAGGAGGTGGCAGTGCGGGTGCACGGCCTGGCACCGCCGGAACGCGCCGTCATCCATGGCCACCACCACGATGTGCTTCAAGAAGTGCGACACGTTCTCGCCCACGCGGAAGCTCTCCAGGAACGAGTCCAGCAGCGACCCCGGCGCCGCCCACGCCTCGTTCACCGACGTCATGATCACCGTCCGGTCCTCCATCGCCGCTCGCCGCAGCATCCGCGCAAACTCATCCGCATCGTCATCGGAATCAGACGCGCCCGCCTGAAAGAGAAACCACGACGACATTAGTTGACCATCGATGACCGGCCGAGCATGTGTACGCTCTGCTCGGGCCCAAGAACAAGGAAGCAGCGCATTACCTCATTCGCCGGAGGAGCTCTTACTCCGCCGGTGTGTTGCTCTGCAGCGACGACGACCGTGCCGTTCGCTCGTGGAGTACTGCAGCGCACGCTACCTGAGCCAGGGACCTCCCCACTTCTCTGAGGACCGGTCTCCAGCTTGGGCCATGCGGGCCTCGCCGTCGCCGTCAGGAGGAAGAGGAGCAGCACGGTGGCCGAAGCCGCCCCGAGGAGGAAGACGACCAGCGGAGACAGAGACGGGCTGTTCTTGGAGGTGGCCATTCCTGCTGAGGGCGAAATAATGCTACTACTAGTAATAGGTAGCTAGTCCCGAGTCCCAACTCGCATATATCTGCAATCATGCCGATCTGTTCCGAAATTGACTTCTCTTGGAGATTGATAGTCTGATGATGGATGTGCCAGTTTGTGCTGCCCAACTCTCGTGTTTCATGCAATATTTTTCTTCCGTTATTCTACCTGTCTGGTATCACTTGTGCCAAACGCAGGTAGGATTATATTTTAGGACGTAAGAATTTCACTTAAATCATATAGTAATTTAACACTAATCAGTTTAATTTTATAGGGGAAAAAATGCAGAAACACACACAAAAAAACTCGTGTTCTAAACAGAGTCTTCCCTAGGCGATAGCAGATTCTGCCCTCTAGAGCACATGTTCGTGTGTTTCACCGTTAGATTTGCTTTGACCTTTGAGTGTATAAAAACAAGAAACACTTTGAGCACACGAATGTATGCAGATGTAAACGGTCAAAAATTGTGAGAGCATCAGTCACCCCACCCCCTAGCCGGAGCCGTTAATCAAGTGAATGTCTCGAGCATTGGGCACATAAACAAGGGACCGGGCACAGTACAGATTGCAATAATAATGTTTAATAATTGGTTTTCTCTCTTTTTTTAAGTATGCAGAGGAGATAGACCTGTGACCTATCGGTCGAATCACAAGCGATCAGTTTCATACGCCCTTCGCTTGCTTATAAGCCGTACTTTTTCAGCCAACAAACAATATTTTTCTCTCACAACAAATCAGTCAAAAGTACTTTCAGTCATGACTTATCAACTAAGCGAACAGAGCAATAATACATGAGAGCTCCATCATTACCATATGGTGCCCTTTTCTATTCTATATATAGCTGCGATGAAACTTCTGCAACTGAGACTATTATAATACGGGTCTCAAATATTCAGACTTCAAATGAAGGGTTGTTAGAGATTTATCTATGCCACGAATTCATACGGAAGAACAGAAAAATAGAGATCTGTCAGCATCAAGAGAGATGCTTGACGATTTTAACGTCCAACTACTCGAATTGCAGCGCGATGCACGTGCCAAAGTGCCATAGGTCAGGCAAGATGGTCACTCCGAACAAGAAACCTCACCAGAAATGAAGGTCATCCATCCGTTGTTCCGGAGAGGAAAGAAACTGACGAGAACAGGGCTTGAGCTTGACAATGACAAGTGTTCCCCCAATCCGGCTCATTCTTCGCTTATTCTCTTCCATTGAAACCAAGACAGGTTTCTGACAGACCCTGTCGGCTTTGCACTGAAACTCCAATGTTTTTCCCCCTCTGCAACAATGGGGGTGATCAAACAGCACGGCAGTTTGCAGTTTGGGGAAGGACAATGGACAACATGCTCACCCATTTCTGACCTCTTCATAAATTGTAAGCCTGCTTCAGTCATCAGCTAAACATATATGTACTAGTATTTGGAATTTTTGTAGATGATGGAGGTAACCTCCAACCTTTATTTGGACTAAGCCACAAAGTAGGGATACACACGCCCCATTTTGTCTATCTAACTGTAAGATTGATGAGCGGAGTCGTGTAAGAACATTTCATGGATCCTGCAAAAATTGGGCGAGAAACTGTTTTAATTTTCGAAGGAATAGGAAATCCAAATAGGCCAGCTTGCCGGCCTTCGGCCATGGCACCATAGGCCCGCGAGTAGTTTAGGTTGATCCCAATGGATCCCAAGGTGGTCATAGTCAAAATGCAGCCCCTTTGTGGTAATTACCGGGCCGGGAACGGTCTCTCTTGTATTTTAAAACTTCTACCTTCTTAATACAATGATACACAATTCTCTTGCGTATTCGAGAAACTCCTCATCTTTCATTGAAAGTTGAAACCCCCCGCTCGCTGCTGTAGAAATCTGGTAAGAAACTGTTCAATTCGTGAAGGCTTCCATGGAAAGGACGACCACCAGAAGAGTTTCACACAAATTTGGCACGAAACATCTCGATCCTCACAGGGACAACGAAATTTCCATGTATTCCATCTGGATAGTCCAAGTTTTTGCATATACTGAAGTATACTGAAGTTGAATTGTCGCTCTCTCTGAATCTCTGATGCGCGTGGACCTGCCTGCCATGCACCTCGCTCCCCTTCGTCTTCTCCGGCGTCGTCCAATCCGTGGCGATATTGTTGAGGTCATGCACCTTGTTCTCCAGGCCCATGCAGCAGTCGGCTGATTCTGGAAATCACAGAAGCAGCTCGATCCTGGCCCTGAGCCATGCTTGATCTTGCTCAACACCATTTGCTAGTTGTCTGGCTCGTTGGCTTCATATAGTAGAAGTTGCAGTTGATCTCGTAGTCTAGGAGATCAGGCTTCATCTTGGATGGAGCTGTCCAAAAAGCAGCTCATGTCTAAGTGCTCTTTTCTCTCTTTTCTTTCTTTTGGGTCCTCTAGAACTTGTATAGGGTGTCGCTTGTTTTGTATAAGTGCTCTTAACTGTTTTGCTATCTTTCTTTCGTTAGACGGTGAGTTGGGACAGTGTGGTGGAGAGTTTGGTAACCCAAGCATTACTATTAAGCTTTCAATAGAAGCTGGGCCAATGGTCTAAAAAGCAGCTCATGTTAGCGTAGACAAAGATCAGGAGATGTGCCGGAATGGGTTGCGGCTCATGTTAGCGTAGACAAAGATCAGGAGATGTGCCAGAATGGGTTGCGAAGCCACAAGTTACTCACTCATGGGCTAGATTTGTACACGGGCCTTTAAAATTTCGGGTCCCTGCAGGAACGCGTAGAGGAAATCCTAGACCCAACCCGTTGGGGGAAACTGTTCCCGCTCTTGCCCCTTCGGCTCTAAAACCCGCGGGGACCTGCCCCGAACACGATCCGCTGCCATCCCTAATATTATATAAACACAACCCTCACCTCCTCCAGCTTACCCTAACCGCGCCGTCTTTCTCGTCAAACCAGCCAAAACCCTAACTAGTTCAAAAAAAAGCCAAAACCCTAACCCTGGGAGCCATGTCTTCCCTACCTCGGCGCAGCCCGTCGCCACCACCCCTCAGCCGCGGATGAGGCGACACGACTGGCAGGTTCGCTCTCTTGGCGGATGAGGCGACACGACTGACAGGTTCGCTCTCATGGTGTGTGCACTCAGGGTCGGGGCCGGAGCGTACCGCGCACGCGCCTCGACTTGTATGTGACCTTCCTTCTCGGGGAGGTTAGGCACTAGACCTCGGCGACCCCAACGACCCTGGCGGCCGCAGCAGCCTCGGCGACCTCAGCGAACCCGCATGGATCTAAATCATCAACAGTCGTGAGTTCGCCCACTATCTACTATGGGCCACCGCCTCCTTCAAATCTCATGCAAGCCTGCCTCCTCCTCGAGTCTCTGCCTCCATGGTTTTCTCCTTGTGACTGCCACACTCTAACTGCAGTAGGTTTGTGTCTCGTTGTTTTTCGATTTTGATCTTATGGTTCACACATCTCGTATCGCGTAGTTTTAAGTTTGCGGATTATGTTTATGTCATCATCTGTCTTTTACTATTCACCACAAACACCTGTTTCTCCTGTTTTGAGGTACAAAACTAATACTAGTTATACTCTTCTCTTGTTCATCCGTCCTTCCCTTTTATACAGTTCTGTTGGTGTGCCTTGAGTTGTTTTTTTATTTTTATCTTATGGTTTGCCATGTGCCATTTCTATTTAGAAGAAATGTTTTGTCTACTTAAAGATTGGATATTGCAGCTTCTGTTTTTCCTAATGTCTTTCAGTACATGTTGATTTGATTTTTCTATCTATTTGGCTTCCAGTTTCTTTCGGAAGCAGTTATGTGTGTGACCTAATGGAAAATCACGCCTCTCTAGCCTAATCTCTCTAAAACATTGAAGCACTTGGCTAATCCTAAGGAACAGAACATAGGGTGAAAGAGATGGCTATCTTGGGCAACCACTATTCTTATGTATAGGGTTATTACACATTTTCAAAAATACCCCTATGTTTAGACTTGAACCACACTTAGCCACCAGGGCGAAATTATCCAATTTGTCTTTCATGCATCGGACGACTACGAGTCCTTTATGAAGTCGCTTTGCCTTGACACAAGCTCTTTGATGACGCCATGTGCCGTCCTGAGATCCTCCCTAGATTTCGAGGCCCAAATCTAAAACCACTATGCCTGCGGTTTTGAGGCCGAAACCGGCAAAGCCTGCAAGCCGCATACTACTATGCAAAACCTCTGACGCCAACGCGTGTCCTCCATGTTCTCATCTTAGCGGTTCACCAAGTGTTCGCAACACCTTGCCTTGACTTGGTCCAACACTGGTTTATACTCCGGTCATGCTGTCTTCATCACCATCTTGCATGTACTCTTGCTTATTAACGTGTCCAATGCAAGTGTTGGCTGTCCACGATCCATCCTCCGCCCCTTGATCCCTGGGCTTTGCACGTTTTTCTCCGTAGTTGCAAGCTTACAAGTGTGGAAGTTCATATACTCCATAGCTCATCACTATTGCCTTACAAGTTTGCGCGATCAAAATATATCCTCTTGAAATCCCCACTTTAGAGCATCTCCAAGAGTATCCAAAAGAGTCTTCCAATCCAGGAATTTTGGCAAGATTGAAAAAACTCATCTCCAACAACTCTCAAACCCACCTCCCAATCTTTTGGCACTTGGAAAAAAACTACACCCACGCGCGCACCACACCCACACGCGTAAAGTTGCGCGCGTATCATCGTGCCAATGCGGAGGTGGAAGGACGTGGGGAAGAAAAAAGTAGGATAAGGTTCCTGATGGAAATGTATAAGAGAGAAATAAAGTACAAAGGTGGTTAGTATGATTTAGAAATAGTTTAGGATTCCTGATGTAAAATTACATTCTATCTCTTTAACACGAGATTTTGGAAATTGTTGGGGTTATAGCTTTTTTATGTCTCCCAATATATTTTGCAAAGGTTGGAAAACCTATTTTTGGGGAGTATTTTTAGATACTGTTGGAGATGCTCTTAGGGCTCCTTTGGAACGCAGGAATTTCATATGATTTGTACAGAATTTTCACAAGGATCAGATCATTTTTTTTATAAGTCGACAGGAGGGGAGAGGGTCCCCCACTGGGTTTTATTGTATTGGTCGGCTCTAAAAGCCATAGTTTGAAACATTCTGGGTTTTGGGCATTCCTTGGCGCACATCGCTGCCGCCTCGATTTAAACCGAAAGTAACTAAACATAACATAACATAGGAAGCGAGGTTGTTACATTGAGCTTGAAAGGATCGAGCACAACGTTGTTGCGATGTGTCTATCTTCAAGTTTTAGCCTCGCTCTCCAAATATATGCTTCCAATTTGCATCTTTGAAAGGGCACCCGTGATGAAAGCATTTTGTGCGTTTGAAACCAAAGGGATAACTTCATTTATGCACAATGAGTAATTCAACTGCTACATAGAATGAAAAGGTCGGTTCTATTCATTAAGCTTGACATCTCAAAGGCCTTTGACTCCATAGGTTGGAGTTTTTCTGCTGGAAGTGCTTGAAGCCTTGGGATTCAGCAGAAAATGGAGAGATTGGATAGCAGATTTTCTGGGCATGGCTACATCCAGAGTGTTGGTTAATGGAGAGCCGACCAATCAGATTACACACGCGAAGAGGGCTAAGACAGGAGATCCATTATCCCGCTATTGTTTATCTTAGCCATTGACCCCCTTCAAAGGATTATCGAGCAGGCAGCACAAAGAGGAATTCTAAAACCTGTCTTGCCAAAGGCAGCGAACCTACGCTGTTCGCTTTATGCAGATGATGCGGCAATCTTCGCAGACACAGAGCTGCAAAACTTACACATGTTACTGACTTTCTTTGGAGAATGCTCAGGATTAAAGATCAACATCTCGAAAATAGAAATCTTTCCCATAAGAATGGACAACACGGTGGTGACCCAATTACTACAAAACTTCTCTGGAAAGATAGCGAAATTCCCTGGAAAATATCTAGGCCTCCCCCTTCACATTCAGAAATTGCGCAAAATAGATGTTCAACCATTGTTAGACAAGATAGGGGCTAGACTGCCGGGTTGGAAGGGAAGGTTCCTTTCCACGACAGGGAGAGAGACCATGGTTAAAACAGTACTGTCGGCTCAACCAATATATTACTTGACTGCATTTCCAGAACAAAAGTGGTTAATTAGGAAGATTGATCGGATGCGAAGGAGTTTCTTATGGAGAGGAGAAACGCCTGACAAAGTCTACGGGGGACACTCTATCATTAACTGGCCGACCACATGCCGACCCAAGGAGAAAGGAGGATTACGGGTACTGGATTTTGAACGCTTCGCACGAGCATTGAGACTTCAATGGCTATGGTTCCAATGGAAACACAGGGATAGGGCTTGGAACAAGCTCGATCTACCGGTGGATAGTCGAGATAAAGAACTGTTCGCAGCATCCATGGTAGTAACGATAGGCAATGGGAAATGGGCTCGATTCTGGACATCATCTTGGGTCGACGGGAGAACACCAAAAGGGATTGCACCAACGATGTTCCGCAAATCCAAAAGGAAAAACTTGACAGTACAAAAAGCCTTGGAAGACAATTGCTGGATATCACATATCACTTCTCTTGTAACGGCACAGGAAATAAGAGAATATGTCACTCTTTGGGAAGCTATAGGCCAAACTCAATTACAGTCAGACAGGGAGGACATCATTATACGGCGCTGGTCAGCCGACTGAGAATACTCAGCCAAAAGTGCATACGCCATCCAATTCCAAGGAACCTTTAGCAAGCTGAAGCTACTACCAATTTGGAAGGCAAAGGCGGAACCCAAATGCCGCTTTTTTGCCTGGACGCTGTTGCACAAAAAAATTCTAACAGCAAACAATTTGACCAAACATAACTGGCCAAACGACCCATTGTGCAAGCTCTGTGGTACAGACCAGAAACCCCAACATACCTCTGCAAGGATTGCATTTTCACAAAGCAGGTCTGGTCCATCCTAAAACAATGGCTGGGATTATCTGTCATAGATACGGTGACAATGACGGGGTCGCTTCACGGCTACTGGCGCAAGTGTCGTTCAAAGATTGATAAGGAGCAAAGAAGGAAGTTTGATGGAATCATAATATATTTTTGGTGGAATGTTTGGAAGGAGCGCAATAGAAGAACATTTCAGAACAAGACTTTGCAGCCACGACAAGTAGCACTGCTGTGCAAAGAAGATTTAGAGCAGTATCAGTTGGCAACAAGGACGAATGTCGGACTCCAGCAAGTCTAAATTTCTCTTTCAGTCTTTCATTCCCGCCCATCTGCCCTGGGCTTGGTTGCTTGTTCATGTTTTTTTCGCTGCTTGTTTTCAGAGTTGTAGTTCGTCGCCCATGGGGGCCTCTAGTTGGGTAGTAGTAGTAATAGTGTTGGCGGGGAGTTTAATCTCCAATCCTGTGTTGTATTTATTTGTTCTTTCTTTTTTCCTCGTCTAATAAAAGTTCAGCAAAACTCTTGCCGCCTTTCTAAAAAAGAAAGGGGCACCCGTGAGAGTCATTTGTTCCTTTCTGATAGCAATGGTGTTGCGCCATTTCCAAATATGCCATGAGCAGAGCAGCACGAAGGAGCCAAAGTGTTTCTGTGGGATGTGGTCTGGGCATTGGATCTCTTTTAACCTTGCGATAGGCCAATCTTCGTTAGTTGTAATGCCGACTGCATTCCAAAACTGTTGTGCATTGGTGCAGCCGAAAATGATGTGTGCTGTGTCTTCAGGGCCTGCATTGCAGAGGTTTCATTGTCAACTATTCTTTTCTTCACCAAATTCAGTAATTCACCTTGCACTGAATTCTGCTCTGGGATAGGAGCCATGCAAAGAACTTTACACGCAGGTCATTTTCACAGGTAAAACGCAGAAACAAGAAAGTTTGCTTTGTTCCAAAAGGGCCTTACAATGAAACCCATACCCATCGATCGATAACAATTCACACGTTCCAACCTATTGTCTTCCAGCACCTAGCCGGGGGCGTCCATCCACTTGAAACCCCCCTTCTTCCTCTCCTCCGGCGTCAGCCTCGTGTAGTTCCTCCAATCCGCGGCAGCATCCTTGAGGTCGAGCACCTTGTGTTGCCAGCCCGATGCAGCAGTTGGCGTGCAAGGTACAGGCTCTGTTCAGATTGGCGTGGTACTCGCAGAACCCGCTGAAGTACACCATCTCGACGGCCTCGATCCTCGCCTGCAGCTTGGTGATGAGCTCGTGCTTGATCTCGTTGAACACCCCTGCTCGCTACCGCCGGGGAACCTCGCTCTCGCCGCCCGCCAGTACCTGAGCATCTCGATGCTCCGGTTCGTCGACCTCATGTAGTAGAGCCCCGTGTTGAGCGTGTTGTTCAGGGGAGCAAACGCGTCCCTGAAGTACGTAGTCCGTCGACAAGCTCATGTCGGCGTAGACGGAGATGTGGTGGAACGGGTTGCGAAGCCATATCATGTCGGTGTCCTGCAGTGCAGCAAGCGGCGGCAGGCCGAAGCAAAGCTGATGAGAACGAAGCTAGCTAATAAATGGTAGCTAGGTTAGGTCAAATCTCAAATGAGCTAGTAAGCGCGCGCGATCGACGCGAGGCTTAGGAGATCGATCATCTTGCCGTGAAGAGGAAGCTATAACCGAGCTCGAGGATGCGCTGCTGGAAAGAGAGCTTGAGCCACACCAGCTCCAGGAATTCCTTTGTCATGATTCATGAACCTGTTGGCCGAGCTCAGGTTCGCCGTTGACTTATTCACCTCCAGGAGGTAGCAGTGAGGGTGAACGGTCTTGCAGCGGCCGAACCCGCCGGCGTCGACGGCGATGACCAGGACGTGGTTGAGGAAGTGCTCTATGTGTCCTCGCCGTTCTTGAAGCTCTCACGGTAGATGTCCAGCAGTGAGCCGGGCTGCGCCCATGCCTCGTTCACCAACGTGAGTATCACCGTCCTGTCCTCCATGGCCACTCTCGGCAGAAGCTCAGCTAGGCCTGCGAATCCCACCTGCGAATGAAATGTATACACGCACGATCGATATATATACACCACATTATTCATCAGACTATTGCATTTATGTATCAAACATATATATATACCTCTTGATCATGAGTAGTAGTGTTGTCGCTCTCCTGAGCCCGCGGGCCAGCCGACTGCCGGGTTCCACTGCTCCCCCAGCTCATGGAGATGCTTGACAAGCCGTCGCCGAGCCGGTCGGACGCCAGGAAGAAGAGAAAGGCTGTGGGCAGAGCAGCGCCGATGAGGAAGGACACCAGGTGGGTGCTGTCCTTGCCTCCAAGCCCCATGTTGGTTGTTGTACGTCTCCGAATTCAAACTGCAACGACAACGCTAGTCATGTTCTATATCTCTGCCCCTGCGAGCCTCTGGATCTCCAATGACAAGGCCAGATCAAATGCTGCTAGTTGCTACTTACTATCCAATCGCTCTTCTCCCAAGGCATGGACTTCATTTCCGCACTTCCTAAACTTCGTCTCGTTGGCTAAATCTTGGTTACACACGGTCAATGTCAACTTTTGTCCAATGGTCCAATAAGCATGAATCGGTCGAGATTACCGGGTCATAATTTTCCTCTGAGTAGTATCATCTACGGAGAACAAATAATTCGTACTGTTAGAATATTTCTAACCTTGAAGCTGGGATATGTTTTTGGATCTTCATCATCCAATGGTTCATCTCACCAACTGAATAAAACTTCCATTTTTTGCCAACGAAGAAAAGCTCTTTGATTTTCTTTTTCCCCATCTTTCTAAATCGTTTTTTAGAACTATCTTTCTAAATCGTCACAAAGCTGTCGTACTTATTTCCTTTTGTCATCTTATACGACTACTGCGCAGCGGTTAGCCAACAGAGTCATAGGGGACAACTACCTCTACCTGCCGTGATGTCTGATCACTAGTAGTTAGTTTAAGCACAAGTACGATTTTTTTTAGGGAACTGGAGGAGCTTTCACCTCTACAGGACACAAGTACTCCCACTATTTTAAATTATAATTCGTTTGATTTTTTTTTGACCCCAAATTTGACCACTCGTTTTATTTAAAAAAATTTGTGCAAACATAGTCAAATTTAAATCATGCCTGAAGAACTTTTGTTAATAAAGCAAGCCTCAATAAAAGAAGTGATATTTTGCACAAATTTTTGAATAATACGAGTGGTCAAAGTTAGGGTAAAAAAGTCAAGCGAACTATAATTTGCAACGGATTTAGTACCATTTTACACGCACGCATGTGCTAACCGCGCGTGATGGGAACATGCTCTACCAGCGGGTTTATTTCCTTGTCAACCAGACAACCACCGTTGTGCGATGGTTTAGAACGCAAGTACATTTTCTAGAAGTACTCCTACACCGATATATACAGCCACCGTCTGCTCACCTTTGGAATTTCTCTAGCGGTGATTAGTTTTTTATGGTTATTAGAGCAACCGACAGGATAATTAATATTAAACTGTCGGTTAAAAATCACATAGGAAAATTAAAACCGATAGGAAAATATATAATTATTCTGTGAGATTACCGACGGGAAAATTAATTATCTTATCAGTTTTTAATTAGCACACAGTTATAGTACAGAGGTCATTTTTTCTATTGGCTATTGATGACAGAGATAAATTTCGAGACCAGTTGAATTTTTTTTTCCTGTCGGGCTCTAACTGACATAAAAGTCGTTTCTAACTGTGGGCCATCAACAATTTTTAATTTTATCCTATGAGTACCGGTTACTGATAGGAAAATTAATTATCCTGTTTGTATTTAAATACCCCACAGAGATAAATTATCCTTACGGTGTTGAGTCATATTTGTGTCGCTATTGATGACAGAGATAAATTCCTAGACCCGTCGAAAAATAATTTTTCTGTGGCTCTAAATCAATAGGAAAATGGTTTCTGACGGTGGGCCTTTAGACATTTTCTCTCTCTATATTGCTCTATCCATGTCGGTTATTTCCAGTAGGTTCATCGCCAAAGAAGTTGATTTTTAGTTTTCCTATCAGTAAATTGCACAGTAAGGAAAGTTCCCGTTTCTAGTAGTGAGTGATACTGAGCCATATGACCGCACCAAGACCAAATCATCATTATGATAAGTTAATATGGCATGAATATTGGATGATGATATGAAGTGAGTCTCGTGGGCGGTGACTAGCCTTGCACGACAAAGGCTACCTTGGTGCAGGGCAAAGTTGGGAACGGCGGTGTAAGTTGTGACTTCGGTGTTTTGAATTGATGAGTTTGTCGTCCATGTGTGGTAATCGGCTTGCTATTCGGGGGAGCATGTTGTGGAGGGTTAGGTCTTTGGTGTACAACAATGGTGAGTGCAAGTTGATGTTTCTAAGGCTCATGTTGAGGTCCCATTCTAACCAGCCTTTGTTGTTAGTTGTTTCAATTGTTTTGGTTGCTTCAATTGTGCTGTTGCTGCTAGACCCTTCAGAGTTACTGTTGTTTCATGGTATTACCAAATCTAGAATTATTCTTTTTAATATAATCGACGACTCTCCTACTTGATTGTTTAAAAAACAATATAGTATACATGACAATTTAGATTTCAACTTGTGGAGGGTTAGGTCTTTGGTCTATAGCAGTGGTGGGTGCGAGTTGTTGCTTCTACTGTGTGTGTTGATGTCCCATTCCAACCAACAATTGTTATTAGTTGTTTCGGTTGCTTCAATTGTGCTGTTGTTGCTAGACCCTTCAGGGTTATTGTTGTTTCGTTGTATTACCTAGCTAATCTGGGCTTCTTATCTTTTAATATAGTCAGTAGCTCTCCTGCCTGATTCATTTCAAAAAACAATGTAGTATATATATGGCAATTTATTTTTCAAGCTACTTCTAAAGAAAGGGATAGAAACTAATTAATTATAATTGGAAGCCTTCATAATAACTCCCTCAAGACATGATAGGATAAATATAAATTATATTTTTCATAAAATGTAGAAATATCCCATCATCGGTTCAGTAGATTCTAATCATCATTAACAATAATAGTTATTGATATATTCTATATTTTCTAAAAAGTTACCCATACATGCTACTTTTGGAAAATAAATAAATTAAAACAACATGAAATTTGCATCTAAGTTACATGCTCATACTACTAATAATTACCTATATTTGACCAAAAGGCGCAATATTTGATCTAGAATCTATTTTGAATAGAATACAAAGGTGATGGTGACTTATTTTAAGATTACCAAAAAAGAGAATATAGTAAACACACTAGTGTTTTAACTTAAAATACAGGCTTAAAATTCTGGCAATTAATAAAATCAAAATTTGAAAGCTAAACTATAGATATCACAACATGGCTACGACAAGAGCTAATATAACATAGGTTAAAGCTTCACTTAACCACATATACACGAGACATGGTGCACCCACCTAAACTAGTTAAACTCTGCGCCCCATGTGCTATCATTCTGATTTACTGTATGTGATTCATACGACTACTCGTCAATCGTTAAAAGCATTGCCAACACAATCATAATTTCAGACTATAGTATGTCACTTAATTTTTTACTATGCCAAACATCTCTAATTTTAACCAATTGTTTTAGAAAATGTTAACATGCAGAAGTATCAGTTAAAATAAATGTTGTAATTTATTGGCCCCGTTCGGCTTGCTGAAATTTGGCTGAAATTGGTTGAAAACACTGTTCTGACTGAATTGTTGTGAGAGAAAAATATTGTTTCGGCTGAAAAAACAAGCTAAATAGTGTCGTTTTCTGGGTAAGCCGAACGGGGCCATTGTCGTAGATGTTAGTTCTATAAACTTCATGAAAGTTTTGATTTACTCATAGGACATTTGGAACATAGGGAGTAGATAGGTAACTACAATGCTGATTTTTGTACTTCCATGAATCCATGGATTATATTTGAAAATATCATATAAAAAAGTGTCCCTTTAACTAGGGTAGAATACAATTCTAATATTCAAGTATTATCCAAAAAGGATTCAACTCTAGCTTTAGTTTGGGATCCGCAAAAAAAGCTTGTCACATATCATTGCTCCCTTCGTCCCTGAATAAATCAGTTTCTAGAGTTGTTTTAAATTAATTTTTTTTATATCTGTCTAAATTTATAAAAGAGCATAAATACAAATTTATAAAAGAGCATAAATATTTATGACACCAAATGAGTATATTGTAAAATATATTTTATAGTGTATCTAATAACACTAATTTGTCCTTGAAAATTGAGAATTATATTCTTCGTGGGACGCAGCCCGGCCAGTTGCCTCTCTAGGGATGCATGATCATGTATTTATCGACCAGTTCTTTTTGTCCGGCGTTTCGCACTGGGCAGGATCCTTCCATATGAACTTTCGGCTCTTCTTCTCCTGCGGCGTCAGGCCAGTGTAGTTCCTCCACTGGTCGAGCACTTCCCTGAGGTCGTGCAGCTTGTTAGCGAGGCCGAAGCAGCAGTTGGCGTGCATGGTGCACGCCGCGCCCATGTCGCTGTGGAAGATCCGGCAGAAGCCAGCGAAGCGCGCCGTGTCGAGGAACTGGATGCGCACCCCGAGGGCGGCGGCAAGCTCGTGCTTGATCTCGATCGTTGAAGATGGCCTGCTCGTTGTTCGGCGGGAACCTCCGCCTCGCAGCCCGCCACTGCCGCAGCATCTCCATGGTCCGGTTCGTCGCCTTGACGTAGTAGAAGCCGGTGTTGGACCAGTTGTCGTCAAGGCTGTTGGAGTCGTCGCTCGACGTCGTCATGTCCGCGAACACGCTGATGTGCCGGAACGGGTTGCGCTTGCGCATACCACACGACGTCCACGTCCTGCATGCAGAGAGACGATCTCAGCCGGACGTGCAGCCATCATGCATCTTCAGGTCATAATCTAAAATGCACTGCATCCGTGCTTAAATCGTTTGAGCTTCGATGGATGGCTGATGGTGATAATGAAGATTTAGGGCTAGAGTTTGAGATTAATGGTGATTTGAGGCTAAGTAACCGTGATTAAATGAAGAAATCAGGCTCACTAGGGACTGTAGCCCCGTCAGCGCCCCCTTTGGATCCGCCCGTGGTGATGGCGTACTGTGAAGGTGAAGAGGAAGTTGTAGCCGAGCTCGAGGACGCGCTGCTGCAGCGAGAGCTTGGCCCAGACGAGCTCCACGTAGGCCTCGCTCAAGAAGCTGTTCTCGGAGCTCAGGTTCGTGGAGGACTTCACCTCGAGGAGGTAGCAGTGTGGGTGCACGGCCTTGCAGTGGACGAACGCCACGGTGTCGACGGCGACGACAAGGACATGGTCAAGCAAGTGTTCGATTTCAGGTAGCAGCTCAGCCAAACCTTCGTGTTCAGCCCTTTGGGGGTATCTCCGAAGATGACTTTGTGCGGCCGCCAAGCCATAATTTCGGAAGCCTCCTCAGATGAAGTTAGGGATAGCCTATGGGGCTCATGTCATGTGATACTTCGGTCTGCATGGGTGAGGTTAAAACATGCAAACTGAGGAGAGCCCATGAGGAATATGCCCCGGCCCCCCACCACCACCACCACCCACACACATTTCGCCTTACTGTGACCTCTGTCTACCGCCCGGACACCGAATCAACTCCTTAATTTCTTCCTTGATTCACTTCCGAGTCTCCAAAGGACGCATCGACGTCATCTAGAGTAGCTTAACATTTTATTTATTGAAAATAGGCTGTTTGTAACTTTTTTTAAACCACGAACCTTTTGTACTTGAGGAATTGTAATCCGCTGCTAAAGTAACAATAAAGAACCAAGTAAGATGGTATTCACAAGCAACATATGCATTGACAAGTAGTGGTGATCTGACAGTGAAATTTTCAACTTGAAAACCATCAAGTACTGACTTCAATCTATCATGTGTACTTCATGAAAAAATGTTCTTTTTACACATTCATATTTAAGTGTAACTTACAGTTGAAGGATTTGGATCAGAATTCTAGTGATTAACCTCTTTGCTCAAGCAGAAAACCAAGATGGACAAGTAAATTGAGCTCCTGAGACAAATTAGTTCAAGATTGTGGTGTAAATTAATGAAATGCAGTGAACCAAAAAGAAATAAAGTGCAATAATTTCTTTAATATCTTGTGTGATAGTACCTTCATTCACATGGTCCTATAAAGCACTTAACCACATGGCCAACAATTGTGTTCATTGGTTATTGTCAATTGATATCCAATACTTGTACTAACAAACAATGCATTGGTTAGTTGAGACCCCACCTAACCTAGGTTGATAATCTCCATTTCTAATCCATGGACAATAGATCAATTTTATATAGTCCACAACCATAACATGAATATGCTCTATGGATGCATGAAAAATAGAAAATATTTTGAACTATTGATCAATATCATATTCGAAAAGATGGAATCCTCAATTCTTAAGAGTATCAGCCTTTTCATTTGAATTAATTCGTTTAGGGTCCCGAATATTCATTTCAAAATTAGACAACAATATAATGAGGACGAGTATCTCATATGGACACAACAAGTGACTTATGGGTGGAGTGGCGCGCGAGTCCTAAGGTCGCAAATTTGACGAGCCCCTGCGGCAGTGAAGGTGCGCGAAAAATCGTGTGCCTTGTGTGGCCCAGCCGCCCCTACAAACTATCTATAGCCGCCAGCCATCCCTACGAACCATCTGTAGCTGCCCCTAGAAATGTTGTCTATAGCAGTATTTATAGGGGTGGATACATGTGCATATATCTGTGAATGTCGGTATATGTTTAAAAAAATATTAAAATGGCTCATGTTACCCACTTGAGATTGCGCTTCTCAAGGCCAGGCCTGTCTTAAAGGGAGGGGCAGGCAGTGCGACGGCCGGGGGGCCATAGCCGCTGGGGGCCCATGAGTATATGTATCTATAGCATATGTATTCGGCTCAGAAACAGTCCAGTAGTTTCCTCAAAAAAGAAAAAAGAAAAAAAAGAAACAGTCCAGTTTGCGTGGCGAGTCGGCGACTAGTCTGCGTATTCGCGCATGCCTGTCTACGATCTTCGTATTCACGCGTCACTCAGCGTGGTTGCCGTTCCCGTTCGTATCTATTTATCTTTTAATTTCTTTATTTATTGTACTATCGTTATTTTTGTGAACTAAATATATATGCAAGTTAACTCTTTTTTTTTAAGATTCAGGAGGAGCCAGAGGGTCCTACTGCAAATTATTATTAAAAAAAGGTAACAGATTGACAATAATACAAAGGGTAAGAAAAGAAAGCTAACATCCTATGCCCATCCCCTTTCTAACTGGGAGCATCAGGGTACAGAGAAAGAGGAGAAAAAAATCCAAAAGATTATTACAAGTTGGAGTTTATCCATGATTCAAGGAGGGGGGTGATTCTTGACTTTGTTGTGTGCAACAAGAGAAGAGATTCCACCGTGACTACCCTTCTGCAGTCCTCAACTGAGGGATTTTTGTTTCTAAAAATAACATCATTCCTCATTGTCCATATTGCCCAGCAAATCAGAATGAAAATGTCAAGTGCAAAGCTAACATTCTGAAGAGTTCCAATCTTGAAAGATCTGAGGCGTAGTGAGCTGTTCTGCAAACTGAAAATTCCAGGCCCCCAACAATCCTTAGCAAATGGGCAGTAGAAGAGAAGATGCATTAAAGTTTCTTCAGAAGATTGTTGACAGAGCACACAATGATAGTCATCCAAGTTAACTCTTATTAATAGTATTGTATACTTCAATAATTATATTGAAAAAAAATTAGATTGCTAGGTCCTTACTATCTTGCTTATCCAAGGACCCTGAAAATTGTTGAGATGGCCCTACTCAAGGCTTACGCCAACCTATGGAATCCCGGCACCTAGTCGGGTACGTCCACTTGAAAGCACCCTTCTGCCTAGCCTCCGGCGTCAGGCTCGTGTAGTTCTTCCAGTCCGCGGCGAAGTCCTTGAGATCGTGCACCTTGGTGTCCAGCCCAACGCAGCAGTCGGCGTGGACGGTGCAGACCTTCTCTGGGTCGTCGTGGTACTCGCAGAACCCGCCGTAGTACACCGTGTCCAGCGGCTCGATCTTGACATGCAGCTTGCCGACAAGCTCGTGCCTGATGTTGACGAACACCGCCTGGTCGTGCTGCCCCGGGAACCTCTCCCTAGCCGCCCGCCAGTACTTCATCATCTCGATGGTCCGGTTCGTCGACTTCATGTAGTAGAGGCCGGTGTTGAGCGGGTTGTCCAGCGGCGCACGCGATGGCTTGAAGTCGTCCGACGAGCAGCTCATGTCGGCGTACACGGGGAAGTGCCGGAACGGGTTGCGAAACCATACCATGTCGCAGTCCTGCAGACCAGTCAGTGTAATCATAAATAAGATTGTTGGTTAAAGATATCGAAGAAATTGCGAGTCTTGGTGAAGAATGATCTTGCCGTGAAGAGGAAGTTGTAGCCGAGCTCCAGCACGCGCTGCTGGAAGACGAGCTTGGTCCAGACGAGCTCCAGGTAGTCCGGGCTCATGAACGGCTTGGCGGAGCTCATGTCCACGGACGTGGCGTTGAGGAGGTAGCAGTGAGGGTGCACGGTCCTGCAGCGGTCGAAACCGCGGGCGTCGAGGGCGACCACGAGGAGGTGGTCGAGGAGGTGCGCGGTGTCCTCGCCGTTCTTGAAGCTGTCGAGGTAAAGGTCCAGCAGGGAGCCCGGCTGCGCCCATGCGTCGTTCACCGACGTGATGATCACCGTCCTGTCGTCCATGGCAACCCTCGGTAGCAGCTCGGCTAGGCCCTTGAACATGACCTGTGCATGATCGTCACGCTTAATAAAGGTTAAAGTCTCCGTTAGATTGGCAGGTACACGTACAACCATGCATACAATTTGGGTGAAGAGTTTTGGGCGATGCCTGCATAATTATAGCAAGCTTACAAGCACACTACAAGCAGAAGACTGCAGCAGACAGCATGGCTCATGAACACATTTACGTGCGCGTTACCTCATTTGCATCGTCGCCGCCCGCCGGCCCGTTCCCCCAGCTGCGCGAGATGCTGGACAAGCCCTCGCCGAGGCGGTCGGACGCGAGGAAGAAGAGGAGGGCAGTGGGCAGCGCCGCGCCGAGGAAGAACGACACCGCGTGGCTGCCCGCCGCCTCCTTGCTCATCCGAAACCCCAACCCCATGGCCATGTCTTTGCTGGGCTACTGTTCCATATGGACGTGTCTACTTAAACGCCGGGCTTTGCTTTGGTCAGCTCGTGCGTGGACTTGTTGTGTCAAGGAAGCCAATAAGACGATCGAGTGCTCCGCCATGCCACGCCACGGTTTGACGCGCGAGTGCAACCAGCGGCGTACGTCCGCACGGATGTGCGTTTTTTCCTCGTGCCCAGCTGGTGTAATAAACGTAGACCGGCCGGCGCAGGCGAAGGTTGCCGGATTGCTATATGTTGTTTCAACGATCCAGGCAGTCCGGCTCTAGTTGTCAACGATCCAGGCAGTAGTTTCGAAGAATATTTGCTAGCTGAAGCTTCACCTTTGGACTACCCTGAAAAAGTGTGAAAAATGGTTTGTATAGTACAAAGAAGAAAATCCCAGGATTTGACGTGTGAGTTTATCAACTTACAAAACAGGCTGCTAGGATGATTAGTCTCCCACAACAAAGACTTGATGACAACGTTTATTTCCACGACATAATTTATTTGCCACTCAGAGTTGAAATTTCAAAATTTTCACCCGTCAGAGTAATTTTTGACATACTATACACACATAGGTTTTCGCTAAAGGCTCGTTCGGTTAGCTCATTCCAGATCCAAGAACCAATCCAGATTTGTCAGGAACCATCCATGCTATGGGCCGGCATCAGGCCATGGGCCAAGTGGCCTACTGGGGATGTCAGCAGCCTACGTAATTGAGGAACAATTCTACAAGAGAGCATCGGCGAAGCAGCAGGGAGGCATCGAACAAATTACCTGAAACAGAATCTCTCTCCCTCTAGTTACTGTTCATCTTCCTCCTCAAACCTCTTACTCTTGTACCTGGATTCTCTACTTCCAGTATCTTCTAGAACCCTCTAGTATCTTCCTCCTCGCTCCGATTCCCCTACTTGTTGCCTTCCCCCGGTTCCATCTCATATTGTACGGGATCTTATTACCTGTGTGCTGATTGTTATGGAGTTGGAGTGATCTGAGTTCATCCTCTAGATCGTGTGCTGCTTACAATTGGTATCAGAGACAGTCGATTCTCGGTATCCATCACCATGAGTCCCCACGACTGTAAGCTGTTCGACGACTTCGACGCTCGGTGGGAGCGCCGCTTCTCCGACACCCGGGCCGCGCACGAGATCTCTCGGGTCGTTTCCGCTTCGACCCAGGCTGCGGCCGTCGGAGCCGCTGTCGTCGCCGACAACTGGGGCGGTCTCTTCGGTGGAGACGACGACTCCATCGCCACAGATACCGATGCACCAGTGGTGGCTGACAATTGGGGAGGTCTCTTTGACTGGGATGACGACTACATCGCCGCCCACCTCTCCGCACAGCTCCCAGGTAGCCAAGCCGAGCAGTGCCTGATGCTCGCGCCGGCGTCGCTCCCCATAGAGCGCGGATGTGAGGTCTTCGGCCTCGACACCGTTCCGCCACGCATCTCCGCCTCGGTCATGACCGCACCAGCGACTCCGTCTCCTCCCGTGACGCTGGACCCGCCGTTCGTGCCTCCGCAGCAGAAGCAGGAGTACAAGCGCCAGATCCAGGAGCTCGGGGACGCTGCAGTGTTAGATTGATCACCACCCGGCTCGGTCCAACGACCGAGTCGGACCCTAACTCACGCCATGATCGGGGGCGCCTAGCCGTTCTCCTGGCTGGTGGGCCCCGTCGTGCAGCGCTATGAATAGGAGGTGGGGGCTGGTGCTCGAGACACGAGGTTCACCACGACCGTCAGTTCCCACCGACATCCTAACCCTAGTCCGATCGAGAGGACGCGCTGTGAGCGACGGGAAGCTCCACTGCTTTTTGCCGCCGCCACTGGACCACGCCTCCACTACGCCTTCGACACCACTGCCGGACTCCACTGCTACCCCACGTCAACACCCGTGTCATCAACACCTACTTCATGGCTTGCTCATCCGATCAAGCCCACCGATAGTCTACCTCTCTACATCCCTCTCTCTTCATCTAATTCTCTCTAGGACGAACTACCTGTAGAGAAAAACCCCACTGATCCGCCCAGGTGATCTAGAAATCTATCATGAAGGACACCGACCACGACCAGCAGCAGCCGGGCGCCGCCGCCGCCGCCGCCCACAGCGAGCCGCGCCAACGCCATCGCGCGGCTCCTGGCGAACGGCAACCTCGTGCTGCGGGTCCCCGGCGCTGGCGTGGTGTGGCAGAGCTTCGACCACCCCACCAACATGCTCCTCCCCGGCATGAAGCTGGGCGTGGACTTCCGCACGGGGCTGGACTGGCACATGTCCTCGTGGCGCGCCACGGGGGACCCGTCCCCGGGGGAGTACACCTTCCGCCTCGGCCACGCGCGGGGCTTTGAGATCACCTTCGTCAACAACGAGTTCAATCACCGTCGCCTGCTCCACTCGCGCGGGCCTGCCGCGCTCGACCGCGTGCCCCGGTTCCGCTTCGACGCGTTGGGCCGCGGCAACCACGCCGGGCGCAACGACCCCGACGACATGTACCTCTGCAGCGCGCACGCCATCAGCGGAAGCGTCGGCCTCATCCTCGACCCCGACCCGCGCCGCCGCGGCCGCTACCTGGTCGCGCAGCTCTACCCGCGCGACTCGGTTCTCCACGGCGACTGGCTACTCTGCTACACCAGCGCGCACCTGCGTTTCGTTCCGCTGCCCGCCGACTTCGAGATGCGGAAGGACATCTTCCAAATCCACCGCGCGTACGTCGCGCAACGCCGCCGCATCCCTCCCGGCGAAGGCCAGCTCCGCTACGCTTTGCACGACCTCCATGACATCGCCATAGCCGCGCCGGTCAAGTGTTCGACAGATTGCATGGGCGCCAACATCAGCCTTCTGGCGTTAACGCACGCTGTCGAAGCTGTGCCAACATCATCACCAACCTCCATGGCCGCACTACAGAAGGTTTACTTCGACCCTGCTGGTATTTTCACCAACTCACCCACCACCTGTCCTGGGTACCTCGCATCAGCTCAGCTTTTTGAGGATTGTTCATGGAAGATCTCCACTGTGGTGTTGCTGCTAAGCACGCGTGTCCAGCAGACTCGTCACATTGATGGCAAGCTTTTGGATTGGGAGCTGAGTGTACATGTGCCATTCTTCGTGGGCTGCGCTCGCCCCGGCTCGTGCGTTGGCTGTATTGACACTGGAGGTGCAAACAGTATGGGGGTGCTGTGGTTCTCTGGAAAGATGCATGGCCAGGCAGCCTGCGCCGGTGCTGGAGATGCATGTTAGTGTTGACCTACAACCAATACCATGGCAATCATTCTGGTATTCTGCAGCTGAGTTTGGATCTGTCAATGCCAAAGTTAGACTGCTGGTTGATTTTGAGCTACTCGAGACAAGGATTTCAAGGGGTGGTTTCCTGCATTTATCAGCTATTGTTCGATCTGAACTTGATGTGCTCCATTCCTTCAGTCCCTGTTGCATTTTTTATGGATTGGTTCACCTTATCAGACTGTTACATTTGCTGTCCCAATGGGCTTCTAATTTTCTATTGCTCCTGTTGAGTGGAAGTGCTGAAGATGCTCCCTTATTGCCTGTTTGCTTTGCAAGATGGATGGCTAAAAGTTTGTTGCTGCATGAGAAAACAGTTGTTGAAGTAACACACGTTGCTATGAAGCCATGGCCACCTCCTGCAAATCTTCATAATAGCATTGCAAGTGAGCCTATTGAGACAGGTCCAGTTAATTCATTTGTGCTGCTAAGGGCTCCTGTTTTGAGGCTTCTGGCAGTGGTACAAGTCCCAACAACAGTTTCCGGATTCAGGACAAGCAGTTCTCTGAACTTTTGGCCCATTATTTACAGTTATTTAGTCACCTATATCAAACAGTGGGATCGCGACCGTGCTGCACAACTGGGGCCTATTATGAACAATTGCTTGGGTTCTGCCGCTACTAGTGAGAGTTTGATTCTTGAGTACTCATTTCCTCCAAAGGATCAGATGGGTCGCATATATCTCATCATTGATAGAAGAACTGGGCTGCTACTTGGTGTTGACAAATGGGGCCTGATTATACCACATGCATACATGCACAAAGGAGTGTTTCTGGTGGACGATGAACATGTCCTGGTGGCAGTAACATTTGCTGAAATTGGAGCAACACCTTGGCCCTTCCCAGTAGTGGTTTGGCTTTCTAGTGGGCTGTGTTTTCGCTTGCTCTGGAAGCCACCATGGCAGCTACCTGCATTGGTTGCATTCATAGATGCTGGCCTTGATGATGTGGCTGATGATGATGCAAATAGGACCATGAGCATAAAGCAGAAGATGTCCCTGTTGAATCAATTGTGCCGCATGCTGCAGCTCCACCTGCTCTAACCAAAGATACTGGAAGACAACTTTCCAAGATGGAATTGAAGAAACAAATGATCGTCCAGTTTCCTTGGGATCCCGGTGGTTCCGAACTTCTCCTTCGGCTTGGGGGCAAGCCGAATTTTAAGAAGGGGGAATGTCAAGAACCATCCATGCTATGGGCCGGCATCAGGCCTTGGGCCGAGTGGCCTACTGGGCATGTCAACAGCCTACGCAATTGAGGAACAATTCTACAAGAGAGCATCGGCGAAGCAGCAGGGAGGCATCGAACCAATTATCTGAAACAGAATCTCTCTCCCTCTAGTTACTGTTCATCTTCCTCCTCAAGCCTCTTACTCTTGTACCCGGATTCTTTACTTCCAGTATCTTCTAGAACCCTCTAGTATCTTCCTCCTAGCTCCGATTCCCCTGCTTGCTGCCTTCCCCCGATTCCATCTCATATTGTACGGGATCTTATTACCTGTGCTGATTGTTATGGAGTTGGAGTGATCTGAGTTCATCCTCTAGATCGTGTGCTGCTAACAAGGTTTACTTGCTTATACAAACTAAGCTAATTGTTCCAGCTGGATTCGTTCCAGGGAGTCATTCTCTGATAACTGAACGGGCCCTAAGCAATAATAATCACCGGGACCACCCACGACTCGTTCACCGACGTCACGAACACTGTCCGGCCGGGCATGGTGGCCACCTCCGGCAGCTGCTGGGCCAGGCCGGGGAACTCGTCTGGCTCCTGGTTCCAGTTCAGATTAATCCCAAGTCGTTCAGGTTCAGAGCCATAAAAACTGAGATTCAGGCACCGTACCTTGCATTGCTGGTTAGTGCCCGAAAATTAGCCCGCATACTACACTTGAATGGATCAGATAAACGTTACTTTTTGGTCCACCATTTCTCCACAAGGGCTGTCACCAGGGGCTAGTAAAAACATGATAATCAGATGATACTGAATGCAAAGAAATGGAATGTAGGTACAAGAATCAACATAAGTAAATCTAGATTAATAATAGTTTTCATACAAACTCAGGTTACAAAGACTCACACACGAAGAATTGGGCACCAAGGTGCATCTGAGCTTACAGCTACTATTGATCCCATACAATATCTGCCCGCTCATTATTATCATGGGTCTAATACGCGCAAAAGCGATTCCACACAGGGAACCATGTAATGGGCAACAGGGCGGAAACCAGTGCAGAATTTTGTTCCATTCCGATGGTCATACAACAAGTCCTGTGCCATGTCGATTATTTCCTCAAGAGATCCATCACGCAGATCATATCTCAAAAGGCGAAAGGCGTCAATAGACAGGAATATCTTGTCTCTATCGCCCGAAGCACAAGCGAAAACGTTCAGCAGCCTTGGCACCGGCAAGCGGATGCAGCAATGCCGCAGCCAAGCAAGGTTTGGACCATCCTCTGCCAACCAAATTTCCACATCCCACGGCGAGGAAGACTCGACATAGCATAGCTTGCCACCAAGCTCGCACAGCATGTCATTGTTGCTTAGAAAACCACTGCGTGGTGGGTTGGGATGCACGGTGAATGTTTCATCGTGCAAGCTAAACCGAAGGATAACATGTGAGCTGACCTTGTTAATGCCATGGCCGGTGACGGAGCGGAGAGCGCGCCAATAGAAGAACCCGGGCAGACAAATTGGAGTCCTGGCGTTGATAGCGTAAGGCGGATCCACTGTCACCTTCCATTTCCAAGCATCTACTCTATCACCAATGGTCAAGATCTCATGCCCAGCGCTGTATTCCAGAACTGTGCCTTCCCCATCTTCCTGTAGCGTTCGGCGTATGAGCGGAAGAAGTGCTTAGCAACCTTATACTTGCCAGTACAAGGGTCGCGACCAAAGGCGACCCTGTGGTCCCCGGAGACATTACAGCTTCCTCGTGGCAATTCAACAAACTCCCTGGTTGCCGGGTTACACACAAACATCCGTCCCGTCAAGCAAGGGAGCAGAATGAGTCCATCACATTGCAGAGGCGTGGTGAACACTGGGATTCCGCACGGACACCTCTTCTCTAGGATGAGCTCGGCAACCTTGCTTTGCCCAGGCTGGAAAGTGTAGAAATTGACACCCTGAAGGCCAAACTTCTTATAGTCCTCGTACCTCCGGGGCATGACGACCATTGACAACCTAGTCCTGGAATGCTCCAGGTGGCAGCAGATAAAATGAGTGGTGAGTATAGTGGCGCGCCAACTCTTGCAGACGGACTGGAAGCGCACAAGGCACTTGACGGGAAGCAGTATGAGAATCTGGAAGAAGATTATGTCATCAGGGATGTGGCTGCTACTGCCGGCGGAATCTGGCACCGCCGCCGTCCGACGGATCCGTTTGGATTGCGTGTGGATCATATGGGTCGACTTTTTTGTGCTATAATTGTATGGAAAAAGTCTGCATAATCTCGTGACGTATTGAGGTGGTCTATATAACCCCTAACTATAAACCAGGTATTTTACACATTAAACCTTGTAAAACTGGATAAATAACCCTTGAGTGGTTTTGCATAGGTCAGCGCTCCACATTATCTATCTTTGATGATGTGGCCTCTAGGGCTCTTGGCATGCTGGATGGAAAAAATCGCATGTTTTTCGTTTGTGGCGGGACCACGAGAGGCCGGCGGCAGCGGAGCATAGAGCGGCGACGGAGCATCTTGCGGTGGCCAGGGGCTGCGCATCTTGCCTTGCTGCAGCGGCCAGCTGCGGCGCGCGGCAATTGCCGTTAGGGGCGACGGCGGCTGCAGCTGCGGCCAGGGGAGGCGGGCTGCGACGGGTGACGCGGCTGCGGTAATCCTTCAGTGGATCAGCCCTTGCAGCAGCGGTGGTGGTGCTGGCCCCAGGAGGTGGCGGCATCCACGTCACGGACGGAGCGCAATGGGGGCCAAACTGGGCTCCGCCCCCTGTCCAAAACAAAATTCCCAAATATTGTTCAGCCCACGAAGCCCAATAGCCAGACAGCCCAACAACGAGAGCAGAATAGCTGAGCAGAGTGCCTGGCTCGGTAACTCGGGGACTCTTCCGAGTCTCCGACCTCCGCCGCTCCGCCAGACCGCCAGTCCACCACGGCGCCGCACCACGCCACCGTCGGCCCCCAGCCGAGCAGACACCGGCACACCAGCAGGGGCAGCCGCCCTGCCTCTCGACTCGTCCTCCCTCCATCCCGCGGTCCTGCAGGGTGTAGGCTGCAGCGCAGCAGTGGTGGTCGCTGGCTCGACGCCTCGTCGTCTCATCGTCGCCAGGTTAATTTTTCTTCTTCGATCTCCAACTCCAATCTTTTGCTCTATTTCTTTTTCATATGGTTTTGCTTGATGCTTGATTGAAATAAAAAATAACTGGATGCAATTTTGTTATTAGGTAGCAACAATGGTTCGCATGAAAACTGTGTCTCTCCATTCTTTTTACAAAAGAAAACGAGATGAATCAGATGTTGGGGAAGAGGAAGATCAAGCTCCTCCAATAGATTTGGAACCCCAAAGGCAAGAAGGAAATGAGGAAGAAGAAGCAGCTTAGTTAGATGAATTGGATCAGCTGAGGCAAAGAGAACAAGAAGCTGCAGTTTCAAATGAGTTAGATGATTCAGAGCCACAAAGACAAGAAGTCCAGGAAGAAGCAATTGGAATAGCAGAAGAAGAAGATACGGAAGGAGCCGAAGCTGAGGAAGAAGAAAATCAAAGAAATGAACACATCATGTTTCGAGGCATCGAATTCTTAGAGAGAGATCCTGCATCGCGTCCACAAATTTGGCAATATCCAAATGACCAGAGAGATCAAGTGCGGCGAGCATACTTGCAGTTAGGTCCCATGCAACCATTATTGAAGAAATACAAGACTTCTGGACCCCAAGAGCATCAACGCCGTTTCAATTATATTTGGTTCAGTCAATTTCCGTCTTGGTTGGAATATTCCGAGAGCAGCGGCCGTGCATATTGTTTTTTCTCCTTCCTTTGTAGTAAAAATATAAAGAAGCGAGGTGGTTTTGATGTCTTTACAGCACAAGGTTTCGATAATTGGAAGAAAGTTAATGATGGGAAAAAGTGTGGCTTCTTAGTTCATGTTGGATCCACACCTTGCTCACAACACAATAATGCAGTAAGAGAATGTCAAGCTATACTGAATCAACCAAATCATATAGAAAATATTTTGGAAGAGGTAACTGACAGGGAGAAGGAAAGAAATCGTCTACGTCTGAGAACATCAATAGCAGTTGTTAAGTTGCTAACATTTCAGTCATGTGCTTTTAGAGGTCGTGATGAGACACCTCAGTCAAAAAACAGAGGTAACTTTATTGAAATGCTAAAGCTTCTTACAGAGTTGAATCCTGAAATTGCAAGTGTAATTTTAGAGAATGCCCCAAAATATTGTAAATACACTTCACCAGATATTCAAAAAGAGATTTTAAGTATTTTTGCAATGAAAGTCAGGAAGCATATCCATGAAGAAATTGGTGATGCCAAGTTCTCTATTCTTGTGGATGAAACATGTGATGTGGCAAAGAGAGAGCAAATGGCACTTGTTTTTAGATTTGTTGATATAAATGGTGTTTTACAAGAACGGTTCTTTGACTTGATACATGTAAAGAACACCAAAGCATTGACATTAAAAGAAAAACTATGTACTGTACTGTCCAAATATGGCTTTGACATCCAAAACCTTCGTGGCCAAGGGTATGACGATGCAAGCAATATGAAGGGAGAGTTGAATGGACTGCAAGCACTTTTTCTTAGAGAATGTCCTTATGCATATTATGTCCATTGCTATGCACATCGCTTGCAACTTGCTCTTGTCGCTGCAGCAAAGGATGTGGTTCCTGTTACCCAGTTTTTTCAGCATATTCTCTTTATTGTAAACACGGTTGATTCATCATCAAAGTGTCATGATGAGCTCCATGATGCCCAAATGGTTGAACTTGCACGCTTGCTTGCGGTTGATGAGCTCGAGACAGGTCAAGGAGAAAACCAAATCCGTTCATTGAGACGTCCAAGAGAGACTAGGTGGAGTTCTCACCTAGGCTCTATTTCCAGCCTTATGAACATGTTTAAAGCAGTAAGTTCAGTTCTGCATAATCTAGCCGCCGACTCAACAGCAGGTGCAAACCGTGCTAATGGAGATACTTCTTTCAAGTACTTGACATCATTTGAGTTTGTGTTTGTGCTATGTATGATGAGGGAAATGTTAGAAATAACTGAACAACTTGGCCAAGCTTTACAAAAGAAATCGCAAGATATAGTAAATGATATTCGCCTTGTGCAAACCACAAAAGTACTTCTTGAGAAAATGAGATCTGATGATGGATGCGAAACTTTTTTTTGCCAAATTGTTGAGTTTTGCATGAATCATGACATTCTTATTCCAAATATGGAAGAAACATACATTTTGCGTGGTGGCCGTGCTCGTCGACACTACACTACCTCCAACCATAGAAGTACGTAGTAGTCTAGTAGATATATTTGACGTCTTTAATGTATATCTTTTTTATCGTTAGCATATTCTAGAATGCATTTTTAAAACCCTCTAGATTTATGAGATTCTGCAAGCGCTTTTCAATACAAATCTGCAAATATATCATGCATGTCTCCAAACTATAAAATTGAAAACCTATTGATGATGTTTGTAGGTTTTTTTATATTCGACCAAATCTTGTCCTAAACGATATGTTCTTGTGGCGAGAGGGAGTAATATTTTTCAATACAGATGATCCATACAATGACTGACAACTACTGTCGTCGATAACTACTGTAGTAGACGTAGCAGCCTCAACTCTTTACACAGTAAAGAAATATACAAAGAAATCCAATAAGTTTGAGGATGTTTTAGGCCTCGTTTGGTTCCGTGGGAACCATTCTCTGGAAAGATTCCCAGCCGGAATGTTTAGCTAATTTGTATAAACTTGATCAAGCTGGAATAGTTTCTAGGCTCATTTCAGGCTAACCAAACAAGCCCTTAATTGAAAAACTAATAATATTTCTTCCATGAGCAAATAGCTACTATTAAGATCATCTTGGATCTACAAATAACAACCTAGAGTTTGGTCGGTTTGGAGGAGATTGAGTAAGAGTAGGGAAAAGGGTATAATTAATTCATTTTTATCTCTCTCTATCCCCCGATGGCAAGGGGTTGACTAAATGAATCCTCAGGGAATTAAGAGAGCATTGGTGAATTGAAAAGGTAGAGCTACTAGGGTCACATAAAGCTACAAACCAATTGAAAATTGTTTTGAGATACGAAATTGCAGGATATATGAAAGGGTTTCTGCAGCAGATTGAGAAAAAATCATCTCCTCTATTTATGTGAGATCTATATGTCAATGGCAAACCTCTCCTTTTCTCTTATCTCTTTCCTCTCCCTCCTCCTCTCTTTGTGCACGGGCGTGGCAACGTGACGGCCCGCACGCTCGCTCGCCTAGTGACACAGTGGTGGAGCGGTGGCCTACACGCTCACCCGTGTGCTCGCCCGCATTCTCGCGACGGTGCGGGGCAACCCACGTGCTTGCTCGCGTGCTCAGTCATGTGGACCCATGATGTTGGTGAAAGGAAGAGGAAGAAAGGGGGTTGAGAAAAATTAGGTCGTTCCCCTTTATTTAAGGGATTGAGGTGGGATCTTGAGGGTTTGAGAAAAAAAATGGAGAAAGGGGTTTGGAAAGGAAATCTGCTGGAGCTTTTTTTTGTTTCTGTCCCCTTTATTATTGGTTATAGAGAAAGAGGATTGGTTTACTCAATCTGGTGGAGGATGCTCATAACCGAATTACACAACGTGTGCAATGCATGGGCATTGTCACGTTGCAAGTTGATGCATGATCCTAAAATGAAAGAAACCACTATCCGAGAGTTATTTCCTCTCCATAAATGTTAATTTGCCCCTTTGTTCTAATTTGCAAATTGTTTTGTTCTATTTTCTTTGCTCTATGCCTCCCTGTTGCCGGCACCTCCCACCACCTATCAGATAACACCCTTGTTGTCTCGCCTCCTGCCCACTAGGTCACTAGACCTGCACGCCATTACCTTAGGTGGTCATCATCCTTCCATCCCTGGTGGCCTCTTTTTCTCCTACTGGTAACCCAAAATCTAACCCCAATTGTCTCCTCCGTACATGGAACTCTTGAAAGCATTTAGGCCCCTCTTTCGATTTTGGAGATTAATGTCAACATGATCATTTGTAACTAATATATATTTTGTAATAATATTCTTAAGTTGGTTCATGATGTCGAGCTTCGTCAACACTCTTGAAACCTATATTGGTTTTTTGTTGTGTTGGTGTGAATTATAGCCTATATTGGTTTTTGTTGTTGTTGATGGTAGTTAACATCAATCACAAACCATCAATATACCTTGCATAATTGACTAAAATGGATCACCAACATAGACTTAGGGGTTTTAACTGATAAATTCCATGAGTTTTGGTGAATCTGTGTTTTCAGCAGGATTTAATCAGAAATTCACCAAGGAGGACCTATTCGTCAAAGGAAATAGCGTAATTCCATAGGATAAACAACGTGGGAAGACTCTAGAAGACTCTAGGAGGCTCTCCACCGAAGCGGAGCCTGAGCCCCTGCCAGGTGGGGCTGGTCGGTCCCACATGTAGGCCGGTCGGTCTATGGGACACACCTGGTAGGCCCTCGTTGCTATGTCGGTTCTCCACCGCCTTAAGGATTGCATCTCCGCCGTTTATTTAAGTTGATTTGATCCGAAGGCTCAGGATTGATGCTCCGGCCTATATATACCTGCCTGCACCCCCTAGGGCACGCCAAGTTAGATCCTGAGAGCCTGAGGGCCAGAAACCCTAATCCATATTTCCACCAGGATCAGAGCTAGCAATCAAGAGAAGATTAGTCCTCGTAGGATCTAGTCTTGTAATAGAGATAGAGAGATAGAGTTAGAGGGAAGAGTTTCAGAGGAGTCCTGGCCTGTCGGTGCTGTCTCTATGGCTTATACCCTAGCGGAATCAAGTTCTTATTGAGCTTACTTCTCAGATTTCTCTGGTAATCGACTTCCAATTCAAGTAAGCATCTTGTTCATATTGTTCTTCAGGTTTGCGACTTCCTTTTGAGTACTTTAATCCTTGTAGCTCCTAGGTTAAAGTAGTATTCGTAGTGTAAGCGTGGTGCTTAGACTCGATTACTCGTGGATGTACCATACTTTCTGGATCGGTGGTAGCTCGTGAGGGTGACTCTTATAGCCTCGTTGAATCCTTTGTAGTCCACCCCCCGTTAGTAGGTCTAGCAGGACATTGTTGCTATAGGAAACATACTCTGCATGTGTTTTCTCTAGTAATATCCCAGAATTTAACAATAGAAGACAAAGCTTACCGAAGCTAGAATTAGAAGACCTTAGCAATCTCCTCTATGCTCCTATTATCTAGCCTTGATTGTGAAGTTGGGTTAAGTTAGATTTGGTTATTCTCACACATGTTTTCTCGAGCTCGATATAAAACTAGGTACTCCCGGTGAAGTGCTACATCGGTATAATATCCGTGCACTTGCGGATTATTCTGTGTGCATTAATTTATACCAACAAGCATTTCTGGCACAATTGCCGGGGAATACGGTTGCTGAGTTAACTTTGAACCGAGCTTAACCTTGTATCATTACTCTTTTATCTTTTATCTCTTTTACCTTTTCTTTTCCTTTTTACCATGGATTTAGAGTCCACCCCTATCTACCAATACGCTGCACCTATGAGCGCATGCTTACAACCACTAGAATCTGCAAAGGCTATCCTAACACCTGGCTATGAGATATGCCCATGTTTAATTAACATGGTTCAGGATCAATCCTTTTTGAGCGAAGATGATGGAAATCCCTATTCCCCTCTAAATGAGTTTGAGCAGACTTATGCATGCCTATGCATAGCAGGCATGTCAGACGAAACCTTACGATGGAAGCTCTTTCCTTTCTCCTTTACGGGAAAAGCTAAACGTTGGTACAAGCTCACCATAGGGAGTAGACAAGGAGATTGGGAAGCTTTGTGCTCTAGCTTTTGCCTACATTTCTTTCCCATCTCTAGAGTAGTCAGCCTTCATTCAGAGGTTCTATCTTTTAAACAAGAAGAAAAAGAATCTCTAGGCATGGCTTGGGAACGTTTTAATGCTCTCATTAATATTGGCCCTGACCTTGCCATTCAAGACCCCATTCTTCTTCAACACTTTTACATGGGTCTTGATAGGAAAATCTCGAAGCGTCTTGATACGGCTTCAGGGGGCTCATTCCTTCATGTTTCTACCAATTTGGGGAGAAGCATTCTTACTAAAATCTTAGAGAACACCCCTGAAGACATAGAAAAGAAGATACTAGAGGAAGAATCCTAGATAGCTGAACCAGAACCTTTACTTAACCCATCACCAGCTTCAGTTATCCTAGATCCCGAACCACCGAAAAAGGAGGAAACTCCAATTTTGGATTTCTTGCTTGAATTCGAGGATGAACTTTTTGATGAATACAGAGATACCTTGAATTATCATACGATGAGGAGACCCTAGAAGTCTTGGAAATCATCATCACATGAAGAACCTTTTCACCTTCTGAGGAAGCTTTCCTTGAAAAGACTATGAAAGAGCTAGTGTCTATTATAAGCAATGAATGGCTAGAAGAATCAGAACTTTCCTCTGATGTGATTCGTCTAGATTCACCTTCTATTTCCATTCGCTGCCAAATTAACAAAGCTCCTTTCGATGCTTTTTACAATCTAGTTATGGGTGTTAATATCATGTCTACATCTTTTGCTCATGATTTATTGAAACACATGACATTAACCCAACAACAAAGTTATTGAAAAGTCTTTCAGGACACATTCTCTCGAGTTTGGGGATTTTGTATGTCCTCTCTATCTAGGTACAAGGAACCATGTTTCATTTGAGCTTTTATATCTTTGATATCATAGAGTTCAACCTGTTGATTGGACAACCAATTGAAAGACATATTCAAGAAGGACAAACTGGGAAGTTGAATATAAGACTTGGGGAAAACTTTAAACTCTCTATACCTATCACTTATTCTCTAAATGCTAAGACTGAGCCAAATCCTAAGGAAGACCCAAAGAAAGAGGTTAAGGTTGCATCTCTTGATGATTTGATCAAACCCAACCTTGAAGATGATGCCCAATTCTTCATCAAAGAAGAAGAGAAAATCCTATGGAACCTGAACCTCTAGATGAATTGCTAGAACCACCTAAGCCCACCATTGAGCTTAAACCCCTGCCTTCTGGTCTTGGATACGCTTTTCTCCATAATAATCAGGGTTCTCCTATGATCATAAGTGATAAACACTCTCAGAAAGAATCCCTACGCTTGTTAACTATCTTAGAAAAGCATAGTTCTGCTTTTGGCTACTCGCTCCAAGACCTTAAGGGAATTAGCCCTTCTCTTTGCACCCATTGCATCCCTACAGATCCTAACTCTATACCCTCTAGGGAGCCACATCATAGGCTTAACAATGCGATGAGAGAGGTTGTTAAGAAAGAGGTTTTGAAACTCCTGCATGCCGGGACCATCTATCCCGTGCCGCATAGTGAGTGGGTTAGACCTGTTCAAGTTGTGCCTAAAAAGGGAGACATGACTGTTGTTAAAAATGAAAAGAATGAATTAATCCCCAAAGAACCGTCACTGGATGGCGGATGTGTATTGACTACCGAAAACTTAACAAGGCAACAAAGAAAGATCATTTTCCGTTGCCCTTCATTGATGAAATATTGGAGCGACTGGCAAATCAATCTTTCTTCTGTTTTCTTCATGGATATTCAGATTATCACCAGATACCGATCCATCTAGATGACCAAAGCAAAACTACTTTTACATATCCATCTAGATGACCAAAGCAAAACTACTTTTACATATGTCTTTTGGACTATGTAATGCTCCAGCTTCTTTTCAAAGATGCATGATGTCTATATTTTCTGATATGATTGAAGAAATCATGGAAGTTTTGATGGAACACTTTTCTGTTTATGGAAAAACTTTTGATGATTGTCTCGAAAATTTAGACAAGGTTTTGCAAAGATGTGAAGAAAAGCACTTAGTCCTTAATTGGAAAAAATGTCATTTCATGGATAGAGAAGTCATAGTGCTTGGACACTTGGTGTCCGAACGAGGGATTGAGGTAGATAGAGCTAAAATTGAAGTAATTGAACAGTTACCTCCTCCCGTAAATATCAGAGGGATCCGTAGTTTTCTTGGTCATGCGGGGTTTTGCCGCCGCTTTATAAAATATTTTTCACACATTGCTAGACCACTCACAAATCTTTTGGCCAAGGATGTTCCCTATGAATTTGATGATGCATGCTTAAAATCTTTTAACATTCTTAAGAAAGCACTTATTTCTGCACCAATCATTCAATGCCCTGATTGGTCGCTACCTTTTGAAATCATGTGTGATGCTAGTGATTATGCTGTGGGGGTAGTTTTGGGACAAACAAAAGATAAGAAGCGTCATGCAATTGCTTATGCTAGCAAAACACTGACAGGACCTCAACTTAATTATGCAACAACTGAAAAAGAACTCCTAATTGTTGTTTTTGCTATTGATAAGTTTAGATCTTACTTAGTAGAAGCTAAGGTGATTATTTATATTGATCATGCTGCTTTAAAATACCAGCTCACTAAGAAAGATGCTAAACCTTAGCTTATAAGATGGATTTTGCTACTCTAAGAATTTGACTTAGAAATAAAAGATAAAAAGAGAGTAGAAAATTCTATTTCCGATCACTTGTCCAGAATGTAGTTTGAGAATTCACATGAACTGCCCATCAATGATTTGCTGCGGGACGACATGCTCTTCAAGGTCATGAAGTCCGAGCCCTGGTATGCAAATATTGTTAATTTTATGGTTGCAGGTTATGTACCACCAGGGGAGAATAAAAGGAAGCTCATCTATGAAATTCGTCTCCATATATGGGATGAACCGTACCTCTTCAGAGTCTGCTCTGTTGGACTACTCAGGAGATGTGTACCGACAGAGGAAGACCAAGATCATCGAGCGATGCCACTCATCACCATATGGAGGACATTATGGTAGATTCCACACTCATTCGAAGATCTGGCAAAGTGGATTCTTTTGGCCAACCATGTATGAAGATACGAAGGACTTCATCCGGAGGTGTGGAGCATGTCAGAGGCATGGGAATATTAATTCAAGAGATGCTATGCCACTCACCAATAACCTCCAGATCGAGCTCTTCGATGTCTGGAGAATCGACTGCATGGGACCGTTTCCAAAGTCGAAGAAATGTGAATACATCTTGGTGGCAGTTGACTATGTCTCTAAGTAGGTTGAAGCCATGCCATGTAGAGCTATTGATGCTAAGAACTCCAAGAAGATGTTTGAAGAGATAATATTTCCACGATTCGGAGTTCCAAGGATGGTGATTAGTGATGGAGGCACTCACTTCACTGACAAGAATTTTCACAATTACTTGTCAAGACATGGAATCCGTCACAACGTCGCTACTCGGTACCACCCTCAGACAAGTGTCCAAGTAGAAACATCGAACAAACAAATCAATAATATTCTGCAGAAGACGGTCAACGAGATGGGGACCGCATGGAAGGATAGACTACCCAGAACGGCCTATAAAACACCACTTGGGATGTCACCATATCAACTTGTTTATGAAAAGACCTGTCATCTACTTGTTGAGCTAGAATTCAAAGCTCACTAGGCTATCAAGCGATGGAACATGGACTTTGAAGCGCAGGAACCAAGAGGAAGGTGCAACTCTCTAAGCTTGATGAATGGCATGAAAAAGCATATCATGATGCCAAGATATACAAGGAGAGAACAAAAAGATGGCATGACAAGAAGATTAAGAACGAGATCGCCCCCAGAGATAAGGTATTACTTTTTAATTCTAGGGTTAAATTATTTGGGCAAGGAAAACTTTGAAGCAAATGGGAAGGACCATTCAAGGTTATAAGCACCTTGTCACATGGAGCAATAACACTTCAAAATGACAAAGGTACGTTGTTTAAGGTAAATGGTCACCGCCTTAAGATCTTTCTAGAACATGAAAAAACACCTAAGGATTTGGATGAAGTTTGTGCTAGCTAGTTAAAAGTTTGTGTAATAAAGTGCCCTATAATATCAATGAAATTTTGTGTAACACCCCTGGTGTTACGAGCTCGTTTAGCACCACGATTTAGGCTAAGAAAATTTTTGAAGCGAGTTTCTCGAATTTTTGATTTAAAACGTACTTGCTGTGATAAGGGAATCGTGTGTGATTTAATTTTGTGGACTCTAATCAACGCCAAGTCAAATTACTCAATGCGTAAAGATATTCAGGAATGTCGAACGACAATTCTGGCGAATGGTTTGTTCTATTAAATTAAGCATGAAAAGCGACTTTTAGAAATAAAATAAATCCATTAATAAATAAAACAATATATATATGTATATACTCACGTGTTTATTTTGATAAGCACGCTCAGTTGAAAAGCTTTGGTCTAGTCACATGTTTACGTTTACGTATAAACTCATTTTAGTCCCTAGATAAATTGGTAACGTACCCGCGTCAACTGCCGTCCTGACCGCTAGAATCACCCAAATTATTGCGTCGCGCCGCGATGTCGAGTCGATTGCTTGCTTTTTCTTTTCCTATTGGCTTTTGTGCCGTGACATAGCATGTGGAACATGTGTCGTCCTTGTTGCTGCCACGCTGCTCCTGCTTTTATGAAAGTTGGCCGAACACTCTTGTTTTTCTTCTTTTCTATTTCTGTGGCCGTGCTGCATTGTCCCATTCTGCCTTCACATCAGTGTTGTGGCGTGTGTACGAAGTGTCCCCTCGTACTGCTTCCCTCTCTTTCTTTTTCTACTGCCGTGGAGGAGGCATCCGTGCTCTTTCTTTACTTGTCTGGTCGTTCTCGACTTTGTTTGTTTGGTCTTGTCCAAATATTTTAATGGGAGCACCAGCAGCCAACGCACTTTACAACACAAGCAAGCCAAGTCTTCACGATGCTTTCCTTCTTTTTCTATTGCTGCTGCTGTGCCAACATGCCTTGTCTCACGCTGTCCCTTCTCTCTTGCGTCCTTTTCTCTGTGAGTGCCTTAATGAGAGTTGGCCGGAGTGCTGCAGCTGCTGCTTTTCACGCTGTAGTACTTGGCTTTGCTCTGTTCCACCTCTGCTCCTCGTGTTCTCAACCCAACGCATTAAACCAGGAGCGAGCCTCACAGCTTCTCTCTTAACCGATCTCCTTTTCTGCCCAGCACCACCGATCTCCGCCGCTCTCCTCCTTTTATTGCCATTCTTGTGCTAACGCTGACGGCACCGCCCGCCATCGCTGCAGCTATTTTTGGGCACTAGCGGCGGTCAAGAACATCACCCTCGACTCTGCCATGCTATCCTTCACGGACCTCACGCTGCTGGAGGACTCCTTCCTCCGTAACGGCTCCGTCGGGCTGACGCGGGTGACCGGCATGCCTTCCTCCGGCACTGGCACCGTCCTCTATACCAAGCTCGTCGTGTTCCGGGGGCCACTCCACAACCGCCACTGGGCTACCGTGCCGCAGCAACCGAAGCACCCGCGCCCACCATTGCCCTGCCTCCACCGCGCGCGCTGCTCATCCGAGCTGGCCGCATGCTGCACGAAGCCGCCCTGCCGGCGCCACAGCTCCACCACCTCACCTCCGAGCCGCGCGCGACTCCCTCACTCTACTTGCCTCAGCTGCGCCGGCGCCCCGCCATCATCCACACCGGTGAAGAGCCCCTGCCGTCCCATTCCCTCGATGGACCGCCGCTGCCCTTCCGTGCGCCCATGCCATAGCGTCGCTGCCCTCCCGTGCACCGTGCCCGCCTCGGTCCGCGCTGGACCGCAACCGTATCACCTCGCCATGGCATCCCGGAGCTAGCCACGCCGCCGTTGCCGGCTTGCCACCGCCACCGCTCACGCGCGGGCAGGCTGCAGTGGTCCGGCTCATTGCTCGCTGCGGCCAGGCCGTGGTCGTGCGGGGTCAAGTGCTACTCCCCGGCGGGACTCCTACCGCCGGCGGGACTTCCCGCCCGGGATTAGTCGCCGGCCGGAGCTCCTCTGCCTCTGCTCGGTAGCGAAAGGAGAAGAAGATGAAGTGAAGGGTATAACTCCAAGCAGAATCTTTATACAGGGTCTTTACTACGAAATACACGACTCACTCAAATAGTGTTTATGTCCTGTGGGTTAATTTCGAGAAAACGCAGGGTCGTTTATGTATAATCGCCAGGCCTGTTGGTCAGGCCGCGCGTGGGCCGGCTTGTTGGGCCGCGTGCGCCGTGTGCTGGGCCAGCCTGCTCCCGTGCATGGGCTGGCCGCGCGTCCGCTGGGCCGCCTACGCCATTGCCACGCCCTGCTGGCCCACTCGCGCCCGCCCCCGTTGGGCCACGCCTGTCCCGCGCTGGGCCAGCCGCTGGCACACGCGCCTGGGCCGCGCTCGTCGGTCTTGGGCCGCGGTGGAGCCACGCTCGTCGTGGGCCTTTTAGGCCGCGGTGTTCTTTTAGTTTTTCCAACGAATTAGTGAAGGTTTCTAAAATAGATTTTGAGCTGGTTTTATTATTTAAATATAAAATCATTTAGGAGTCCAAAAATTGTGAAACTAGTTTTGTTAGTCTCCTAAAATCATGATCTACCTGTTAGTATAGTTGGTTCACATTGTGTGATATTATTGTTGGAAGCTATATAATTAATTTAAGGTACTTAATATTGTAAAATATAAACTTGTAGGAATTTCAATGCTAAATTGGTAATAGTGTTGGATCTAAAACTGTTACAGTAGGTTCCTAGCAATATTTGGTCCTCACTGTAATTTTTGTAGCTCCGGAAAAACTAGTTGCTAATTAGATAATGATGTCCTATTGCGAATAAGGATTAAATTGACGCAATAGGATAAAGAAACAACTTATGTTTATATAAATAAAATAATTGTTGGAAAATATGCCTTATCCGACAACATGTATATGTAGCCTAAGTACGGTCGTCGTTAGATCTAGATCGTTAACTTGAGAGGCGTAAATCGTATTTTTACGAGTCACGATTGCAGTTGATTAATTACTTCTTGCATTGCATCGCATTGCATATCATATAGGTACGACGATGGATCATCGGATCAAGTGAAGGATGAGTGGGGATCTACAGATGGTGTGATGGTATTCTCTCCAGGAGATGATGCAATGGGCTTTCTATTCAGACGATGTAGATACTTTGAAGATGCAGATACTAACTTTTTAATATATATCTTACCCAGGCAAGCCCCGGTGCATAACCCCTACTTTTCTGCAGTTTAAATTATATTTGTGCATTAAGTTTTAAGGAGTTGAATGAAACTCACTTGCATATATATCTTTATGCTATAGGTCTTACTAGTATGACAGGATCGTGTAGAATGCTATGCTACAGGACTCCAGTAGAAGTCAGGTGATTGTCTGTCACTCGCGAGAGATAGGAAATATATTACTGTATTATTATCACTGTGAAAATGTAAATGGTGGAAAGGAAAAATGGTGACTGGGCAGGGATATGGTTTGGGTATTGGTGGGTGTAAGAGGTTGTGTCGCCGTGGACGCGGGGCATGGCTTGGTTACACAGCTTTCCCTATCTGTGTCGGTTAAGGACCGATCGTTGCATAAGCCATCGAGGCAAGTCACAGACTTATTATCCTGAGCACATACTTGGGTATGGGCACTTGGAAGACTTGTTGCTCTCTTGTCGCGGATCTGGCTCTTTCTGGACCGACTGTCAGGGTTTCTTTTGGTGGAGGAGGTCCTTGCACCGCACTGAGTCTGGGACTCAGGGGCGGGGGCTTGGAGTCCCAGTTTGGATGGGGACCTGGACACCCGGGACAGGAGTGATGGGTTGGTCCTACTTGTGCCTTGGGTACAAGCGGGCGTGTGTTTTCGGGGTACCTAGCTAGAGGCATTGATTCGCGAATCGCCGGGCAATCCGGTACGGCTTGTTTTGTGTATAGCACCGTAGTAAGAACTAAAAGATGAAAGATGGAAGGTAAAGGAAATCTGATTGCTTACCACCTGCTTGAAAATAGCATAGGTGCTTACATAGAATGGTTAGTTAATGAACCAATGCGGCTTTTAATAAAAATCGAATATAAGGACGCACGCTCAGTAATGCTTCCTGCAAACGAAATAAACCCACAAGCCAGATAGCCTTGCATATCCTTGGAGTCTTTTCTTTTCTCTTGCCGGGTAAGTCTTGCTGAGTACAATTGAGTACTTAGGGTTTTATTCTCCCTGTTGTAGGTGACAGGTGGAGACTAAAGCTGATCATTGTGTGTGGATTCCTCCTGGTGGGTTCAGAGAGGGTTTCCTTTACGCTGCGATCATAGTTTTTATTTGTAACTCCTACTAATTGTTTTCTAAATAAAAGTTGCATAATCTGTTGTCGTAGTTTATATATCAAGACTTCATCATGCCATGAATAGCTATTTATTTCCGCTGTAATACTAATCACATGTTTATATTCCGCTGATAACTTAAATTGTTTATATCTCTAATAATATGATTACTTTCCGCTGTTATAATAACAAATATTATACTCTGATGTTGTATTAAAGTGATGTAAGAAATGGTTAAGCATGATGTAAGCTTTATTCTCTCATTTGTGATCCTGATCGCAAAAATATGGATTTTTGGGTTCTCCCATAGGGTGTGCTCGACGAAACCGAGTAATTTAGTGTTCTCCCATGAGTGCTTAGTGTCTAATGGAAGACGAGCACTCCTATGAGGCATTACATTAGGCGGTTCTGCCATAGGTGGTATCAGAGCGCAAATGAGGAAATAAGGCTTCGAAAACCTTTTCTAAAATAAAATTTGACAACAAATTCTTTTCAAAAGTTAGGACATTTATATGCGAAGTATATAAGTAGCCCTATTACTATGGTTATGTATCCTGGATAGATGGCACTCTGCTAACTTAGATAGGATTAATCAAGTTTCTGTAGGTACACTGACTCGAGCATAGTCTGATAGTATCGACTAGTTACAGGGAGAGAACGATGTGCCAAAACTCTGAGAACGGTTGCCCTATATGTTGGCAACAGTGAAAGGATGTATAGGACGTGCATTCATGCATATACTATTTGTGCATCGTAGTGCTCGTATTGCTTGTAGATACGCTATCCATTAGTGTCATGCGTGTCATATCGTGCACGACGGACTTGTTCCTGTTCTAGAGTTAGGTCTACACGGTGGCTTTGTGTTTCACGTTCGCTCATGGTTCACGCCTGTCGTGACCCACATCTCCCCGTACCCCTTTTCTACGCTCTTGTCGGACACCTGCCCTACAGTCGTACTAGTCAGTAATGGCCTCGCACGTCACTCGCCTCGAACGTGCGGAATTTGGTCGATTCGTCGTAGTGATCTGGCGTGGGAACCCTAGTGAACCACGCCAGGACCACTGAATGCTCCACCTTTATAAGCAGAGCCTGACTTAGCTATTGCTATCACCACTCGGCGCACTTTAGCTCGTCTAGCTTTTCCTTTGAGCCAGCTTTCCGCTTAGCTTTCCTTGCAACCACCGCCAGAGATGGCAGGAGCCTGGGTTAGTAGCTAGTGCTTGAACGTTGAGGGTTTTCCTAGAATCCTACATGCCACCCTACAAAAGCTTAGAGTCAGAGATTGTCCCGAGTATGAGGGCCATGAGTATGAGGAGCATGGCACCGAGCGGTGTGAGGTTACCGCCTACATCGGGAAGAGTGAAGAGTTTCCCGACATCACTGAAACCTGGAGTGTGACCGCAACCGGGTTTCACTTCGTTGACACCTACCAGGTTGTGGCCCGCAAAGCCTTGCGGTACCTCTGCCAGATCTATAAAGAGCCCATTGCCCGTACCCCCATGAGGTTCTTTCCACCTTTGGACAGGAATCGGCGGGCATGGAAGGCTTGCATGGAGGCCTTGCAAGGGCCAGATGCGCAAGAGGACAGTCCAACTGTGGTGCACTTGACCATGTACTTGCTTGCTCTGGATGAGCAGTATGACCGGCAAGCCTTGGAACTGAGGAGCTGCCTCCGTCGAGGGGAGGAAGCCGAGATCTTCAACCGGATGCTCGAGGTGCAGCTCGCTGAAGCGCATGCAAGTGCTGTAGCTGCTGAGAGCCAGGAGACTGCCATGTCAGAAGCTATGAAGGAGGCTAAAGATCGGCATGTCCATCAACCGCGTGAGGCCAATCTTGTCACCAGGGCCAAGTGGAGGACGCTGGCTGTTGAAAGGCAGGATGCCCTGATCTTAGAGGGGATCCCTATCCACCCGTCGAAAAGAAGAAGAACTGGTGTTGCAGCACCACCAGCACCTCCACCCTCAGAAGTGTTAGAAGAAGAGCCATTGATTCCTCTCACTCAGCCATTGCCACGAGAAGATGTAGATTAGTTGCATTGGGATGCTGTAACCGTAGTAGTAGTGCTTTTCATCGCTGTCCTCCGGTATTGTACTCTTGCCGTTGTTGTCATCCATAGTTGTTGAGCTCATTCGACCGTAGGTGAATGTTGTGTCGTGAATGGGAGCCTGGATGCCTGTACGATGTACCCGTATAAGACCATTGGAATATGCATTGTGTTATTTCGCTGTGTTTATTGTGTCCATCTACTTTAAGTCTCGTTAGACGTCCTCAAAGTTTCCAAGGGCGATATTAAGTGGGTTACAAGAGAAGTTGACATTCAGATGCCAACAGATCAGCCGTGATTGGATATTATTGGACACTGTATCGACTGATTGTGGATGTCCTAGCAGAACACTTGAATCACTTTAAAACAAATCCGTCGTTGGATTTGAATTCCTTGTCCCTTGTTGTGAAAGGAACCCTTGTTGTTTGAATTTTCCCTTGTAATACACCCCTTATTATGTGGTCTATGACCCCACCGCCTTCATGGTGTGTAAATTGGTAGTAGTTGCCTGGTTAATAGCTTATGGTGCCGTGACGACACCGAGGGCTCCTTGTGGAACAGCTGCCACATGGTGACGCTGCTCGGCACGCGCTGGTATCGAGGTTGTTAACCAAGTACATTTACCAAGTTACACCGTCATACCACTTTTGCTACAAAAATATTCTCCTTGAAAATGTTCGGGTGTTCCAACGGGAAATCCACAATGGGTTGATGCAGAAGTGTTCTCTCAAGGTAAACAAGAGGTGGTTTTGGAGGAAGAACGTATGACATGGTCTTGGTTTACACGGAAGACGGATGTGGTAGAGTAAAGGAAAGAAAAACAAGAGTAGTAAGAAAAGTAAATCTTGAGTAGTTGGGGGTGGGGGTGATTGTAAAAGTCTGAGTGGATGTAATGTCACAAGCCCTATGTTTAGTTGACCGCGCTACGCATGCTGGGTCATTTCGCTACATGCCCTATGAACATTGTCTGTATTGGGCTCTTAGCACCCCGTTTTCGTGTGGCCGCGGCATCGTGCCGTGCTCGCTGTCTTTGTGCACTATGCGTTTTTCCTTTTCCCAGCATCCGGTCGGCTGTCGACTCTCACGCCTCGTCCCTCGTACTGGACCCCCTTCCCTCTCCTTCTTTCTTCTTTTGGCGACACGACCGCCCGCACGCCTGCCTCGTCGAGCGCACCCTCTTATCTCCTATCCTTTATTTCCCATCCGCTCACTTGTGCAGGGAGCGCACCATGGCTGTAATTACCCCCACCGCATGAACCGTCTGTGTATCCCATCCCCGCCGCATCCACTTCCGATGTGTTGCGCCCCACCTCCGATCGCCGCTATAAGATACCCTTGGTCCTTGCTCTTCTTCTTCATCCCCATCCCTTCGGATCCGACGCAGAGTTACGAAATCCAGTCGACATTGGGAAGCTAGGTTTGTCAATCTGAGGTGATGGTGTAATCCAAGAAGAAAGGATCTGGTCTCCGAAGAAGTTAAAGTTCTTTTGGTTGGTTTGATCTTAGGGTTCCCAATGGAGTTTTGGGAGTCCTGTTTCTGGATCGGTTGGTGCTATGCCATGTTTTGGATAATCATCTTCTTGTTGTTTCTCCATTGTCCTCGTCTATCCCGACTTCTAGATTAAGTCTCGATTGCATTAGGTTGCTCTTAACCATGTATCCCTAGATCCCCGTGTGGTTTAGTATTCAAAGTCGTGTAATCTTTCGTGTAATTACTGATCTACGAGATGTAATCGCGTTTCCCTCTTTTGGTTCTTGTTTTGAATCTTGGGACGAGATTCTTTTTAAGGGGGGTTGGTTGTAACACCCCTGGTGTTACGAGTTTGTTTAGCACCACGATTTAGGCTAAGAAAAATTTTGAAGCGAGTTTCTCGGATTTTTTATTTAAAACGTACTTGCCGTGATAAGGGAATCGTGTCTGATTTAATTTTGTGGACTCTAATCAACGCCAAGTCAAATTACTTAGTTCGTAATGATATTCAGGAATATCAAACGACGATTCTGGCGAATGGTTTGTTCTATTAAATTAAATATGAAAAGCGACTTTTAGAAATAAAATAAATCCATTAATAAATAAAACAATATATATATGTATATACTCACGTGTTTATTTTGATAAGCACGCTCAGTTGAAAAGCTTTGGTCTAGAGACATGTTTACGTTTACGTATAGACTCGTTTTAGTCCCTAGATAAATTGGTAACGTACACGCGTCAGCTGCCGTCCTGACCGCTTGAATCACCCAAATTATTGCGTCGCGCCGCAATGTCGAGTCGATTGCTTGCTTTTTCTTTTCCTGTCTGCTTCTGTGCAGTGCCATAGCACGTGGAACATGTGTCGTCCTTGTTGCTGCCACGCTGCTCCTGCTTTTATGAAAGTTGGCCGAACACTCTTGTTTTTCTCCTTTTCTATTTATGTGGCCGCGCCGCTTCGTCCCATTCTGCCTTCGCGTCAGTGCTGTGGCGTGTGTACGAAGTGTCCCCTCGTACTGCTTCCCTCTCTTTCTTTTTCTACTGTCGTGAAGGAGGCATCAATGCTCTTTCTTTACTTGTCTGGTCGTGCTCGACTTTGCTTGTTTGGTCTTGTCCAAATATTTTAATGGGAGCGCCAGCAGCCAACGCACTTTACAGCACAAGCAAGCCGAGTCTTCACGCTGCTTTCCTTCTTTTTCTATTGCTGCTGCCGTGCCAGCATGCCTTGTCTCACGCTGTCCCTTCTCTCTTGCGTCCTTTTCTCTGTGAGTGCCTTAATGAGAGTTGGCCGGAGTGTTGCAGCAGCTGCTTTTATTGTCATTCTTGCTGCTAACGCTGACGGCGCCGCCCGCCATCGCTGCAGCTGTTTTTGGGCACCAGCGGCGGTCAAGAACGTCACCCTCGACTCTGGCACGCTGTCCTTCACGGACCTCACGTTGCTGGAGGACTCCTTCCTCCGTAACGGCTCCGTCGGGCTGACGTGGGTGACTGGCGTGCCTTCTTCTAGCGCCGGCACCATCCTCTATACCAAGGTCGTCGCGTTCCGGGGGCCACACCGCAACCGCCGCGGGGCTGCCATGCCGCAGCAACCGAAGCGCCCACGCCCACCGCTGCCCTGCCTCCACCGCGCGCGCTGCTCATCCGAGCCGACCGCCTGCTGCACGGAGCCGCCCTGCCGGTGCCGCAGCTCCACCGCCTCACCTCCGAGCCGCGCGCGACTCCCTCATTCTGCTTGCCTCTGCTGTGCCGGCGCCCCATCGTCATCCGCGCCGGTGAAGCGCCCCTGCCGTCCCATTCCCGCGCTGGACCACCGCTGTACTTCCGTGCGCCCGTGCCACAGCACCGCTGCCCTCCAGTGTACCGTGCCCGCCTCGGTCCGCGCTGGACCGCAGCCGTATCACCTCGCCACGACGTCTCGGAGCCAGCCGCTGCCGGCTTGCCGCCGCCACGGCTCGCGCGCGGGCAGGCTACAGTGGGCCGGCTCGTTGCTCGCCGCGGCCAGGCCATGGTCGTGCGGGGTCCGGTGCTACTCCCCGGCGGGACTCCTGCCGCCGTCGTTCCTTCCCGGCCGAGATTGGTCGCCGGCCAGAGCTCCTCTGCCTCTGCTCGGTAGCGAAAGGAGAAGAAGATGAAGTGAAGGGTATAACTCCAAGCAGAATCTTTATACAGGGTCTTTACTACGAAATACGTGACTCACTCAAATAGTGTTTATGTCCTGTGGGTTAATTTCGAGAAAACACAGGGTCGTTTATGTATAATCGCCAGGCCTGTTGGTCAGGCCGCACGTGGGCCGGCTTGTTGGGCCGCGTGCGTCGTGCGCTGGGCCAGCCTGCTCCCGTGCGTGGGCTGGCCACGCGTCCGCTGGGCCACCTACGCCGTTGCCACGCCCTGCTGGGCCACTCGCGCCCGCCCCCATTGGGCCACGCCTGTCCCGCGCTGGGCCGGCCTCTGGCACGCGCGCCTGGGCCGCGCTCGTCGATCTTGGGCCGCGGTGGAGCTGCGGTGGAGCCGCGCTCGCCGTGGGCCTTTTGGGCCGCGGTGTTCTTTTAGTTTTTCCAACGAATTAGTGAAGGTTTCTAAAATAGATTTTGAGCTGGTTTTATTATTTAAATATAAAATCATTTAGGAGTCCAAAAATTATGAAACTAGTTTTGTTAGTCTCCTAAAATCATGATCTACCTGTTAGTATAGTTGGTTCACATTGTGTGATATTATTGTTGGAAGCTATATAATTAATTTAAGGTACTTAATATTATAAAATATAAACTTGTAGGAATTTTCATGCTAAATTGGTAATAGTGTTGGATCTAAAACTGTTACAGTAGGTTCCTAGCAATATTTGGTCCTCACTGTAATTTTTGTAGCTCCGGAATAACTAGTAGCTAATTAGATAATGATGTCCTATTGTGAATAAGGATTAAATTCTTATGTTTATATAACTAAAATAATTGTTGGAAAATACGCCTTATCCGACAACGTGTATATGTAGCCTAAGTACGGTCGTTGTTAGATCTAGCTCGTTAACTTGAGAGGCGTAAATCGTATTTTTACGAGTCACGATTGCAGTTGATTAATTACTTCTTGCATTGCATCGCATTGCATATCATATAGGTACGACGATGGATCATCGGATCAAGTGAAGGATGAGTGGGGATCTACATATGGTGTGATGGTATTCTCTCCAGGAGATGATGCAATGAGCTTTCTATTCAGACGATGTAGATACTTTGAAGATGCAGATACTAACTTTTTAATATATATCTTACCCAGGCAAGCCCCGGTGCATAACCCCTACTTTTCTGCAGTTTAAATTATATTTGTGCATTAAGTTTTAAGGAGTTGAATGAAACCCACTTGCATATATATCTTTATCCTAAAGGTCTTACTAGTATAACAAGATCGTGTAGAATGCTATGCTACAGGACTCCAGTAGAAGTCGGGTGATTGCCTGTCACTCGCGAGAGATAGGAAATATATTACTGTATTATTATCACTTGGAAAATGTAAATGGTGGAAAGGAAAAATGGTGACCGGACAGAGATATGGTTTGGATATTGGTGGGTGTAAGAGGTTGTGTCGCCGTGGACGCGGGGCATGGCTTGGTTACATTGCTTTCCCTGTCTGTGTCGGTTAAGGACCGATCGTTGCATAAGCCATTGAGACAAGTCACAGACTTATTATCCCGAGCACATACTTGGGTATGGGCGCTTGGAAGACTTGTTGCTCTCTTGTCGCGGATCCGGCTCTTTCCAGACCGACTGTCAGGGTTTTCTTTTGGTGGAGGAGGTCCTTGCACCGCACTGAGTCTAGGACTCAGGGGCGGGGGCTTGGAGTCCCAGTTTGGACGGGGACCTGGACACCCGGGACAGGAGAGTAATGGGTTGGTCCTACTTGTGCCTTGGGTACAAGCGGGACGTATGTTTTTGGGGTACCCAGCTGGAGGCATTGATTCACGAATCGCTGGGCAATCCGGTACGGCTTGTTTCGTGTCTAGCACCGTAGTAAGAACTAAAAGATGAAAGATGGAAGGTAAAGGAAATCTGATTGCTTACCACCTGCTTAAAAATAGCACAGGTGCTTACATAGAATGGTTAGTTAATGAACCAATGCGGTTTTTAATAAAAATTGAATATAAGGACGCACGCTCAGTAATGCTTCCTGCAAACGAAATAAACCCACAAGCTAGATAGCCTTGCATATCCTTGGAGTCTTTTTTTTCTCTTGCCGGGTAAGTCTTGCTGAGTACAATTGAGTACTCAGGGTTTTATTCTCCCTGTTGCAGGTGACAGGTGGAGACTAAAGCTGATCATTGTGTGTGGATTCCTCCTGGTGGGCTCAGAGAGGGATTCCTTTACGCTGCGATCATAGTTTTTATTTGTAACTCCTACTAATTGTTTTCTAAATAAAAGTTGCATAATCTGTTGTCGTAGTTTATATATCAAGACTTCATCATGCCATGAATAGCTATTTATTTCCGCTGTAATTCTGATCACATGTTTATATTTCGCTGATAACTTAAATTGTTTATATCTCTGATAATATGATTACTTTCCGCTGTTATAATAATAAATATTATACTCTGATGTTGTATTAAAGTGATGTAAGAAATGGTTAAGAATGATGTAAGCTTTATTATCTCATTTGTGATCCTGATGGTAAAAATGTGGATTTTTGGGTTCTCCCATGGGGTGTGCTCGACGGAACCGAGTAATTTAGTGTTCTCCCTTGAGTGCTTAGTGTCTAATAGAAGACGAGCACTCCTGTGAGGCATTACATTAGGCGGTTCTGCCACATTTTGTTACCTACTCTCTATTTCTTTTTCGATGTGTTTGTCTCCACATGTTGTGCATAAAGGTAAATAGGAAACAAGTGTGGGGGAAGCACACCACGACAACAGAACAAAATTCGCTCGCGAAAATCATGAAATTCAGGAAGTAATGGACCAAGAACCACGTCAACCAAGGATGGACCCAAACATGCTCCGGAGCAGGCCGCCCAGTCTTCCCTATGGGCCGGCCGGCTCACCCTAGTGGCCCCATGCCTCGCGCTTCGTACATAGTCAGGTTTGCGGCCCATATGATCTATTTTCATCTATTATGCTTTCTGTTTCAAACCGAATTGAAAATCCTTTGATAAAACAACTTAAAACCTGAGGAGAAGATTATTTCAGTTATGACTAAAGGATAGACTCACATAACATTTTTCCTAGAAGTCATGTTACTGTTGGAAACTTATTATTAGGGACCCCATGTTACTTAAGTTGTTGTGGAATGAGATATAATAGAATAATGAGAACTTGATTCTTGATGTCTCGTTATTGGAGAATTTTATTTCAAAAAGTAAAATGAGTAGCTATACCTCTCCTTTGTGGTAAAGCAATATCCTACCACAGCCATACATAGACTTGGAAAACCTTCTACATATATTAGTTGCTATTGTGTTGAGTTTGGTCAAACCTTGTGACCCTTGTTGAGAAACTTATCATGCTCTCAAGATCAAGATCACGTACACTCCACATATATGCGTTGCTCCTACACTGGGAGTACGCAACACATGTTTTCCATCCACCCAGAAATGTTCTACTCCTACACTAGGAATAGACACAAAAATATGATTGTTAGGATAAATGCTCCAAGTTCTTGTAAATGTCTCTCTTGAAAAGTTTCAATTACAGAAAAAGAGGCATGGGCTATGCAAGAGTTATTCATAAAAGAAAGAAAAAGTATTGAAAAAATAGATAAGTGTCCGAGATATCTAAAATAATGGGTACTCAGATGCCCATCTAGAAAAAAGAAGAAAGAAAAAAATGAATAAGATAGCCCATGTTTTCTTGCAAATGTTTTCTAAGTTTCAAACAAGAGAGATATGTTTCAAGGAGCATAGTAGAATTAGGATAGCCACCATATACACACATATGCACATCTTGATCTAAGAGTATGACATTTTTCTCCTTGTATCCTTGTTTTGACTTTACAATATATGCAAAGCAAGTAGGTTTTCATATTCATCCCTACTTGAGCTCCATAGAAGCTTTTAGAAGTAGGCAAAAAGAAGGCAAAGTCATTAATGCCTTGGCGAGGATCCAAAAATGTCACATATATAGAATGATTTGAGGGTACCACAAAAGGAGAAGGTAAACTATGTTTTGTTTTTAAAAATATTAAAATGTTTCTCCAATTGACTTGACTGAAGGAAGATGGTGATCTATTTCAAGCTGTTCCATTCTTCAACCACCAAAAGTTTCATGGTAGACACTTTGAATCATGCAGTGCATGTATGACTGGGAATGGTTTTATGTTGATGTCTTGTCCTAAGGTTATGTCTTGAGTAATCCATCCTTTTATCGAGGACGAATAAAAGCCAAAGTGTGGGGGAATTTGTTGACGGTAGTTAACACCAATCACAAACCGTCAATATTCCTTGCATAAATAACTAAAATGGATCACCAACATAGACTTAGGGGTTTTAACTGACAAATTCCACGAGTTTTGGTGAATTTATGTTTCCAGCAGGATTTAATCAGAAAATCGCCGAGAAGGACCTATTCGTCAAAAGAAATCCCATATTTCCATAGGATAAACAACGTGGGAAGACTCTAGAAGACTCCAGGAGGCTCTCCACCGAAGCGGAGCCTGAGCCCCTGCCCGGTGGGGCCCCCTCGTTGCTATGTCCGTTCTCCACCACCTTAAGGATTGTATCTCTGCCGTTTATTTAAGTCGATTTGATCCAAAGTCTCAGGATTGACGCTCCAGCCTATATATACCTGCCTACACCCCCAGGGCATGCCAAGTTAGATCCTGAGAGCCTGAGGGCCAGAAACCCTAATCCATATTTCGACCAAGATCAGAGCTAGCAATCAAGAAAAGATTAGTCCTCGTAGGATCTAGTCTTGTAATAGAGATAGAGAGATAGAGTGAGAGGGAAGAATTTTAGAGGAGTCTTGGCATGTTGGTGCTCTCTTTATGGCTTGTACCCTAGCGGAATCAAGTTCTTATTGAGCTTGCTTCTGAGATTTCTCTGGTAATCGACTTCTAATTCAAGTAAGCATCTTTTTCATATTGTTCTTCAGGTTTGCGAGTAAGCATCTTTTTCATATTGTTCTTCAGGTTTGCGACTCTCTTTTGAGTCCTTTAATCCTTATAGCTCCTGGGTTAAAGTAGTATTCATAGTATAAGCGTGGTGCTTAGACTCGGTTACTCGTGGATGTACCATACTTTCTGGATCTGTTGTAGCTCGCGAGGGTGACTCTTATAGCCTCGTTGAATCCTTTGTAGTCCACCCCCCGTTAGTAGGCCTAGCAGGACATTGTTGCTATAAGAAACATACTATGTCTGTGTTTTCTCTAGTAATATCCCCAGAATTGAATAATAGAAGACAAAACTTACCGAAGTAAGAATTCTAGAAGACCTTAGCTATCTCCCCTACGCTCCTATTATCTTGCTTTGATTGTGAAGTTGGGTTAAGTTAGATTTGGTTATTCTCACATATGTTTCCTCGAGCTCGATATAAAATTGGGTACTCCCAGTGAAGTGCTACATCGGTATAATATCTGTGCGCTTGCAGATTATTCTGTGTGCATTAATTTATACCAACAGTTATGTTGGTGTGAATTATATGCGTGAAGATTAAGGACAAACTAGTTCCAAGTGTCATTTAGAGTTGATAGACATTTAGAGTAGTTTTACGATGAGATACAATACGTAAAAGTCCTACTACATATATAGTTATTAGTCTCGTAATGAGACAAAAGACTACCACACACAATTCCTATGACATAAAATCTGGTTTTCAGCATCGGATGCAACATCCACCTCTAATCATGCTTTTACAGAAATGGGGATTTATAGGGACAGCCATCCAACAGAGCGGTCAACGTCCCTACAAATTGAATAGAAAACAAAAAAAAATACGCCCTACCTGTGCTTGCGAGCCATGAGCTCGGCTCATGCGCCGCTTGCAGCTGCACGCATTGTCATGCCCCACTACTCTCATGTCTGCCCAACGCCATGTGTACCCCGCCCGGGCAGGTCTTGCCTGAGCAGTGGCGAAGACAGGGTTAGAGGGGGGCCGACCCCCCAAACTTTAGTACTTTTCTATTATAATTCTTAATGAACTAGCTAAATTATGATGTAATTAAAGGATAAATGACCCACCCTATTGACATTTGACCCCCCAAAATCTAGATCCTAGCTTCGCCACTACGAGGGGGCGGTGCCATGAAGTTCATGCCCACACGCGGCAAGGTGGAAATGGGGAGCTCACGCGTGTAAGTGGCGATGGCTAGGCGAAGCTAGGAGGAGATAAGTGAGAGAGAAAGGTTCGACCATGCGGGTGAAAATTTGAACAATAGTGTGGATTGAAGGGATAAGTGGTCTCTATAGACGATTTTTGCTCGAAAGTTTTGAATAACTTATTTCTAGGTGTGATTGGTCAACCACCCTATCTAAAGAGTGGCTACAAACGAGAGCAGTGAAACTAGTTCACAATCTCTTTTACTGAACACGTATATCCGGCAAAGAATAAGTGAACAGTGTAGTTGTTACACTCCTAGTATTTTCATCCCCCTGATTTGTACAAGTAGAAAAATACAATAAACTTATGCGCGCACACACCGCGGGGTGGCCTCGATCACAGCAATCACAATCAGTGGATGCATATACCGGGCACCTTCCAGCGCACGGGCCCCCGTGCGCGGTCCTCGTCGTCCATCTGCCGGTACGCCCGCCACTCCTGCAGCAGGTTGCCGAGGTCGTGCAGCTTTGCGCCCAGGCCAACGCAGCAGTTGGCGTGCATGGTGTAGAGCGTGTTGAAGTCGCGGGTGTTGTTGCAGAAGCCGGCGTTGTGTTCCGTGTCTAGGAACTGGATGCGCAGGCCGCGCGTGGCCACCAGCTCCACCTTGATCTCGTTCAGCACCTGCTGCTCGTGCTTCCCCGGGAACGCCTCCCGCGCGCCGTGCCACGCCTCGAACGCGCCCACCGTCCGCCGGCTCGACTTGACGTACAGGAACCCCGTGTTTGGCAGGTTCATCGGGCTGTATGGGTCGCCGAAGTAGAAGTCCGACGAGGTCACCATGTGCGCCGCCACAGACATCCGCTCGAACGGGTTCCGGAACCACAGAATGTCCACGTCCTGCACGCAGCGTGTGACAAATGGTAATATCAGAAGGGTGGTTTTGTAAAACATGTTCAGTTTCGCTTTCTCTGGTCTGTTGTTCCTGGATGGAACTATTCCAAGTCAAACTGCTTCGCGCGTGCGTAGGTACCGTGAAGAGGAAGTTGTAGCCGAGCTCGAGGATCCTCTGCTGCAGCCGGACCTTGCTCCAGACCAGGTCGATGTAGTCCTTGCTCGCGAACACCTTCTCGCCGGAGAGGTTGTGCGCGGCGGCCGCGGGAGGAGGTAGCAGTGCGGGTGCACAGCGCGGCAGTGCTCCAGCGCGCCGCCGTCGAGGGCCACCACCAGGAGGTGGTCCACGAAGTGCGCGATCCGCTCGCCGCTGCGGAAGCTCTCCAGGAACAGGTCCAGCAGCGAGTCCTGCGCCGCCCACGCCTCGTTCACCGACGTCATGATCACCGTCCGGTCCTCGTCCGCCACCGCGCGCAGCAGCCGTTCCAGCTCGTCCTCCTGCTCCGCCGCCGTAACCTGCTGCGTGCATGATCGAGCCGGACATGAACAAAAGACGATGTCGTCAAGAAACTGAAATCGAGCAAAGACTGCAGCTTGGCGATCGGAATTTTGGAACCGGCTGGGATATGATGTTTAAGAATTAACCTTTGAGTCGTCGTGAGCAGGAGCGGCAGGTTCTCTTGCCAGGGGAGCAGGAGTCTCCTGGACGGGAGCATCATCGAAGCCCGTGGTTCCATTGGCCCAGGTCGATATCCCCGTGAACCGCCCTCCGCTCATCGCCGTCGTCAGGAAGAAGAGCAGGACGGCGGCGGCGGACGCCCCGAGGATGAAGGACACGAGCTGGTGAAGCGCGTTCTGCTGGCTGCCCATCGGAACACCGCTGCTGCCAACAACACCGGTCGCCTGCAGCCCAGAAGCCAAGAACAGAGACGAGGCGATCGAGGTGGAGTGTCGTAGAGGGGAACTGCTCTTGGTCTATACTTAACTCTTTGGCTCGCTTCAGTTTCCTTTTAAAAATCCAATGTAAGAGAAACTTGACAGTTTGGTGTTTATTACTAGGGTGTTGATCCTGTCAAAGGAGGTGACATTAGCCGACGACGACGAGACCGGTTCTGGTGTGCTACATCTACACCACACGCGGTGAAAATCGAAATGTATTCCCTACGTACCAAATTATAAGTTATTCTAAAAATCTTAGAGAGTCAAAATATCTTAAGTTTGACCAAATTTATATGATAAGATAATAATATTTATGAAATCAACTAAGTACTATTAAATTCTTTATTAATTATATTTTTGTAGTATACCTATTTGATGTCATAAATCTTTGTAATTCTAACTATAATTTTAGTCAAACATGAGATTCTTTGACTCTCCAAGATTCTTGGAATAACTTATAATTTGGGACGGAGGGAATACTAGTAATTAGGACATCGATCGATGTGTTTTTGGTTTTGGTAAACATCAAAGAAAAAACTTGCTCTTCTTCCGTAAAAAATTCTTCTAAAAATACCGAACCCAATCGTTGCATAAAAGTATGTTTCACTGTCTACATGTGCATTTCCAACGTTCGTGTGGAGAGTCAAACGTGTCTCGGTCGGCAATCAAGGGAACGTTCTGTGCTCTTCAGTAATCTAATCTGAGCCTGAGAACTGTTGATCCATGTGCATCTGTATATCGCCGCAAATCAATACCGTTCATTAATTATTTAGAGTGCAAAATTTGCTCAGCAGTCAGCGCTGTAGCGTGTACTACTGCACATTTTCTGGAATGGTAGAGTAATAACAGTTCTACAGTATATGAGTGCAGATTAGATCTCCTTGTGGCCATTTGACACCTCAGTTTTTTTTTTTTGAATGGACCGTTTGACACCTCAGTTACCTGTACTAATAAACACTCTGGGATCACTAAACTATTGCCTTCTCTAAAATATAATCAGCTTGTTCGTTTGTTGGTTTCAGTCAAGACTTATCAATCAGCCGACAGTGTTTTTTTCTCACAATAAACCAGCACCAGCCGGGCTTATCAGTCTAAAAACCAACGAGTGAACAGGTCCAAATATTGTTCAACGCTTCAGGGTACCATGCGTGTACGTGCATGATCAATGATGTCGATGTCGATATCGATCCACTGGTGATTCATTACTAGTAGTATTTTCAGTGGCTTTCGCTAACAACTCTTCAGTCGTACAGATTTCACGTGGTACATCCCAGGCTGAGCGAAGCCCTGCTATCTATTATTCTATCTCAAAACAATATGCATAATTGCCTTACCGGGGGCGATCGAGCTGCTTCCTTCTTCCCTGTGTTAATATAAATAATAAATAAATTATTACTTGATTCTGTCAAACTGAGATGGCGACGTGTGCTGACCGAAATGTTGGTGACCTGTTACTAACCTTCCAGGGCGATGGCGATCTCTTTTTTCCGCCTCACGGATCACTGACCATGGAAAGTAGCGGTAGAAAGTCGTGATTGACTGCTTTCGGATCCCGAAGGGTGAAAAGGCAGTACGGTTTGGTTTGCCTCGATTTTACCTGGCATCGCCTCGGTTCAGTGGTTCTGAACTTCTGATTTCGTGAAAAAACGAAGACCGTCGGGAGGGGGATTTTGGCGATGAAACGGGGCTCCTTCCTGAACCATGACTGAAATCTACTAGCCAACTGCCCACGAAGGGGTGCTAAGGCCAGGATTTTGGCCGGGTGAATGACAAGTGTGGGCCGAGGGCGACTACTTTTGTTGTCACACGACTACTGGACCACAGCACTGGTAACCTGTGCTTCAAACCGGGTGTTTAGTCTGAGAAATTGGTTGGTCCGTATTCTTCTTATCACGCTTATGTTCTGTTTATTTATCATTTGTAGAATACAATGTACTTCATCTACCCTAAAACTTTTTTTTTCGCGACTGTACATTGAGGGTCTGAGGCACGTTTCTCATTAAGAGCAAGTAGAGTTTAAAAAGGTACAAAGGACTAGCAAGTAATCCTACAACAGCGGTCCCAAAGACACAGCGGTCCCAAAGACACAACGAGCAGCGAGAGAAAAACAGACCCTTGTTCATCGAACTTGTGAAGCTTGACTTTTCCAATCCTAATAGGTTTTATATAACTGACCAAGAAGCTTACTTTGCTTGCTTACGTGCAGAACTGAAGAGCAGTGAATCCTTAACTTTTCACATGCGGCACTAGTTACTCATTCATTTTGTTGTGTGGTTATGTAGACTATCCGTGGCTTGGAGACTTATTTATCGACCATGTCATAGATTTTAATCCGTCTAGGAATTAAAGTCCGTAGTCCGTATTGACACATGGTGCTCTAATTCGTATGTGTATGCTGCCGTGGAGGGCCACGCGCAGCGGGTGGCAGTGCCGCCTCGTGCTGTCGTGCAGTCGTGCGCGCCGCGGGAGTCGCGGTCCTGCTCCCAAGTCAAGCGCCGCCCTCGTACTGGGCTTCTGGCAGTGGACGGCCCATCTCGTAGCCTTTCTCAGCTGAACGTCCACGATGTCGCCCTGCTGCAGTGCTGCTGCTCCCGAGCGGCGTGGGGCCCGCAAAGAAAAAAAAATCTAATTCCCCAACCTCCCGGGACCTTTCCCGCAACCGCGGGACGGAGAGAGAAGCTTTACATTCCCCAACTCTATATAAATATTGTTGTTTATTTTCTTGTGAAGGATTGTAACGGGCGACCAGAGGGGGGTGAATGGTTGCGGAAGCCAAATATTTCTAACAAAAATTTCTAACCCTTCTCCTAAACACAAAACCTGAATAAATCACGTTTTTCAAATCTGGACAGAACTCTATGTACCTAATAAATCTGATGTGGACGAAAATCCGTAACTCCGATCGAGCTAAAAATTTGTCAGATTAAACTAGATGAAATTACGAAACTAACCCAACTGGAATCGGACTTACGGATCTTGGGATAAAAATAAAACAAGCAGACTATGTCAGATGCTGACGAGAATTGTAAAGAACCAATCGAGATGCACAACATCAATCATTACAGATGAAAGATTAAATTGAGTAATTGAACTTACAAAAGTGCATCTAGCCTCCGCCCGAACATCCTCCCTCTCTTAATCGGAGAGATCAACAAAAACCTCTCACTAGAATTCAAACCCTAGGCTAGATCGGAGAGAGGAAAATTGAACCATGGAACCCCAGGGCATGAGTACTGTTCACGGGTACTGTTCACGCGTGCATAGTAACTCGCCGGGAGCCCATAACGTCCTACCTTCCCAACCCTAGGTGCCACATATTTATATCCCCAAAGGGTGGCACGACCTATTTTCACATAACCCCCTACGCTAAATAAATCCAACGTAGGGGCGTAAATTCCAATTACGTCCTCCATGGCAAATTCCGCGATGTCCGCGATCCCTCCATCTCCGCGATGTGATCCTCGCGATGTCGCCGCACGACCATCCGAAATCGTATCGCGATCGCCAAAATTTTCCATCTTTGGCTAACGCCAGATGACGGGCCAGGCGTCGAGACGATGCATGGCTTTGTGGCTCAACCAACCGAACCCTGATTTTGTGGCATAATCCGGAAACCTCCTCGACGTCCTCCCGCCATGTAGCAGTGCATGAGCGTACACGCGACGATCGCCTATCCCTCGAACGCAAGCCTCGATCCGCCCTTCTCCGCCTCCGCTTGTTTTTCGACGCTGCATCCTATCTTTCGTTCTTCACTGTCAGCCGCGATGTACCTTTTCTCCACTGTCACTGCAACCACACAACCGCCAAGAGACACGTCACACGCACACCGTGTTGTCAATCGCTCATCACCAAGGTGCTAGCACACCGGCATCTCAATCTCCCCCTTGATGAGTGCATTGACAACACCACACCGCACAAATTTATTGGAACTAAAAAAATAAAAAGAAAGAAAAAGAAACAATCTTGATCCCCAAAGACATGGGCTAGCAAAAAAGCTAGGCTCGACACAATCAAGACAGAAATTTACTCTCCCCAAAGTGAATCAAAAGCCATATCAATCTCCCAAAAGCAATCTCAGCAGCAAAACAGCAAAACTCACAAATTTCAGCAAAACTCCCCCTGCAAGAATGAACCAGCAAAACTCCCCCTGCAAGAATGAACGAACTCCCCCTGCAAGAATGAATTTGTGCGCTACTCACTCTCCCCCTTGTTGACAAAGCACTCCATCAAGATAAAATGCAAGGAACCAATTTAGAGAAAAGCATGTGAGAAAGCACAAGTTGAAGCTTCTGAGACATATGCCAAATACTTATAAAAGCTAACCAACAACACTAGCTATCCAGAGAAGGAACAATATAATGCCATGACCAATAAAAATTTAGAACTGAAATCTGTTTGAAAACTAATGTGCCAGGCAAAAACATGCACATTCCAAACTCAGTGCAAAGCTGAAGACAAAACATATAACGAGCTCACACGACAGATACACAGCTTCAGTCAAAGTTCACTACAATGCCCACAAATGCATTCACTTGTCATATTTAATTCTGACTTTTGTGAGCATGATAAGCAGGGATATGGGAAGCAAGAGTTGTGCCCAGCCAGTTTGTTTAATTTTGTTTATGAGCGAGAACCAGCAGGGACATGGGAAAAACAGAGTTGCGCCCATATTTAAATTTTCAGTAAGGCAAGCAGATCATGAGCTAAATAGCAGAGATATGGGAATTCAGAGTTTTTGCTCACAACCATACTATGCACTCCCGAGTTAAAACTTGTATTGTGAGTTACATTTGCAGTGAAAAAACCATTAAAAGAAGCTGACTACCGAACCATGAGCAAGATATATGTCAAGTATTTAACAAGTCACTAGATCCACCAAGCATAGCCCAACATAATTTTTTAAGTATATATCTGTGCTGTTTTCAAAATAAAAATTGGTCAAGCAAAGCATTCAAACCTCTCCAAAAGCATCGATCGCAAACTAGCCAAAACAAGTATAAGGCATATGTAACTGAAGCAACTTACAATGATACTAGAATGGGTAACACACCCCAAACTCACCACGCAAACGTGCAAACGTGGTTTGATCGAGTGGTTTAGTCAGAATATCAGCAAGTTGCTGACTAGTATCAATGTATTTAAGCTTAATATCACCCTTCTCAGCATGATCCCTCAGAAAATGATGACGAACCTCAATGTGTTTCGTCTTAGAGTGAAGCACAGGATTCTTTGCAACACTTATAGCGCTAGTGCTGTCACACAAGAGAGGAACGCGAGAAAACGACAAACCAAAATCGCGAAGGGTAGCTATCATCCATAAAAGCTGAGAACAACAACTAGCAGCAGCAACATACTCAGCCTCTGTAGTAGATTGAGCAACATTAGATTGTTTTCTAGAGGACCAAGAAACAAGCGAAGAACCCAAAAATTGGCAAGTACCCGATGTAGACTTTCTATCCAAACGACACCCAGCAAAATCAGCATCCGAATAACCACACAAACTGAGAGTTGAAGCAGCAGAGTACCAAAGGCCAAATGCAGGAGTAAATCGAAGATACCTCATTATGCGCTTCTTCACTTTGACGGTGAGAAGTCCTGGGGACGCCAAAAAAACGCACACACATACACACAAAGAAAGTGTATATCGGCCTCGAAAGCGATCCAAGTACAAGAACGACCCAATCATGCTTCGATATTCCTTCTGATCCACGGGCTCTCCGTCCTCATCAGCATCCAAAGCAGGGCTAGTCGGCATGGGCGTAGAAATTGGCTTCGCATCATCCATCGCAAACTTCTTCAGGACATCCTTCGTGTACTTTCCTTGATGCACAAATGTACCTTCCGAAGTTTGTTTTATTTGTAAGCCAAGAAAGAAATTCAGCTCGCCCATCATAGACATCTCAAATTCTTTACTCATCACATCTGCAAACTTTTTCACAAGAGCATGAGAGGAACCACCGAAAATGATATCATCCACATAAATCTGAACTATTAAAGTGTCATTTCCTTGCCTGAGGAGAAAAAGAGTTTTATCAACTGAGCCCATTTTGAACCCGTTTTTAAGCAGAAAAGTTTTCAATCTAGCATACCAAGCACGAGGTGCTTGCTTCAAACCATATAAAGCCTTTTGCAACTTAAAAACATGATCAGGAAAATTGAGATGTTCAAAACCAGGCGGTTGTTTAACATAAACTTCTTCTTCTATAAAACCATTCAGAAAAGCACTTTTCACATCCATTTGATAAAGCTTATATCCACGTGAAGCAGCAAATGCAAGCAAAATACGAATGGCTTCTAAACGAGCAACAGGAGCAAAAGTTTCACCATAATCAATACCCTCTTTTTGAGAAAAGCCCTGAGCAACCAGCCTAGCTTTATTTCTAACAACATGACCATCTTCCCCTTGTTTGTTCTTAAAAACCCATTTAGTTCCAATTGGTTTACAAGAAGGAGGAGGATCAACCAAAACGCAAACCTGATTCCATGCAAAATTTTCTAACTCCTCATGCATGGCATTGACCCAGTTAGAATCAGATAAAGCATGTCCAACATCTCGGGGTTCAAAAGAGGCAACAAAGGCGATATCTTAAAGACACAATAATTTTATTTTTCATACCTCTACATTCCTTGTCGTGCGTTCATCCAAATTACCTATTATGTTCTTGGCGGGATGACAATTACAATGTGTCGTGGTCTTTGTATGTTTGAAATCGCCTCCCCCCTCAAGCTGCGGTAGGTACATGATCAGCGATCGGTGAAGCTGCAGGCTCTCATCAGAGATGTACGTGTCGGTGATGGTCCATCCTCCAAAGTGGTGGAGGGCGCCTGCTCAGGCTGGGCGCCAGGCTCCCCCTGCATTGTAGGCTGGGCATCATTGTCATCGTCGTCGTCACATCCATCTTCCTCTTTCTCATCCTCAAAAATATCCTGCCCGATCTCGTCATCACCTGCACACTCAAAAGCAGAAGAAAAACAAGGCATTGTCTCGTCGAAGGTGACCTCACATGTCTCATCGATGCGGTTAGTATCAAGATTAAGCACACGGTACGCTCGCCCTTGCAAGGCATACCCCAAAAATAACCCATCGGAAGAACGCGATTCAAATTTATCCAAATTTCTCTTTTTCAATATAAAACACTTGCAGCCAAAAACTCGAAAGTGGAAAACTTTGGGAGGTCGACCAAATCTCAACTCATAAGATGTTTTTCGCAGAAAAGCTCTCAGAAAAATGCGATTAGCAACATAGCAAGCGGTGTTGATAGCCTCACCAAAAAACGTCTAGGAGTTTTATGTTCATCAAGCATTGTCCTAGCCATCTCAACAAGCGTCACGATTTTACGCTCAACAACACCGTTACGGGAGGAACGTAAGGTGAGGAAAAGCGATGATCTAAACCTTGTTCTCGAACAAAAAGCTTTCATGCGAGAATTCTTGAATTTCGCATCGTTGTCCTTCGCGAATTGCTCTAACGGCATTATTTGACAACTCATTTTCAGACTTCGAACAAGATCATGAACATGTGAGAAAGCCTCATCCTTAGATTCCAAAAAGAACACCCATGAATATCGAGAAAAATCATCCACAACGACGAGCACATACCACTTCCCACAAAAGCAGACCGAACACGAAATTTGGACCAATGATGTCCATATGTAACAGTTCACCCCGGTCGTCTCGTCATCACCGAGTCACAGGTGCATGAGAAGCAACAACCATTTTCCATGTTTGCGGGAGCACAAATCAAATCCTTTTCAAACTTGAGTTTGGTAAACCATCAATTAAATCCAATGAACTCAAACGACAAAGCAAATCAAAGCTCAAGTGGCCCAACCGACGATGCCACTTCCAAATCGGGGGGAACCATGAGCAACTAAACAATGAGTTTCACCAAAAGATTTAGAAAAATCAGCTTTAAAAATCCGTCTAAAAGGAGAAATCTTGCAAACAAGGTTACCAGTGAGAATCAAGAACACGCGAATTTCCTTTCTTAAAACGAACCTCAAAATCATCCTCAAGAAGTTGTAAACAGATGACAAATTATAATGCAAATTCTTTACCAATGCGGACGTCCTTTAACGTGTATTTATCATTACCTTGATGCAGCCATGCGCCATTACCTTACCTTGACTTTTATCCCCAAAAGTGATGTTTTCCTTTACGCTCGTGGGGGTGAGGTGGAGAACCATTTATCATCTCCGGTCATATGGCGCGAACAACCGAGTCCATTATCCATATGTCCTCCTCGCCTCCAACCCGCAATCAACAACGAGAGCGAGGGTGAGCTAATGACTCAACACTGGGGTTAGGATAATGTAATGAAAACCAGTGCTGAGCCACTTGCTCAAAAGAAGCATTAGCAAAATCAAAGCTCTCAAAAAAACGATGAGAACCACGAGGGGGAATACGTGGTCTGTCATCCCGATGTTGTGCAAGAGCACGAGTACGTGAGCGAAAACCAGAAGAGCGAACAAATGGCTCATGTCTCAAAACAGGACGATCATGAGTACCACGTACATGGTACTGCTCACATCTAAAAACACGACGATCATGAGTACCATGTGTGGGGTACTGCTCACGTCGTTCAGCACGCATCCTCCGATAACAGAACTCATAAAGATGACCATCATGACTGCAAAAATCACAATGATAAAGCTTGCGTGCAGGAGCGAAAGAAGCCTCAGCATTAGAACTAGAAGCAACAAAAACAGGCTTAGCAAAATGATCACAAGAAGAACCATTTGGCTTAGTATTTTGTACACCCTTGAAGTGTTTTGGCTTAGGCACCCAAACCTGCTTTTTAGGAGTAGATCTAGATGTCTCAACCAGCAACCCATCAGAGGTGACACCTGAACCCTTCCTAGGAGGTGGTCCAGTATATTTAGCCAAAGGTGGATTCTTCTCATCAACAGGCGGTCCACTTTTTTCACCAAAAACATGTTTCAAGTCATAACCGGGACCAAAACGCTCACCCCGTTTAATTTGAGCAATAGTCATACCAATTTGAGGCTCACGAATAGAACACCAACCAAGAATAGTTCTCAAATGCTTATTTTCTTCTTCCAAATCAGCAAGTTTGCCCCTTAAATCATTATTTTCAACAACAAAATTAGGACAAGTTAGGCATGAAGGAAGAACCGGACAAGTGTGTTTTTCCAACTCAACAATATGTGATTTAGCAACATTTAATTCAGATCGTAAAGTTGGACAAATCAAACAATCCGGCAAATCAGGACAAGTGTGTTCTTCAAAATTTTTTACCCGATATAAAGCATTATCCAAGTCAACTTTCAGAAGCGGGCAAGAAACACAAGTACCAAGCAAATTCGACCGAGAACGAAGTTCATTTAGTTCAGCATAAAGTTTATCTCGATCATCAACAATGAAAGAATACTTGGTTTGCAATTTAGAAAGCGAAATCATATGAATTGAGCATTCTTCACATTCATCAGGTTCAGCAGGATTAGATGCAGCATTTTTGAGAGTAGCTAGTTCAGCACAAGTTTTATCATAATCAGTTTTAAGTTTAGCCAACACTTTATTTTGCTTATGAACAATTTTAGTTAAATTAGCTATTCTTTGTTCTGCAGAAGTATCTACCTCATCATCAGAAGTTTCATCGTTGCTGTCGGTTGATGCATCACCCTCCAAGGCCATAGTACATATCCCACCATTGATGCCAGCATCAGTGATGAAGCAAAGTCCATCTGTCTTCTTGGGTGTCTCATCCTCGGAATCTGAATCGCTGGAGTCTGACGAGCCACCTGAAACATATTGTCCAAGAGAAGATAACAAAACATTTGCAGCCTTAGCGACTTGCTTGGCAGAGTATTTTTGTCCGCCTTTCTTCCATTGCTTATCCTTCTTCTTCTTCCTCTCCCTAAACTTCTCCTGGCGCCTGGAGGAGTTATTGCCCTGCTCAAAAGATCTCTGCTTGTTTGGGCAATCAGCAGCAAAATGTCCTCGCTCACCACAGTTGAAGCAGCCATCTGAACGTCTTCTATTACGCCTGTTGTCATACACACGCTTAAACTTGTTGGAGAGCAGTACAAGCTGATCATCATCTAGCACCTCCAACTCCTCATCTGTAACATGACACAAAGAAGACAAAGCAAAACTGGAAACATTTGGATTAGCATTAGTGTTAGTCTTATTTCTAGAAACCAAAGCCATTGGAACGTCAGAAGAAGAAGCAGCTGTGGGATTTTTCAATTTACGCTTAGAAACAATTTCAATCTCTTTTGATTTGAGCTTACTGTAAAGCTCATCAGTGGTGAGAGTCTCATAACCTCTGATTCAACGATCGCCTCAACTTTCATATCCCATTCATCATTAAGTGAATGTAATAATCTGAGAGCCCTAGCATGATCATCATAAGGCATATTGCTATTCATGGCCTTCATCTTATTAACAATCATTTGAAAACGTGCAAACATGTCATCAATAGACTCACTAGGCAATTGGCAAAAAGCATCAAACTCTTTTCGGTGAATCTCAAATTTTCGGTTTTTCACAGTGTTTGAGCCTTCATGATATTTTCTAAGTTTCTCCCAGATCTGATAAGCGAGATCTTCACTAGAAACCCGATCATATTCAGTTTTACAAATAGAAGCCTGTAAAATAGCAACAGCACGATGATTTGTTTCAAGAAGCCCGATCTCAGCGGCGTCAGTCGGTTCCTCAGCTGGAATCACATATGTGGCATTTTGTGTGATTTTCCATAGCTTCAGCGACTTGCCTTTGAGATAGTTGGTCATACGTGCCTTCCAGTAATCATAATCAGTCCCATCAAAAAACGGAGCGCGAACATCAAACTTTTCATTGGTCGCCATAGCTTTCAGCACCGATTAAGGTATAGAAAACCTAAACCGGCTCTGGTACCAATTGAAGGATCGTAACGGACGACCAGAGGGGGGGTGAATGGTTGCGGAAGCCAAATATTTCTAACAAAAATTTCTAACCCTTCCCCTAAACACAAAACCTGAATAAATCACGTTTTTCAAATCTGGACAGAACTCTATGTACCTAGTAAACCTGATGTGGACGAAAATCCGTAACTCCGATCGACCTAAAAATTTGTCAGATTAAACTAAATGAAATTACGAAACTAACCCAACTGGAATCACGTCAATCGGACTTACGGATATTGAGAAAAAAATAAAACAAGCAGACTATGTCAAATGCTGACGAGAATTGTAAAGAACCAATCGAGATGCACAACATCAATCATTACAGATGAAAGATTAAATTGAGTAATTGAACTTACAAAAGTGCATCTAGCCTCCGCCCGAACATCCTCCCTCTCTTAAACGGAGAGATCAACAAAAACCTCTCACTAGAATTCAAACCCTAGGCTAGACCGGAGAGAGGAAAACTGAACCGTGGAACCCCGGGGCATGAGTACTGTTCACGGGTACTGTTCACGCATGCATAGTAACTCTCCAGGAGCCCAAAACGTCCTACCTTCTCAACCCTAGGTGCCACATATTTATGTCTCCAAAGGGTGGCACGACCTATTTTCACATAACCCCCTACGCTAAATAAATCCAACGTAGGGGCGTAAATTCCAATTACGTCCTCCATGGCAAATTCCGCGATGTCCACGATCCCTCCATCTCCGCGATGTGATCCTCGCGATGTCGCCGCACGACCATCCAAAATCGTATCACGATCGCCAGAATTTTCCATCTTCGGCCAACGCCTGCCGCACGGGCGTCCCGGTACGATGCATGGCTTTGTGGCTCAACCAGCGAACCCCAGATTTTGTGGCATAATCCGGAAACCTCCCTCGACGTCCTCCCGCCATGTAGCCAGGTACAGTAGACGTACACCGCACGATCGCCTATCCCTCGAACGCAAGCCTCGATCCGCCCTTCTCCGCCCCCGCGGTTTTTCGACGCGGCATCCTATCTTCGTTCTTCACTCGTCGCCGCATGTACCTTGTCTCCACCTGTCACCTGCAACCACAACCTGCTAAGAGACACGTCACACGCACACTGTGTTGTCAATCGCTCATCACCAAGGTGCTAGCACACCGGCATCTCAATCTCCCCCTTGATGAGTGCATTGACAACACCACACCGCACAAATTTATTGGAACTAAAAAAATAAAAAGAAAGAAAAAGAAACAATCTTGATCCCCAAAGACATGGGCTAGCGAAAAAGCTAGGCTCGACACAATCAAGACAGAAATTTACTCTCCCCAAAGTGAATCAAAAGCCATATCAATCTCCCAAAAGCAATCTCAGCAGCAAAACAGCAAAACTCACAAATTTCAGCAAAACTCCCCCTGCAAGAATGAACCAGCAAAACTCCCCCTGCAAGAATGAACGAACTCCCCCTGCAAGAATGAATTTGTGCGCTACTCACTCTCCCCCTTGTTGACAAAGCACTCCATCAAGATAAAATGCAAGGAACCAATTTAGAGAAAAGCATGTGAGAAAGCACAAGTTGAAGCTTCTGAGACATATGCCAAATACTTATAAAAGCTAACCAACAACACTAGCTATCCAGAGAAGGAACAATACAATGCCATGACCAATAAAAATTTAGAACTGAAATCTGTTTGAAAACTAATGTGCCAGGCAAAAACATGCACATTCCAAACTCAGTGCAAAGCTGAAGACAAAACATATAGCGAGCTCACACGACAGATACACAGCTTCAGTCAAAGTTCACTGCAATGCCCACAAATGCATTCACTTGTCATATTTAATTCTGACTTTTGTGAGCATGATAAGCGGGGATATGGGAAGCAAGAGTTGTGCCAAACCAGTTTGTTTAATTTTGTTTATGAGCGAGAACCAAGCAGGGACATGGGAAAAACAGAGTTGCGCCCATATTTAAATTTTCAAGAAGGCAAGCGGATCATGAGCTAAATAGCAGAGAGATATGGGAATTCAGAGTTTTTGCTCACAACCATACTATGCACTCCCGAGTTAAAACTTGTATTGTGAGTTACATTTGCAGTGAAAAAACCATTAAAAGAAGCTGACTACCGAACCATGAGCAAGATATATGTCAAGTATTCAACAAGTCACTAGATCCAGAAAAGCAAGCATAGCCCAACATAATTTTTTAAGTATATATCTGTGCTGTTTTCAAAATAAAAATTGGTCAAGCAAAGCATTCAAACCTCTCCAAAAGCATCGATCGCAAACTAGCCAAAACAAGTATAAGGCATATGTAACTGAAGCAACTTACAATGATACTAGAATGGGTAACACACCCCAAACTCACCACGCAAACGTGCAAACGTGGTTTGATCGAGTGGTTTAGTCAGAATATCAGCAAGTTGCTGACTAGTATCAATGTATTTAAGCTTAATATCACCCTTCTCAAAGATGATCCTCGAAAATGATGACGAACCTCAATGTGTTTCGTCTTAGAGTGAAGCACAGGATTCTTTGCAACACTTATAGCGCTAGTCTTTGTCACACAAGAGAGGAACACGAGAAAAGCGACAAACCAAAATCGTGAAGGGTAGCTATCATCCATAAAAGTGAGAACAACAACTAGCAAAGCAGACAACATACTCACCTCTCTGTAGTAGATTGAGCAACATTAGATTGTTTTCTAGAGGACCAAGAAACAAGCGAAGAACCCAAAAATTGGCAAGTACCGATGTAGACTTTCTATCCAAATGACACCCAACCAAAATCAGCATCCGAATAACCACACAAACCGAGAGTTGAAGCGCAGAGAGTACCAAAGGCCAAATGCAGGAGTAAATCGAAGATACCTCATTATGCGCTTCACCTTTGACGGTGAGAAGTCCTGGGGGCCTTTGAAAACGAGCACACATACACACTGACAAAGTGTATATCCGGCCTCGTAGCGAGCCAAGTGCAAGAATGACCCAATCATGCTTCGATATTCCTTCCGATCCACGGGCTCTCCGTCCTCATCAGCATCCAAAGCAGGGCTAGTCGGCATGGGCGTAGAAATTGGCTTCGCATCATCCATCGCAAACTTCTTCAGGACATCCTTCGTGTACTTTCCTTGATGCACAAATGTACCTTCCGAAGTTTGTTTTATTTGTAAGCCAAGAAAGAAATTCAGCTCGCCCATCATAGACATCTCAAATTCTTTACTCATCACATCTGCAAACTTTTTCACAAGAGCATGAGAGGAACCACCGAAAATGATATCATCCACATAAATCTGAACTATTAAAGTGTCATTTCCTTGCCTGAGGAGAAAAAGAGTTTTATCAACTGAGCCCATTTTGAACCCGTTTTTAAGCAGAAAAGTTTTCAATCTAGCATACCAAGCACGAGGTGCTTGCTTCAAACCATATAAAGCCTTTTGCAACTTAAAAACACGATCAGGAAAATTGGGATGTTCAAAACCAGGCGGTTGTTTAACATAAACTTCTTCTTCTATAAAACCATTCAGAAAAGCACTTTTCACATCCATTTGATAAAGCTTATATCCACGTGAAGCAGCAAATGCAAGCAAAATACGAATGGCTTGGGTGTCTCATCCTCGGAATCTGAATCGCTGGAGTCTGACGAGCCACCTGAAACATACTGTCCAAGAGAAGATAACAAAACATTTGCAGCCTTAGCGACTTGCTTGTCAGAGTATTTTTGTCCGCCTTTCTTCCATTGCTTATCCTTCTTCTTCTTCCTCTCCCTGAACTTCTCCTGGCGCCTGGAGGAGTTATTGCCCCGCTCAAAAGATCTCGCTTGTTTGGGCAATCGTGACAAAGTGTCCTCCTCACCACAGTTGAAGCGACCATCCGAGCGTCTTCTATTACGCTTTGTTGTCATACACACGCTTAAACTTGTTGGAGAGCAGTACAAGCTGATCATCATCTAGCACCTCCAACTCCTCATCTGCAACATGACACAAAGAAGACAAAGCAAAACTGGAAACATTTGGATTAGCATTAGTGTTAGTCTTATTTCCAGAAACCAAAGCCATTGGAACGTCAGAAGAAGAAGCAGCTGTGGGATTTTTCAATTTACGCTTAGAAACAATTTCAATCTCTTTTGATTTGAGCTTACTGTAAAGCTCATCAGTGGTGAGAGTCTCATAACCTACAGATTCAACGATCGCCTCAACTTTCATATCCCATTCATCATTAAGTGAATGTAATAATCTGAGAGCCCTAGCATGATCATCATAAGGCATATTGCTATTCATGGCCTTCATCTTATTAACAATCACTTGAAAAGCGTGCAAACATGTCATCAATAGACTCACTAGGCAATTGGCAAAAAGCATCAAACTCTTTTCGGTGAATCTCAAATTTTCGGTTTTTTCACGGTGTTTGAGCCTTCATGATATTTTCTAAGTTTCTCCCAGATCGATAAGCGAGATCTTCACTAGAAACCCGATCATATTCAGTTTTACAAATAGAAGCTCGTAAAATAGCAACAAAGACGATGATTTGTTTCAAGAAGCCCGATCTCGGTGGCGTCGTTCGGTTCCTCAATTTGGAATCACATATGTGGCATTTTGTGTGATTTTCCATAGCTTCAAATGACTTGCCTTTGAGATAGTTGGTCATACGTGCCTTCCCGGTAATCATAATCAGTCCCATCAAAAAGCGGGCGCTTGAACATCAAACTTTTCATTGGTCGCCATAGCTTTCAAAGACCGATTAAGGTATAGAAAACCTAAAGCGCTCTGGTACCAATTGAAGGATCGTGAACAGGCGACCGGAGAGGGTGAATGGTTGCGGAAGCCAAATATTTCTAACAAAAATTTCTAACCCTTCCCCTAAACACAAAACCTGAATAAATCACGTTTTCAAATCGGACAGAACTCTATGTACCTAGTAAACTGATGTGGACGAAAATCCGTAATCTCGATCGACCTAAAAATTTGTCGATTAAACTAGATGAAATTACGAAACTAACCCAACTGGAATCGGACTTACGGATCTTGGGATAAAAATAAAACAAGCAGACTATGTCGATCTTGACGAGAATTGTAAAGAACCAATCGAGATGCACAACATCAATCATTACAGATGAAAGATTAAATTGAGTAATTGAACTTACAAAAGTGCATCTAGCCTCTTGAACATCCTCCCTCTCTTAATCGGAGAGATCAACAAAACCACTCACTAGAATTCAAACCCTAGGCTAGACCAGGAGAGAGGAAAATTGAACCATGGAACCCCGGGGCATGAGTCGCATTCACAGGGTCTGTTCACACGTGCATAGTAACTCGCCGGGAGCCCAAAACGTCCTACCTTCTCAACCCTAGGTGCCACATATTTATATCCCCAAAGGGTGGCACGACCTATTTTCACATAACCCCCTACGCTAAATAAATCCAACGTAGGGGCGTAAATTCCAATTACGTCCTCCATGGCAAATTCCGCGATGTCCGCGATCCCTCCATCTCCGCGATGTGATCCTCGCGATGTCGCCGCACGACCATCTGAAATCGTATCGCGATCGCCAGAATTTTCCATCTTCGGCCAACGCCTGCCGCACGGGCGTCCCGGTACGATGCATGGCTTTGTGGCTCAACCAGCGAACCCCAGATTTTGTGGCATAATCTGGAAACCTCCCTCGACGTCCTCCCGCCATGTAGCCAGGTACAGTAGACGTACACCGCACGATCGCCTATCCCTCGAACGCAAGCCTCGATCCGCCCTTCTCCGCCCCCGCGGTTTTTCGACGCGGCATCCTATCTTCGTTCTTCACTCGTCGCCGCATGTACCTTGTCTCCACCTGTCACCTGCAACCACAACCTGCCAAGAGACACGTCACACGCACACCGTGTTGTCAATCGCTCATCACCAAGGTGCTAGCACACCGGCATCTCATCTTGCTACCGGAAGTAGTGTACTACTTGACATTTGTTACTCCCTGTTCCCACAACGTATCTTTCCTATAGTAAAGCTGCGTTAAATGCTTCTTACCACTTTTTTTTGAGGAAACTGAAGGGGCAAGGCCCCTGCTGAGGATTTTATTAATTGAACAAAAAGAGTACAAATTACAGACAAAAGTTTACTGAGCAAAACAAAGGTAAGCTAAGCTAAGCTAAACAGAGCAGCTTCAAGAAACGAAGAAGGAAACAAAGAACATAAAATAAACACTTGTTGGATCTATCGGTCATATCCCTGGGCCGCGAGCCGGTGAGGACGCTTCCTTACCAATTTGAGCGGTCGTAGCTGACGCGGGTCAGCCTATCGGGCAGCCTTGGACCGGTCCTTGCCGGCTCGACGTCCTCGCGGGGCTCGTGAGCCTCCGAGAGTAGCTTCTTCGCGTCCGACTCGCTGCGGTGTTTGGCCAGTTGAGCTCGTGCGTTCTGACGCTTGAGCCCTCTTGGCGTGACGACGACGCTGTGACCGCGTCTCCGTCTTCGGGTGTAGTTAACGCTTTTGACGGAGAGCTGTCAGGGCATGCCGCTGTTGGAGCTGGCCCTGAGCGCAAGATGGTTTGATCCGCTCATCGCGGCACGCGGTGCGCTCGGGTAGCCCGCTTCCTCGGACGCACGTGCGTCTAGGCGACAGCTGGCAGTTCGCCGAAGTGTGTCGCGCAGTTTGCTCGTTGTGCAGGTTCGTACCCTGGTTTCGAGTTCGATCATGCGCGGTGCGGTGCCGACTAGCGGCTAGATTACCAATGGCGACGCCGCATGGCGGTTGGTAGCTTCGTCGTTTGCGCATGCCCTGAGTCATTGCGCTCCGCTGTTGAGGGCGTTGTCCGAGGCGCGTTTCTACCATTGGGTCCAGTTTTGCCACGCGACGAGCCTAGACCGGGTAAGAGCTAGCGACGGGCGTTGCCCCGCTTGTTCGAGCGATCTCATGGTCCCCGAAGAGGATGTGGCCACCGCGGGCCCTTCCTCGGGCGAGCTCGCCATGAGCCATGGCTGTCTGGCTTCCTGGGTGGAAGGCTTGGCCATGGCCAGTGATGAGAGAGGGCTCTGGGCCCCCTACGTAGGCGAACTCTGGGATACGGCCCCCGTGGGCAATTCTGAGAGTGCGCCCGCCGTAGGCCGCGGGACCCAGATTCCTAAGGTGGAGGTTTGGGTCGTGGCTGAGGGCGGACGCAGGCGCTGGCCCTTTGGCGCCGATGAACCCATAGTTTTCATGACAGATGTGACCTCCGCGGGCCATTCCACCAGCGAATCCACCAGCGGTGCAAGGAGCCATCGCTTCCTTTTTCAACAATCGAGAGTGCGCGGTTGGCCCCTACCTGACGCGCCAACTGTGGGTCTTTCGAACTGGACTAGTAAACTTATACGATTACAGCGCTGCTCTAGGAAGACTATGGTAACATCCAATAGACACGATGATTTATACTGGTTCAGGCCAGAGCCCTACGTCTAGTCTCAGAGATGATCGAGTGCGTATTCCTCGCTTGAATGCTCTGAAGTTCTTATAATGAGTGGTGCAAGAATGGTGAAGAGGTGGTAGAACCTATGCTAGATGAGGGGCAGCCCGAAGGGAAACTCCAGGAGCCCTACTACTATGGTGAATGAATGGAATGGTAGAGGATGATGAAGGTGCGTGCCCAGGCTACCCTTATATAGAGTCCAGGGCCAGGGCTTGTACAGTGAGGTGGTTCTCCTGACCGAGGGGTCGTGAGCCTGAGGGAGGTCCTCACTAACTTGGCTTGTAAGTTACGCTGTCTTCTAGTGCAGCTCATGGCGTGGCTGTCGTCATGGTCTTGCGGCCACGTCATGGCAGGATGTGACGTGGTGCTACTGTGCAGGCCGTGGTGGCACTGTAGACACGGTGCTGGTTCGTTCAACTGTCCTGTGCAACGTGGCGTTCGTCATGGCCCTCGTTGCCATCTCCTCGTTTCCCGGGGTGTCGTGTGGGAGTTGGTGGCCACCCTGGGTCGTCGATCTCTTGATTGCGTCGTGGGGCTAAGGGCCACGACCCCGATCGTCGGGGTTGGGGTTTTCAGCCGGTCTGGATGGCTGTGCTTACTCTTGTCAGAGTAGGCATGCTGGTTGAGCTCGACCTTTTCCTGTGATAGGGGAGAGGTCGAGCGCCTCGCGAGCATTGTGCGGCCATGGCTAGAGGAAGGGGTCGTGGCCGACCCCGACCTCGTTGTCTGGCCTATCATTCTCAGCTTTTGTCTGGGCTCGGTCGTTTGAGTCTTTGTGGGTGTTAACACCATAATTTGGTAAGCTTACCCTAGACAGGAAGGAGTCAACCAATGGTCTAAAAGCAAGAAATTGCGAACCGGCCAAAAAATATTATTTCATATATTTTCGTAGAAGCCTCACTTACAAGACCTCTTCACGTGAAGCAACAAAGAAAATATCATTGGCAGAAAGTTGGATTTGGAAAACAACATTGCTCCAAGTGCATCACGTATTGGATGGTGGGAGGTGCTCGTATACGTAAAGGAAAGGAAGCCAGCCAGAATATATATTATTTAATTATTAGTCAAGCCGATCAAATCATCATGTGCACGATATACATGGCAAGGGAAGGCGTCTCCAAGCACATGGTTACCATCGGTTAGCAAAAAGCTCAGAAGTTGAGTCCAGTCGCCATACGAGCCAAGACCCAAATTAGTGGATTAGAAGAAAAGGCTGGAAGATTAAAAGCATGCATGCACACGTATACGTGAAGGAAAAAAGAAGCACAGGACAAATACGAGTCTCGGCTGCTGGAGCTGTATGCGTGGAGTTGTTTGGCTCTTGAAGACTAAGTTTGCTTGAGCAATTTTGCTGATCTCGTCCAGGAAAGGCAAGAAACGGATTTGTTTAATAGTCGATACAAGTGGTGCATGCAAACAAGGCAATATCAAGGCGTACAAACCATGTACATGTCTGCGACGTACCCGGTACGTCTATAGAAAATAGATATGGCCGGTTTGGCTCACGAGATTGTAATCTTGCCGAAGGCCAAGCACCCTATAAATATAAGGGTTACGGCAAAATTGTAACACACACAATCAATTCAATATAAGTCATTTACTTCTTCTTTTTTTTGACTCTGGCCACCCCTTAGGAGTAGGAGTAGAGTAGATCTTGACGAGTTCTTCAGCAAGTACGGCTGCATCGATCTGGTCGACCTCCACTATTTGTTGTAAGTACCGTCATGGCTTATACCTCTGTTCGTATGGCTGCATCGATCCGGTCGACCTCCAGTGCGACTCTGGTATAAGTTAGTTATCGATTCTTGCCTAGTTCAAGTATGGCTGCATCGATCCGGTCGACCCCCACTGCATGAACTAGATCAAGGTCAAGTTATCGGCTCTACCTCAGAATGATAGTCCTTGGTACATTCATTAAGTTGCCGATATTGCTTATTGTTTTCGTTATTTATCTAAATTACAACAATATCACTCTGCCCGATTGGGATTGATCTAGATCGGTCCTATATCTTGTTTAGCCCATCATTTGTTAATCTGAAACTGATCTAATCTACACGCTAAACGATGAGTTACGTTTTATTGGCTGTTTTACGTCAATCTTGATCGTGCATAGCGTGCGGTTAAAGCATGTTGCGGCTTGAGTAGATTTATTGGCTAGCGAGAACCGTTCCATGGCCCGTTATCACAGCCTCTGTGATTCTGCCTCACACCCCACTGTTAGCACCGTGGAGTGGGGATCGTTATTTGGTAGATTTATTCCTGATAAGACATGGCTTTAACTGTGCGCTATGCCTGAATCTGCTGTTTTAGCCGATATCGAGCGCTTTCACGAACAGTTCGCATCACGAGATCGTTGAAGTAGCGATAAGTTGAAAGATGTGTTAGCCCCATGATCTTATTATTGTATTACGGACTGCATGATTCTGCCTCATGTCCCACTGATATTAGTAATAAGTAAGGGTCGTCGAGTCTATTGTTGTTTCTACGGCCTGCATGATTCTGCCTCATGCCCCACTGGTCATAGTGATAGATGAGATCTAATATGTTCATTAGATTTATTTCTATTAAATGGTTGAATGATGATGAACAGTTTCTTTTATAAAGGAGTTCGGTTACTTATAGTCATTGGCTTAGCATAAACCAATCATTGTTAACATCTTATTGCCATTGATTAATATTTGCTCAAATGACGATATTTATCTTGAATGATAACCGATTCTTCTTATACAACCCAATGAGCTTTAACCGATTTATTCTCATGAATATGCTAGAATCGACTATTTAGTCGATCTCCTTTTATATCGGAGCCGTACATTCGGGACTATCTGGCAACACCGGCAAGTTCCGTCCTTAATTACTGATAAGATTTCTCTCCTTGTCAATTGCAGGGTCAAATTGACTGGCACGTCTCGGGAGGAGTGCGCAGGATCGACCACCCTTGCGCTGAAGCTAGACGGATCTCCAGCTCCATCGAGCGGACCCTTCCGGCTTGCTACGTGTGTCCTCGGTATGGGACAAAATTCTGTGTCAACACATGTTTCTGCCACGCTCGGTGAGACCACAGTCGTTTGATCAAGAGTCAGACAAATCAATCAGTATCTACGGGATCAGAATTCTGCTAATCAGCAGTTAATTCACGTGCAGCCTTTTCATCGCTGACTAGATTTCGCCACCGCATCTCAGACTTGCAAGCCGATCCTGTACGAATGCGTGCCATCTGCATGGTGCTCATTGTGGCATGTGGCAACAGGCTGACACGCCAAGAGATGAAATCAAGAAGATCAAAAGCTAATGCCGATGTACTCCACCACTCAAAGAATATTGCATTGGCTAAACAAGGATATACTACGAGGGCAACATGCATGCTGTATTGATTAGCGAGATAAAGAATGCATATGCATGCTAGCACGTCCTGTGATGTTAGAAAGCACATGGAGATCAGATACATCCGTGTGATAGAATTCGGCCTTTTGTTCCTGGCTTAGGTTACCTTTGGCCGAAGGAAGCAAGAATGGAACATGAAGGAAAAGCCCAGCTTGAATATTTGAGGAAGGAGATATTTTAATATTATTTGGCCGGGCTACACAAAGAAATAAAAAGGGATCGTGTGATAAAATTCATGCTTGAAGAATAAAGGAGGTGCATCACGGTAAACTGGATCGGCTGCTCATCTCCATTAGCTCCAAGAAGAGATAAATAGAGATTGGCTGGGGGGGCAGTGCTGGCTTAATTTTCACTTTAGCAGAAGCATTAGGCGACAGGGCCATTTGGCTTGGCAGAGCTGGTATGGCTGGCTCAGATAGAGTAGCCACTAGCAAAGGTACCTCAACAATAGCCGACCGTCTGCGACGTGGAGAGCTTGGATATGCCGTTGGTGTTCTGAATGCACAATCGGCTAAATTTGCTACTGAAACGAAAAGAAGGGAAAGGACCAGAGCGTTCGCGCATGCACCTAAGGATGTTTGAAGACTAGCTTTTGTGCGGCTCCAGAAGCAAATATAATTTGTTTATTTAGTGGAGTCGTATATGGATTCTTTATTAAACACATTGCGGGGTAGATGCGAGCAAGCAAGGTTGGAAGCTGTACGTACAGGCGTCTACAAAAGTCGTACGTGCAGGTGTCAAATCACTCAACACATCAAGCCAATGGTTGTGTTGGGATCAGATTGAGTTTCCCTCCATCGGCTATTATCATCCGTTGTACGACCAAGCATATTCTTCGTGGAGCTAATTTGTATAGAGATAAGCTGTGCAAATTCAAGAGGCCACATGATCCAAGAAATAGGATAATGGCCAGCTCCGCTGTTGCCTAAATCTTGGACTGGTGGTGGCTATTTCAGAATTAAGATACTTGGAGTAGAACATGGTGTCATCAGCAGGCTGGCCGGAATATTTTATTATATCTTGCATGATGGCAAAGGCTCCAGAAGTCGATTCACTAGAAACAACTTCTTAACCAGAATCAAGTATTCGGCCGATGAGGACGGTGGGGAAGCTGATCGGCAAGGACTTTCGAATTCTATTAAGTATAAGAGGAAAAGGAGGCAAGATGATTACAGAAGATACATCTGCATGCTTACCATGGTTGGACATGGTCCGTTAATGAAGTGCGTCGTCAGAAGTTCCCTACCTCCATCGGCTCATCATTAATTTCATGGGCCCTCGTTTATGTGGTGATCAGACATCAAGCTGACAGATTTGTTGAAGCCGATGGAGTTATTTTTACTACCAGATACACTACCGATAGAAGTTGTTTTCATCGGCTGGATGACAAGGGACAAGCCGATAACATGCATAGCTGCAGAAGCTTATGGGGTCTTTACTATAAATGACCAAGAGTCAAAGTGCTACACGACTGCTACATATGCGTGTTCGAGATGTATTAGTCAAGATGCCTATCAGCTATATTTCATCAACAAGGATTCGGCCAGGAGAGGTGATGAAAAGCAAATACAGAATTATTCTACACTTGGTCGATGACCTTCCGATCGATGATTATGCCGATATCTTTTTCGAGCCATCAGTTTCAAGACATCAAGCTGATCTCCTGTTTTCCTGATTAGAAATCAGATCTGCAGAGATCGGCCGAGCTGATGTGATCGTAATATTTTAAGCAAGAGAAGTGATTTATGAAGGCCATTTGATCAAGAGTATTACAAAGCCAATAGAAAATTCGGCTAGTTACAAATTAGTGTATTATAAGCAACTTAAGTATGCATCGAAAAGAGTTCAGTATATATTATCTGAGTACAATGTAAAGCCGATGAATACGACATTGATTGGTGCAAATTCTACAAAGAAAGTGTACATCGGCTAGAAAAAAGTACAGGACCAGGATGGCTATAAAGAGAGTCGATATATTATTTGTCCAGACTTGATTGGAGTCATTCGCATGCATCAAAGACTTCATGTTGTGGACCTTCAATATAAAGATAAAGGTCTAGGAGCAGCACGTTAAGTCGGCCATCAGGAAAAATCAGATCAATAATTATTATAATTCTGGCATAAAGAGATCGACTATTCTAAAGTAGAATCAGCTGCTAACCTTGAGGTTCAACGCCTTGCCTCCAAGCCGATTACTTTCCAATGGATCAGTTTGATGGCCGATATCGTCAGGACAAGCTAAAAAAGGATCCAAGTCTAACTCTTATACGTACTGCAAGAAGGAAATCAATAAAAGCCGGCGGCCAGAAGTTCCAAACATACATGTCATGAGATAGAAAAGGAAAAGATTGCTTCTGACTGTCTTAGCATCTTGGGAATAACTTGATAGCCCACTGAAGACGATGATGCAATGGGTAAGGCAATCGGCTAATTGATATTGGAAGGAATCTCCATCCATGGGCTCCTCTTGACGGATTCATGCAGCAGATGAAAATATAATAAAAATTATTTGAGCCAGCTCAGATTGAAGGGGTCAACAACTCTGATATAGAGCCCATGATATTCGTCGACAACAGGAGGCTGATATTAGCATTTGTTCAACTATCTGTCAAGGCGTTATTCATCAAAGCCAATTTCTTCAATTGTTCTCTAGTTATTGTCTGCTGGGAAGGTCCAAGCTTTATTTTGGCTGATTTTAACCGGTTCATTCGTCCAATAGTGATGTGGCGTCGCGCGTCAGGAAGACATCAAACACCAAGCCCATGAAAGGCCACTACATATATGTCAGCAGTAGAGCTCGTGCATGGTCTAGCGCTGGAATCACCAACAACGATCTGTTCATCGTCACTGCTCGTGTCAGCGGCATCGCCACCACTATCATCGTCTTGCTGACTGCGATCGTCCTCAACCGCATCGTGGTTCACAAGGGGAGAAATCAAAGGCGGATTAAGCAGAAAGCGGCCAATGAGGCCAGTCTATCGGCTCCTATTAATATGACTTTGTCTCTTCCTGCGGGATTCAAGACTCAATCTGACGACGGAAGTGAAAAGCGATAGGCTCAGAAAGATGGCTCTAAATGGAAGATGATATAGTAACATATTTTTCAATAAGAGAAAAAATCATCATGAGAGGTTGCGTCGGAGATAAGAAAGAAGTTGACAACCTGACAGCCGATACAAGACCAATCGGCTGACAAATAGTCAGTGTACTACTACAACATATGTACAGATCCATGTTAATGCACGAACCACGATTGGCTGATTATTGTGCATTAGAATTAAAAAGAAAAAGGCCCAGGTTCAAGCATCACCGACAGAAAAGAAAAGCCGGTGATATATGAGCATAATTTCATTCCATCGGCTAAAGCAAACACATTGTGTTCATCCTTCCTGCCTTGTTGAATATGATAAAGCCAATCTGCCAGGGAGGAGTCTAGAGAGGAAAAGGAGATTGCCATCCCCATCTATTCGAATCCTTCTTACTGATATTACCAAGCTGACCGTGGCTGCTCAAAAGCCGATTGGGTTCTTTACAAGATCACACTCTATCAAACCCAGAAAGATGTCGATGTTCATGTTATAGTACTAATATGATGGCCAAGAACCAAGCCTCGGCTTATGATAGCTGATGTCAAGATAAAATTCGGGTGGAGATGCTCATTGTCTCAGAATGGAGGAGCGTATATGCAGATATGAGGTACATGCTCTTCTATGCTTGGCTCGCATATTCTTTATTCCTTGCTTTTCCTGTCACTTGTGAACAATCTATTATAGGGAAAGCATGCTATCTAAGTAGTTGATGAATGAGATATGGTATGATGAAAGAAACCTTGCTTCTTTTTGCAAAGTACTTGGGAAATTTTCTTACAAAAAAATCAAAATCAATAGCTTGTCTCCTCAATGATGTTGAATTTCCTACTAGAGCCATATATTAGTCTCATTAAAAACCTTCCACATAAGCTGCTTGCTTTATGTTGAGTTTTGTCAAGTCTTGTTGACCCTTGTTGAGAGATTTATCATGTTTCCGAGATCAAGATCACGTACACGTCACATATATGTGCTGCTTCTATACTAGAAGTACGCAAAAACATGTTTTTCATCCACCTCAAAATGTTCTACTCCTACGCTGGGAGAAAACAAAAATATGTTAGGTTTTATTGGAATAAATGCTCCGAGTTCTTGATAATATTTCTCTCAAAAATTTGTTATAAAGAGAGACATGGGTTATGCAAAAACATATAAAAAGATGGATACAAAAGAAGTCCAAAAATAAATAAAAAAAGGGAAAAAGAAAAGGATGAGAAAAGATAGCCCATGTTCTCGCAAAAATATTCCATAAGAGAGAAATATATTTCAAAGAGCATAGTAGAATTAGGTTAGCCACCAAATATTCCACGCACATGCACATCTTGATCTAAGAGTATGACATTTCTCTCCTTGGATCCAGTGTTTGACCTTACAATATATGCAAGGTAAGCACGCTACATATTTTATCCCTACCTAAAACTCCACATAAGCTTTTTAGAAGTAGGATAAGAAGAGACAAAACAATACTTTGACGAGGAACTATACACATTGAGCGATCTGAGAGAATTATTTGAGGAGCAAAGCTATGTTTTAATTTGAAAATCTTTTAAGAAACCAAGTTTTCTGAGCAGGAGATGCAAGGATGACGGGATTCTAATCCATTCTATTCCTCAACCACCCAAGCTGGTGTGGTAGACACTTTAAAGTTCACATGTGTAGGTGAGGCTTGGAAGAAGGTAATATTGCTGCCAGTAAAATCCTCGTCTCCTTGGAAGAAGACCGTCGGCTAGAAGTTATTGGATTATATTTTTCTAAACATTGATATGGTGATTAGTCGATGGATTGAATTATGGGTAACGATGCCGCCAATGTCGAATTCACAATGCAACAAGCCAATCAAGAAAGCTTTGCATAAAAAGGAGTTCAAGAAGATGGAATCCAAGCAAGACATCAAAAGTATCGGCTCATGAAAGCCGATTGCAAGATGCATAGGAGGATTAATTTTGAAGATGATTTATTAGGAGCCAAAGCAGATCAGATATCATTGATTCAGGAAGAAAGACCATCAGACCGAAATAGTTCGAAGCATGAAAATTCATACTCCGAACTAGGGGGCCTGTGTTGACACCACAATTTGGTAAGCTTACCCTAGACAGAAAGGAGTCAGCCAATGGTGCAAAAGCAAGAAATTGTGAACCGGCCAAGAAATATTATTTAATATATTTTCGTAGAAGCCTCACTTACAAGACCTCCTCATGTAAAGCAACAAAGGAAATATCATTGGTAGAAAGTTGGATTTGGAAAACAATATTGCTCCAAGTGCATCACGTATTGGATGGTGGGAGGTGCTCGTATACATAAAGGAAAGGAAGCTAGCCGGAATATATATTATTTAATTATTAGTCAAGCCGATCAAATCATGTGCACGATATACATGGCAAGCAGTGGCGGAGCTTTTCAATTTTGACGCCTAGGGCCACTATCAAAGCGTATATAGCGCTCGACGCTCGCATCGGGTAAAAATACCGCCCGCCCTAGGTCTAATACCGATAGATAACAAAACTAGCTTATAAATACATAAGTAATAAGTTTAGATTATATCTTAATTCCATACTAAAATCCATAACACAATTGATAGAAACATGAAAGTGGTTACAAAATTACCTAACTAATGATGGTTTGGATCGGCCTCGTCTATCATATATTCATCAAGAGCATCATATGAACCTGAACATACATACAAATTAGTAATGTAATCCATAAAATACAATTGATCATTCGACAATGACAAGGAAGGTAGAAAAATATCAATGCAAGTATGCAACGTACCACTTGCTCTAGTTTGAGGTAATGGAGGTAACTTTTTCATCGAGTCTTTAGTTCTTGAAAGTGATATAAAATATCTTCATCTTTGATCTTTGCAAAGACATCTCACTCAATATAACAAATCATCCTATGATTCAACCATTCACCCCCCATCTTACTCCTCAACTCATTCTTGACAAATTTCATAGCTGAAAAGGCTCTCTCAACCGTGGCAGTCGCAACTGGCAAAGTCAAGACTAAGACAACGAGACGATAAACCAATTGAAAAACTATGTGTCTCTCAGATTGAACCATCTTAATAGCAAGATCTCCAAGGTTGTGACAATTAGCAAAATTAGAATCATTTCTCACTTCACCGATGAATATGTCAATTTGTTCTCTAAGGCATAAAAGTTCATATGAGGAGAAGTCATCTTTATAAATCTGAGCCAGCTCTAGTATTTTGGATCTGTCATAGTTGGCAAAAGAATTCCTTGGATCTAGACAAGTAATGCATCTCAATAGTTGAGTAGACCTTTCAGCAAAGCGATTATTCATTTCCACAATAATCTGGTCATGCACCACATTAAATATTTCATACTTGAAATGGTGATAGTGAGTCACTAATTGCCCTCCTCGTCCCCTTGCGCGACCCCTAACAGTTAATGTGCCCTCCATATTTGGTACAATGATATTATGTAAGAGACAAAAGGCCTTTACCTCCTCAAATAGTTCTTCCCAACCATGCTCTCGTACCTCACTAACTTGTTCCAATGTTGTCCCAATCAATCCTACAGCAAGAACAATGTTCTGATCTTTCTTTTGCAAGCATAGAGACAAATCATTAGTTTTTCCCAACAAGCGGATCATGAGATGCAAAACAAGCACAAATTCAAAGTTCTCCATCTGTTTCAACAAACCTGAAGCCACATATCTCTTGTCCCCATTAGTGGTATCCTCAGCCAAATTCTCTAGTACCTCTAGAATAGAATCCCACACGAGAAGAATTCGGCACAAGGTTTTATGATGCGAACCCCATCGAGTATCCCCTGGCCGTGCAAGGTTGGTTTCTTGGTGTTTTCCTCTCCCTAAAAAAATCTCACCCCTCTCCAATTGGTTCACAAGATGCTCATGGTGTTGTTGGGCCATTTGATCCCTTCTCTTACAAGAAGCATTGACATTGTTAACAATCAAAGTGGAGGTGTTAAAGAATTCAAAGACAGAAGAGCAACACTTGGCAACAGAAACAACCACTAATTGCAATTGGTGTGCAAAGCAATGTATGTAAAAAGCATATGGGTTTTCATCTAATATCCGTCTTTGCAACCCATGAAATTCTCCCCTCATGTTTGATGCCCCATCATACCCTTGTCCACGCAATCTAGACATTGACAATCCATGGGATGCAAACATACCATCCAAAGTATTCTTTAGAGACAATGATGAGGTGTTAGAAACTTCTTCAATGCCAAGAAATCTCTCAATCACTTCACCTCGTGCATTGACATGCCTACATCAGCCATGAAAAGCAGCAAGGATGACATTACAGTTTAAAAACAGCAAGGATGGCATTATAGTTTAAATAATTATAGCAAGCTAAACAGTACAAACTAACCTCAAAATGATGGCCATTTGCTCCTTAATAGATGCATCTCGAGCCTCATCGTCAAGAATGGCAAAGGGCCTATCCCCAAGATCTGCTAGAATGGCTTTGGTGGTCAGCTCTGCACAAGCTCTACATATGTCCTTCTGAATTTCTGGTGAAGTCATTTGATTGTGACGGAGCAAATTTGCCGCATTTTTATCCTTAGCTTTGTACCATTCTACCATCTCTAAGAAGTTCCCCTTATTGCCTGAGCTAGAGGATTCATCATGTCCACGAAAAGCATGTGCTTGCAATAAAAGGAACCCTATCACTCCTAATATAATGAGCATCCGCCCTTTATATTCCTCCTCCGACTTCTTACCACCACGGTTCATCACATGTGCCACACTTTGCCTTTGATTTTTAAAGTCCTCATAAGCCCTTCTAGACTTATTGTGATCTATACCATTAGAATGGGCATCAATCAAATCACGCCCATCCTTCCATCCACGAAATCCATTAACCGTGAAAGCATCAACACCATAATTTTCAGCTCTAGGTTGTTTAAAGAGATAACAATACAAACAAAATGCGGAGCCTTTGACAAAACTATACTCCAACCATGCATGATTGAACCATGCATCTTGAAATGATCTATTACGATTGCCTATCTTTCTTTTTGGATAAGCATGACCTTTTGGTTGGCATGGACCCTATGAAATATAAGCTCTTCTAACTGCATCCCTTATGTTTGGGTCCATTTGATCAATCGGTATCCGAAGCCTAGGATCAGCAACAATATCATCGCTATTAGGAGTAACTTGGGGTTGGGGATTATTTTGCAAACCATTTGCATTGCTAGGTCCAGGTGGATCTTCTACTGCTGCTGCTGTAGGTGGTTCTTCTACTCCTACTGGTTCTTCGAAAATCGGTGTTCCTTCTACTACTTCTGACTGTACTTCTGCAGAAGGTTGGATTTGTGACACTGGTTGTATGATTGGTGTAGGAGCAGGAGAAAAAAAAACATTTTAATGTCCTTTTCCTCTTCATCGTGCAACTCTAGTACTCTACAGACTACAAAAATTGACATAATTAAAATCAATTACAGATTTACAGTATCATTCATGGAATTTCTAGATCGGAACGATTGATTTGAGAATTGGGATTGGGATTTGGATATTACCGCTGCTTCCTGATGGCGCTGCAGCATAGGGCCTAGTCGCCACTCCGGGACAGGCGGACGGCCACGGCCAGTGCGCCAGCGCGCCAGGCCCAGGCTGGCCGGCGGGCAGCGGCGGGCGGCCGCTGGTCCCGCACTCCCACCACCGCGCGACAGACAGCGAGAGCAAGGGAGGACGGCGGCGCCCAGCCGCCCAGCCCAGTGGCGCTAGGACGCTGGGGGCTGGCCAGCTGGGGCAGTGCTGCAGTGGGGCCTCGCCGCGACGGGCGACGGGCCGACGGCGAGACCGAGACGAGCGAGTCGAGGTCGAGGGGAGGTGGCGTCGCGGTGAGGCGCCGAGGCGGGAGCGGGGCAGTGTTCGGACTGAGCGTCTGAGCGAGTCCGAGTCAGAGTTGTGAAGGATTTTCCTAGGCCGGAGTTGTGAAGGATTCGGCCCAACGACTAGGGCCAGGCTGAAAACATACCTATACTATAAAGGGAAATTTGGGACACGCCTAGCACCGCGGCCCTAGCAGCCCTAGGCCCAAATCCGCCCCTGATGGCAAGAGAAGGCGTCTCCAAGCACATGGTTATCATCGGTTAGCAAAAAGCTAAGAAGTTGAGTCCAGTTGCCATACGAGCCAAGAGCCAAATTAGTGGATTAGAAGAAAAGGCTGGAAGATTGAAAGCATGCATGCACACGTATACGTGAAGGAAAAAGGAAGCACAGGACAAATACAAGTCTCGGCTGCTGGAGCTGTACGCGTGGAGTTGTTTGGCTCTTGAAGACTAAGTTTGCTTGAGCAATTTTGATGATCTCGTCCAGGAAAGGCAAGAAACGGATTTGTTTAATAGCCGATACAAGTGGTGCACGCAAACAAGGCAATATCAAGGCGTACAAACCATGTACATGTCTGTGACGTACTTGGCTAGGATACGTCTATAGAAAATAGATATGGCTGGTTGGCTCACGAGATTGTAATCTTGCCGAAGTCCAAGCACCCCTATAAATATAAGGGTTACGACAAAATTATAACACACACAATCAATCCAATATACAAGTCATTTACTTTTTCGGCTCCGGCCACCTCTTAGGAGTAGGAGTAGAGTAGATATCCGTGAGTTCTTTAGCAAGTACGGCTGCATCGATCCGGTCGACCTCCACTGCTTGTTGTAAGTACCATCATAGCTTATACCTCTGTTCGTACGGCTGCATCGATCCAGTCGACCTCCACTGTGACTCTGGTATAAGTTAGTTATCGATTCTTGCCTAGTTCAAGTATGACTGCATCGATCCGGTCGACCCCACTGCATGAACTAGACTAAGGTCAAGTTATCGGCTCTACCTCAGAATGACAGTCTTTGGTAGATTCATTAAGTTACCGATATTGCTTATTGCTTTCGTTATTTATCTAAATTACAGCAATATCACTCTGCCCGATTGAAATTGATCTAGATTGGCCCTATATCTTGTTTAGCCCATCGTTTGTTAATCTAAAACTAATCTAATCTACACGTTAAACGACGAGTTACGTTTTATCGGCTGTTTTACGTTAATCTTGATTGTGCATAGCGTGCGGTTAAAGCATGTTGCGTCTTGAGTAGATTTGTTGGCTAGCGAGAACCGTTCCATGGCCCGTTATCACGGCCTGTGTGATTCTGCCTCACACCCACTGTTAGGACCGTAGAGTGGGGATCGTTATTTGGTAGATCTATTCCTGATAAGGCATGATTTTTACTGTGCACTATGCCTGAATCATCTGTTTTAGCTGATATCGAGCGCTTTCACGAATAATTCGCATCACGAGATCGTTGAAGTAGCGATAAGTTAAAAGATGTGTTAGCCCCATGATCTTATTATTGTATTATGGCCTGCATGATTCTGCCTCATGCCCCACTGATATTAGTAATACGTTAGGGTCATCGAGTCTATTGTTGTTTCTACGGCCTGTATGATTCTGCCTCATGCCCCACTGGTCATAGTGATAGATGAGATCTAATATGTTCATTAGATTTATTTCTATTAAATGGTTGAATGATGATAAACTATTTCTTTTATAAAGGAGTTAAGTTACTTGCAGTCATTGGCTAAGCATAAACCAATCATTGTTGACATCTTATTGCCATTGATTAATATTTGCTCAAATGACAACATTTATCTTAAATGATAACTGATTCTTCTTATACAACCCAATGAGCTTTAATCGATTTATTCTCATGAATATGCTGGAATCGACTATTTAGTCGATCTCCTTTCATATCGGCTCTAGGAGCCGCACATTCGGGACTGTCTGGCAACACCGGCAAGTTTCGCCCTTAATTACTGATAAGCTTTCTCTCCTTGTCAATTGCAGGGTCAAATTGACTGACACCTCTCGGGAGGAGTGCGCATGATCGACCACCCTTGTGCTGAAGCTAGGCAGATCTCCAGCTCCATCGAGCGGACCCTTCTGGCTTGCTACGTGTGTCCTCGGCATGGGACAAAATTATGTGTCGACAGCGGGCCACATGGCCTGCTATCTAATCGATGCCTTCAGACACCCAGGGTCATAACTCTGACATATGTTCCAAATGTTTTATTTGTTTTAGACAGTGTTGACACGGAAATTTGGTCCGAGATAGGAAGTCCCTAAAGTCAAGAAATTATCAAGAAAAGCCGAGCTCTCCAATCGAATCGGCTAAATAAATTGCTAGACCAGCTAATGAAATGGCGACATGAGAGAGTAAGCCCTATCGGCAGGATCAGCAAGGCACAGAGCAAGAAGACGCGCCGGGCTCCATAGAAAGGAAAGATTGGAGTCCAAGTTATCTTAGATTAGGAAGTTTTGTTTGTTTTTCCAAGTTGACATAATCAGTCTTGTTCGACCAGGACTCGTAGTTAGGCCTTGGGTATAATATTGAACCTCGACCATTGTAATGGACATCTCACATCGATCAAACAAATCCAGTACCTTTACTTTTTTGACTCCGTCCACCCCTTAGGAGTAGGAGTAGAGTAGATTTCGACGAGTTCTTTAGGCAAGTAGGGCTGCACCGGATGACATGACCTCTGGCTTGTTTGTGAGTAACCATCACGACTTATATTGTTACTTGCAAGGCTACAACATACGACTGATCTCTTGCGAGTCATGGTATAAGTTAGTTATCGATCTATATTGTTATTTGTAAGGCTGCAACAAACTACTGATCTCCTACAAATCACAGTATAGGTTAGTTATTGATTCGAATCAACTTTTACAAGGCTGCAATAGATGATTGATCTCTTGTAAATGTTGGTATTAATCAAAGTTATCGATATTGTGTTAGATAGTTCACTATTTAATACAATATCACCAATTGCACGATCTAGATTGAGATTCATTGGTCCTGTCTGTTTTGATCTATCGTCTGCTGATTACTATCACGGTTGAATTCAATTCCTGATGTTAGATCCTGTTTCAATGACTAATCTATCTTGGTCCTCATCGTACATGGCGGGTGTTAAAAGTCGTGTTCCATTAGGAGATAGATCCATTGATCGTCAATATTCAGTATGACTCCGCTATCAATGCTACATCAAACGACTCGATCTGTTGATAGCGTGTCAAATCAGACATTGCCGGTTAGTAGATCTATCTATTAAGACGAGCATGGCATCAATCACCTGCTATGTCTCCATCGGCTATTTAGCCGATGGCTTGAGCTCTAATGCGTACAACATGCTTTCATGATTCTTTTGTGATGTAAGTAGATCTATTGATTGCTAGTCTTTGATCTAGGGTCCTACCATCAATACTGCATTAGATGACTCGACCTGTTGGCGGTACAATAGATTGAGTCTAGTCATTTATAGATTTATTTGTATCCAACGGATTAGTGATCGTATGGCGTATGGCACGATCACTGGAATCGACTATTCTAGCTGATAGGCCGCTTTGTTCGGGATGTACTAGCAATTTACATGCTTTTACTTGTTCTTGTCCTAGTTAAGAGCTAGTATGTCTTTCACATGTATGCTTACACATCTATTCTTACATCTCTCGCATGCTTTCATGATCATCGGCTAAGATAGATCCATGCAACTAAGTAAATAATAATTACCGATATGCCTATTTTGTTTACATTACATCATGAACATGCTGGATATCGACTCTCTAGTCGATAGCCATATATTGCTGGCCACTTGGCCGTACATTTGGAACTATTTGGACCAACACCGACATGTTCCACCTTAAATTACCGATCAACTTTCTTTCCTTGTCAATTGTAGGGTCGACTGGCACGCCCTCGGTCATGACCATCCAGTTTGGCACTCACCCCTTAAGTCCGGAGAGAGCTCAAGATCTGCTCCATGTGGTTTCTCTTGGCTTGCTTTGTGTGATGGTGGAGAATGACCCGTCACTTTTCTCCATCCACACGATCTTAGCACGCCCGATAGGACCACAATCGTTTGATCAGAAGTCAACCACAATTGTCAGCATGGATAATCAGACGATCCTTAAGGTCAGACTTGCCCGATGACCAGATGGTGCTCATTGAGCAAGTAGCAGAGGAATTCAAAGAAAAGTGCCTGTTGTCTTATAGTAGGACACGTGATTTAGTTGTTCAGAAGACTCCCCTGCCAAGCGTTCTCCTACATGGTCAAAGTGAAGATATTGAAGCAAGAACCACTGCTCATTTGGTTCACAAGACTATCCATGAAGCCTTCACAAACCACAATAAGGTGTTGGCTAACACGATTGGCAACGTTATGAAAGACGTTTTCTCTAGAGCGTCGGTTGATCAAGTTGGGCCAACATACTCTAATGGCTTGAATCCTTCAGCTGTGGGAAGCAACATACTTGGTACTAGCCAGCAGCCAAATGGTGGGCAATTCTAGCAGCCACCAGTGCAATAGCTTCTAGGAGGACAGGCTCAAGATCAAACCCTATAAACAGCAAGGGCAAGGTCAAGCCTTACCAATGACAAAGGGCAAGCTTAGATGATAGGGGGCAACCACCAGCACAAAAATCACCAAGTGCCCCCTGTCACGTAGATAGTCTAGCAGCCAACCTCTCTAGCTAATCAGCAGATTGTGCAATGGCCGGCTCAAGGAAGATTCAGTACTCCCTATCAAATGCCTCAGTTGGCCCAAACAATTGCTCCATCAGTGCAAAGGATCATCAGGAACGTTGATCCTAACTACTTCAATAGTCCATTGCAGGATTATGCAACTCACAATGCCCAGATTGACTACCCAAAGGGATACCACTTGGTTTCTAATGCCAGTGCATATGAGCTTATGCCACATCCTGGGTATCAGAACCCTAATAATTATAATGAGCAGCAAATCCAGCAGTCACTGGCTCAGAATCAACAAGTACAAGTACACGTACAAGTACAAGGATATCAGGCTCAGGCTCAAGGGTAGCCGAGACAAGAAGTTACCGACATGGATGCTAAAGAGTTTGTCAATCGAATAACTGCTATGATGCAAAGCCAGTTTGGTCTGAAGCCTAAAGGACAAGTTGGCTCTTACCAGTGCCCATACCCTGCCTAGTATGACCTTGTACAACTCGCACCACGCTACAGAGTCCTAGATTTCTCCAAATTACCGGGGTAGATGAGATGACAACCATGGAGCATATCAGCCGCTATCTCATTTAGCTTGGAGTAGCATCTGTTGAGGAAGCATACAGAGTTAGATTCTTCGCCTTGTCCCTATCTGGACCAGCCTTCAGTTGGTTCTCATCACTAGAACCGAACTCAATTGTTGGATGGGCCAATCTGGAAAACAAGTTCCATGCATATTTCTACAGCAGGACAGGTGAGAAGAAAATTACAAATTTGACAAGCATGAGGCAAAAGAACAATGAGTCAGGCTCTGAGTTTGTCCAAAGATTCAGAGAAGTAAGGAGCCATTGCTATTCATTGAATCTGTCTGATGGCCAATTGGCTGAATTGGCCCTTCAAGGGATGTCTCCATTAATCAGAGAGAAATTTGATGGCTAGGAGTTTGAAAACTTGGCCCATTTAGTTCAGAGAGTGTCTGCCTTCAAGAGTCAGCACCAGACCCCACACAAAGAGAAGTATTTAAAGGGTACTGCTGCTATGACTAATCCCTATGATGTAGACTCCGATGGGGATGATCTAGAAGTCGCAATCGCTGAATGGATGTGGGGCAAGGCTCCTATATCTTGTCCATGAGTGAAGGAGTCAGAGAACACCTATGACTTCGATGTTAAAAAAGTTGATAGGATCTTCGACTTACTTCTAGAGAAGAAGCAGTTGATATTACCTGCAAACCTTGTGATCCCTTTGGCTAAAGAACTTAAAGGAAAGAAATACTATAAGTTCCACAATGTTACCAACCACATTACCAATGAGTGCAGCATCTTCTGCTTCCACATTCAAAAGGCCATCGAGTAAGGGAGGATCAAATTTGAGCTAGCTAAGAAACCAACGATGGGCATAGACAAGCATCCTTTCCTAGGGGTGCACATGGTGGAGTTCTAGTTGGCTAAAGGAAAAATGAAGGTCTTGACATCGGCTAAGGCCAAAGAAAATGGGTCAGTTGACCCCAAAGTTTAAATATCGGTTAATGAGTATGAAGAAGCTAAGAAGCAACATGATCAGTAAAAGAGTCAAAATGAACAGGGTGAGACATCCAGAGTTGGTGCTTTATGTCCTCGGGTCACATCTAGGATGTTGTTGAACAAGTGGCAATGCCAGAAGGAGAGGGACTATCAGCGCTGGCTTAAAGAAGAAGAATATGAGCATCGTTGTGAAGAAGAAAGGTACGAAAGGGAACAAGCCAAACTACATTGGAGTTGTCCTTTCTTCAGGCATTATTGAAATGAAGGATTAAAATTGCCTACAAGACGTAACTGCCCAGAGTGTAGTAATCAGTATGCAGAGTTTAGGCAATCTCAGTCCAACTGCCGGTCCATCTATGAGTGTTTGAATTATCAACCTAATAGCATGGATCGGCACATAAAAAATAAAGGAGTTCATGATCGGTTGGGCAAGCATGCCCATGATCAAAATTGGGCCGATTGTGATGAAGAGGAGTATGTTTGGCAAGAGGGCCAATGGTGTCCTAGAGGTCTAACGAGGAGCTAGAAAAGAAGAGTTCAGTGTCTAAGGAACAGAGAATTGGAAGCTCAAAAGAATAGTAGACCTCAGACATGGCGCATCAAGCAAACAACCGACAAGGGTATACCATCGGCTAATATTAATTTGGTATCTGTTCAACCAGTAGAGCTTGAAGCATCTTTAGAATATGAACAAGGGAAAAACAAGCGCCTGCATAGCGAGGTAGTGAAGGAAGACATCATTAGAATTAGCAATGAACGTCAACAGCCGATGGAAGCAGTCGGCTTTAAAAATGTGTCTTAATGGATTCCCCAATCAACGATACTGAAGGAAAGATAGGACAGGGGTTTACGTTAGCTGATCTACTAGAAGTAGTCGATATTGGACCTAGTGATAGGCCTAGGCCGACATATGTAAGTGCTAAATTAGAACCTGAGTATAAGCAAGAATTAATAAATCTTTTGAAGGAGTATCGAAATTGTTTTGCTTGGGAGTATTACGAGATGTCCGGTCTTAGCCGATCGATCATAGAACATTGGCTACCTATCAAAGATGGGTATCGACCATTTAAACAAGCCCTAAGAAGGTTTAAACCCGAGTTGCTTGAAGACATTAAAAAGGAAATCACAAGGCTATACGAAGCCAATTTCATTTTGCAATGTCGATATGTCGAGTCGATTTCAAATATAAGAAAAATGGCAAACTAAGGGTTTGCATTGATTTTAGAGACCTAAACAAAGCTACATCTATGGATGGTTATCCAATGCCGATAGCTGATCTATTAGTAGATGCAGCATCAGGACATAAAGTTATTAGCTTCATGGATGGCAATGCAGGCTATAATCATATTTTTATGGCCGAAGATGATATCCCTAAAACTGCTTTTAGATGTCCTGGAACCATTGGATTATATGAGTGGGTAGTCATGACTTTCGGTTTGAAGAATGCCAGTGCAACTTATTAGTGAGCTATGAATTACATTTTTCATAAGTTGATCGGCAGAATAGTTGAGATATACATCAACGATGTGGTTGTGAAATCCAAAGGTTATAAAGAGCACCTAGCTGATCTATGGGAAACAATAGAGTGCACAAGGAAGCATGGCTTGAAGATGAACCCAAACAAATGTGCTTTAGGAGTATCAGCTGAAGAATTCTTTGGTTTCATGGTGCACGAAAGGTGTCAGGTTCATAAACCCGGGGTCCCTCATGGACCGGCTTCCCAACAAAGGCTCGGCCTAGTAGACAATGTTGCGAACGACGCGCAACTCCTGGGCCAGCCCAAATACCTAAATGATAGGCTAGAGGGGTGATCTAATCTCTGATCAGAAGGCCTGGTCGAGGAGGAACGGTGCCCACTTCCGACTCTGGCCTGCCTCTCCGACTGGAAAGCCTCACTAAGAAGGAACATCGCTCGCTTCTGACTCTGGCCCGCCTCCGGACGGCCTCTCCGACTAAAAAGCCTAGCCAAACACCGCTTCCGACTATGACCCGCATCTCCAACCGGGGATGCATTGAACCCCTGCTTACAGGTCTTCTTCGACTGGAGCAATTAGAGCCGACTAGGACCAACCGACCGGGGACGCCCGCTCGGTGAGGACCAGGAAATGGACATAGAAAATAAGGCAAGGCACTCAAGTCAACCGCAATACCGATGACCGTACCCTGTACACCTGCAGGATAGTACCTTGTAACCTTCCTGGCATATCAGAACCCGAGCAGTGTTGTGGGTGCTGACGTTTTCCCTACAGTGTTGTGGGTGCCATCAACTCCCATACCAGACAGACACGGTAAGGCTCCCCCCACATGCCTCTGGGCATCAATAGTGTTGTGGGTGCCATCATTTACCATACCAGGCGAACATGGTAAAACCCCGTACATGCCTCTGGGAATCAACAGTATGGTAGGCACCGATGTCTGCCATACTAGAAGAAGACGACGCAACCTCCCACATGCATCTGACATCGGCAGTGTTATGGGCGCCTACAATCCTCTTGTACTCGATGGCGTGGGCAACAAAACTTAGCAGCATACATACTCCCTCTCTCTCATTTGTAAGGCCATCCCCTTCATCTATAAAAGGGGATGCGCTCTCTCCCAACAAAAAGAGATCGATCAATTCACTCACACACCACAACAAGAACCACTAGGTTCAGACCTTGAGCACACACTCGAACACTTAGCATATAGTGGAGCTCCTGTCACTCTTGGCCCTTCAGACCAAAGTCCGACTGGACCTCTTGCAACCCATATCTTTCTCCCTTCCGTTTGTAACCCCACAACAAACTTTGAGCACCTATGCTCAGGAATAAAGTCACTGACCGACTCAAACTAGACATAGGGCACGTTGCCTGAACCAGTATAAACCCTGTGTCATTGAGTGCTAGGCCACATCCGATCACAATGTACGAAAAAAACTACAAATATTTATGTGTTGGTCACTTTCTGCATCGACAGTTGGCGCCATCCGTGGGGAAGATGTTGTACGTTCACACTTTTGTTCATCGAATGGCCCCCTTTTCTGCCATCTTCGCCATGGCAGGCCTAGGATATATGACTCGCTTTGGCTTGTTGGAGTTTCCCGCACTCCTAACTGTTGGGATGTGGGTTCCACCCGTCTTTGAGCCGTCCTACGCCTTCCTCTTTGGAAACCTAGACTTCATCGCTGACCAGCTTGGCATGCTGCACCTCCACGAGGAGGCACCCATTTTGGCGCCCTCCATCGGCTCTGGGATACACAATGACTTCAACAACGAGGCACCTACACTTCATTCCGAGCAAACGCTTTGCTCAAACCCCGCTGTAAGTAATGTACATACTGTTATTTACTCGCTATTTACTATCTTCCGCCGATTATCCGAAGGGACCGTGTTGTCCGCACTACAGCCACCGTACGACTGCTTCCCCTACGGCCTCGCGTCCCCCACTGACGCGTATGCCTAGGAGCTCCAAAAAATACTGACGCCGTCTCCTCTCACATCCAAATTTGTGGGGATGGCGAGCTATGCTCCCATCTATTTTTAGGAACTCATAGATGACGAGGTTGAGAGTGATGGCTCCAGCATTAGCGATGTGGCACCTAGCCACCATCTGTCCTAGGAGTGCACTATGGCTGACGCTCCGGGACAGCCACCGATGGTAGTGGAGTCCTTGCAGACTCATACCCCTCTGGCCCCTCATGCGGGGCCCTCACACTCGCACAAAAGCATGGTGAGGAGCTATGACAACGGCGGCAGAACTAGCCGCCACCTGCGCCAGCGCGCTCGGTGCACCACGCTACGCCCCATGTGCATAACCAGGCGAGCGACGCCTGGGGTCGTGCCTGCCAGGTCTAGCACAACATCATGGACGAGGGGAACAATCCCCCATAGTTCGCTCGGGTTGGCCAGAACATCGCTGCCGCAGCAATGCTTCTGCGTGGCCTTCCTGAGCCAAACGACCCCTAGGAACAGGCGATCCACTGGAACCTCCAGGCATTGGTGGAAACCACCACTATTCAATAGGCGGAGAGCTCTGCATCGCAACACCGACTCATGGCCTCTCTCCCCACCAGGGGAGTGGCTACGTACCAGACAAATCGCTCCATCCACTCACCGCTACAGCCACTGAGCGTGGCATAGGAGGCCGCAGCTGCACGTCGGCCTGACCTGGCGCCCTCTCCGCACTGGCCGCCTGTGCGCGAGCGGCTCGGGCCAAACCAAGATGCTCACAGCATCATCAGCAACTGGCGTCGGGCCCAGCATGATGATGATGTCCATTGGACGGCCATGAGGGTAGGTGACATAGACCCTAGCTGGACCATCATGGGGGGCGGTGAAACGCACCCTAGGCGTGGTCGCCGGCCGAACGACCAGAGTCCCAGTCCGGATGGCTCAAGACCACGGGCCTTTGGCCGACGCATCCAGAGAGTGTTGTTCCCACAGCACTTTCGACCCCCTACCAACATCGTCAAGTATACCGGGGAGACGAACCCCGGTATATGGCTTGAAGACTTCCAGCTCGCCTACCAAGCCAGTGGAGAGGATGATGACCACTTCATCATTCAGTACCTTCCTATGAACGTAGGGTAACATGTTTGAGCTTAGCTCGAATTCCTCCCGCATGACAGCATCCGTGACTAGGCAGACCTCAAGAGGGTCTTTGTTAGGAACTTCCAGGGGACGTATGTCCGCCCTGGAAACTCATGGGACCTCAAGAGCTGCCAGTAGGAGCCCAACGACTCCCTGCGGGATTACATCTATAGGTTCTCGAAGCGGTGCAACTCCCTTCTTGATGTCGTTGATGTGGACATCATTAGCGCATTCCTCTCTAGGACAACCTGTGAGTCCCTGATCCACAAGCTTGGCTGCCTGAAGCCCTGTACCACCCGCGACCTGCTCGACGTCTCCATGAACCACGCCTCTAGTGAGGAGGTGGTCGGAGCGGTCTTCAACAGAGGCCGGGCCAAAGGCAAGGCCAAGCACGAGGATCAGGACGAGGGCCCCTCCATGCAGAGGGGAAAAAGAACAAGAAAGATCATCACCGATCGGCCAACTCCGCGTTGGTCGCCGCGGCTGATCACACGGGCAAGCAGCCCCAGCAGGGCCTTCTAGACCACTTCAATGAGCTCATGGAGAGCCCATGCACCAACCACACCTATCCCATCAAACACCTCTATAAGGATTGTGATCTCCTCAAGCGCTTTCTGCGACAGGCCGATGGGCCGAAGGAAGGAAAAGGCAAGGAGGCAACAGCCAAAAAAGGGGGTGGGGTGAGCAAGGATCCGAATGATTGAAGGTCCCTATACGGCGACCGAGGTGATCCAACCGGGCGCCTACCGACTGAAGGATGAAAACAGCAATGTTCTCACCAACACTTGGAACAGCGAACAGCTACGTCGTTTCTTCCCCTAAAATTCGATCTTACCATTCTTTACTTAATATTTGCTCCCATAAAGCACTCGGCCCGAACACTTTTGGCCCGGATCGCTCAGGGGCTCCACGGGGGTGCGATGCCACCTCTCTTTTTACTATCATATGGTAAATACACTTTTCCCAAACAAAAGGGTAGTCCATTCCTTTAATTACCTTACGTAACTTTGCTTTAAATATTCCGACCGGTCGCACCCCGCCTCTACCTATGGTTATGAGTGACTGAGCCTCGCGGACCATGCCTTGGCTCTTAAGGTTGCAGCCTATGGTGTGAATGGGTAGGTGCAAAAAAGAAAGAATAAAAAACAAAGTTATGCTAAGGTAAAAAATAAAGAACGGATGGGACAAGCTTCCCCGAATGAAGTAGTTCCATCACAAAAATAAAGTTGTTGTATTCATGAATACACAAAAACACTTTACACAGGGGGCTCCCCCACGACATTATCTTTTATATCTGCTAAAGTATTTCTACTCTAAAACTTCTACTGTGGTTCCACGGCGGCATCGGCTACCGGCGAGGGTAGGGGCCGCTCGTCCTCTGACTAGGCAATGTTCGGCTCGGTCGGAGGCAGGGCAAGGTCCGCTTCTGACCTAGGCTCCATGCCATCCACAGGCTGGGCAATGTCCTCCTAACGCGCGCCTTCGGCCATGTCCGCACGGCGAGCATCCATCACCCATTGCATGGAGACTTGCTCGGCCACCTACTTTGCGTGTGGCAGCAAGCTCTCTCCGAGCGAGTGGATGTCCTCTGCGCTCCAGCCATCGGCATACCCATTGTAGATGGCGGCGAAGTCTAGGTCTGGGTGGTACATCGCCACCGAAGTCAACACCCCCGACGTCCCGTAGAATAGCCCATTGGTGATAAGGGCCCGAACATAATCCAGAACCTCCGCCAGCTGGATGGTAGGTGCGCTGGTACTTGGCACTGACCTGAAGACCTCTAAGACGATGAGCTGGGCAACATTGCATATCTAGTCAAGTTCCCCCTTGAGAGCATGTCGCTCTTCAAGGGACTTGGCCAGCGCCTCCGCATTCTGGCCAATCGTCGCCTTCGTCGTCTCTAGGTCCCGCTCCAATGACTCTACCTTTCCACCTAGCTCTAGAAGAAGGGCGATAAGCTCAGAAGCAAGCTAAAGGAAGAAACCAACACGTCAAAAAGTAGAAAAGGTATGTACCAACATAGGTGTTCTTGAGGATGGAGAGTCCCTCCTCCTACCGAGTCACCTGCTCGCACAACCGAGCATTCGCCTCCTCCGTCCCCATCACCCGGCCCCGAAGCACGAGCACTTCCTGGTCGGCCTCCGACCGGGCCTTCCGCTCTGACTCCAGGGCCCTTCGCTCCATCTCCAGGGTCTCCAGGGAACTTTGGAGTGCTAGCTTGGTGTCCGCCAGGGACTAATACAACGCCGCCTCGATCTTAGCCTGGTGGACCTTCACTGTCTTAAGCCCCCACTCGACGGTGGTCGCCCACTCCACCACGAGCTACTTCCTGCCCATGCCTCGGTCACCTCTATCACCCGGTCTCAAGACTCATGGTGGGTGGACTCCAGCTCACACTCGAGCTCAGCCATCTGGGTGTGCTCCTCCTGGAGGAAAAGAGACTTGTAGCACGACATCCCCTCTAAGCCCTACAAGGCAAGGAGCTGACACAATGAAGCAACCAGCAAGAAACCAATGAATCAAGAACAAATCATCGAGAACTTACCTCTACAATGCGGGGTAGGTCAACCGTAACCATCCGATGGACGAACTTGACCCACTCCAAGGCCTCCTCAAGCCTCGCCCTAGTTTGGGTGAGATCAGACTCCATCCTCACTCTGCTCTCCCCCAGGAAGTGCCAGAGCGCCACCTCCTCATTGTCGCGGAGGACGAACTGAGCCTTCCTTGGGTCACCGGGGCAGGGCCACACTAGATTACGGCTCACCCCAAACCTGCTAGAAGGCCTAGCCAACGATTGGACCACCGCCAGCTCCTGCGATAGCGCCGGCAGCTCCACCTCATCACCTGCTTCGCCGTCGGAGGGGATCTCCACCACTTCGATTTCATGGGCCACCGACAGGCGTTCTGGCTCTGGCCCAACCATGTCTCCCCCTGGCACCTCCAGCTCCAACCAAGAGGGTGAGCCATGCGACCCTCCACCCGGTGAGGCAGGGAGCCCGGTCTCCCTTTCCTCTTCCACCGTAGCTGGTAGAGCACAGACCGCAAGGGTTACCTCTGACGTAGCCTCCGCCGTCACCATCGGGATCGCCACCAACACCATCACCGCCGCTGCCACCATACTGGCGACCGACCTGAGGGGCATCGCCCATGAAAGGGAAGTAATGGTAATAGGGATCCCAATCTTCTGTCAGGTAGAGGTAACTATCGTTGTGGCGGAGAATGACACACCGATCCAACTTCAGATCGAAAGATTGAACCCTCCAATCTTAGCACCACAACTCCTCTGGTTATCAACCAAGACACGGATCTGGTTGACCTCGCCAAGAAGGCTAATCTCTTCCTGTGCAACGAAGAACACAAGAAAGAACAAGAAAGAAAGCAACCAAATTATAGATGAATGATTAATCTCACAAAGTTGGGGTCTCACAAACCGATGAACGGCGAAACTGTTCTTGATAGATTAATCTAAGCAAAACCCCAAAACCTAATAGCGGCGGTGGTGTAAGATTATAAAGGTCTTAGGGTCGTCGCCTACCCTAGATGTGCCCCCAAATGGGCCCAAACACAATACACGGTCCAACAGACCAAAAGACGGTGTCGCAGCACCCTGGCAGATTTTGGATACTGAATTGTTTTGACGATTCCTATTGATTCTGAAGGCATTTGATGTGAGACCACTTGGATTAGCTTCCTTATCAAATTAGCTTTCCAACCATATATGGATCGTCGCAAACAGAGTCCGGATGCGTCCTGGGTGACCAGTTTAAGACAGACTAGTCCTGGAGGCCGAGACAGACTCGAAATCATGTTGGATAGGGCCTCTGGTTTCTGTTGGACGTCCTTGCTCGTCATCAACACCTCCACCACATCCTCTAAGTCCCTTATGACCCTCTCCAATGTTCCTAAGCAAGATAACATCATTAGGTAGTAGTCTATTCTCAAAAGTATAAAAAGGATCGCTTAAGAATGAGCTCACCTCTATATTGAGTTGACGCATTCGAGCCCGGGTCATTGGACCTTGCATTACGGTTGAAGGATCAGCGGGTACATCCAAAGGAGTGATGTCCTCATTAGGAAGGACCCACCGCCACCACCCTGCTCTCCCCGCCGCTCGCTATGATGCACTGCAAGGTGGGCCTCCAATCCTCCCGCATGGGAGTTAGGGCGATGCTCAGCCCCGTCAGCATCCGACCGCTGTCGAAAAAGTACAGGTCAATCACACTAAAAAAAACTCTAACAACGAGATCGAAAAGAAACAAAGAAGGCATACCGAGACTGAAGTGGTAGGGCTCTGAAGCCCCAATCCAACATCAATGGGCCCGCTGGGCGAGGACCGCTCCCGGGTCATGACCCATGGCCCCTCACTTCAATCGGGGGGGAGTCGACCCAACTGGCTCCTGCTCATCTTGCAAATCACCACAACCTTTGGCTCGAGGCACGTCGACCAGAGTAGCGGGCGGAGCATCCTCCCATTATGGGTCGTGCGCTGGTGCTGGCCCCGATGATGCGTGGGTGTGAGCCCACTCTTCCGACCACCTGGCCTGTCCCGCCACGCCCATAGCAGGCGGGGACTTGGCCGGCGATGCCTCCGAAGGGCATGGTGACCACGTCCGCTTCGCCTCCCATTCACCAATAGCGTCCGAGCTCATGGTGCGCTTCCTTAGCATTTGAACGTCGCCACACCTCTCCACCTCGCCAGTGGATGCGGCCATAGGATCTTGACGCTCCACCGAGGTTGCAATGACCACCCAGTCCTCCTCCTCCTTGGAGAAGATCACATCATCACCCACCACTATGGGGTCCTCTAACTCGAGCTCTGACTCGACGTCGCTCCTATTTTCCCTAGCCTGCACACGTCAGGCTATCTCTAGCTCCTTCTCATGCTTTCACTAAGCTTCCTCAGCTTTCTTCTTCTTCCTCTCAACCACCACCTCCTTTAGGGTGGCCTACCAGGCCGTGCCCTTCGACCCCTTTGGAACGTGCGTCCGGGACTTATAAACTCCAAGTCCCTACGAAATGGATGACTCAAAATAAAAAAACAGGAGAGGAAAGGGGAAAAGAACACATAGTAAAGAGAGAGGAGCATACCAATTTGGACACCATCGCAGCGTTGAGAGGTCTGGGCTTTCCATCAAGGGTCTCTTTAGGCCTCAGCTGTAGCATCCGGTCAAGGAGACTCTAGACCTCGTCGTTCGACTGCTCCTCCGGTGATGCACGGTCGGGGTCCGTTGGGCCATTGTACTTCCACATCGGCCGCGTCCACTCTGCTAGTGGAGTGACTGGACGATGAAAGAGGGTGTGGAACACCCACACCCCATCAAGGCCATGCCGCATGAGCTTCTGGAGCTCCACCTCAATAATCTCCACCTTCTTGTTCTGTCGGCTGGCGGGGCCCCATGACCAGCTCTCCTGCGTCTCTAGACTCCTGCCGGTGAAAGGTGGGAATGGTGCCTCCGCTAGGTTCCTGATGTAGAACCGTTCCTTGTGCCACCCCTGATTCGACTCACAGGGGGTGTACACGGGGTACGAGCCCGATGCGCTTGATTTCTTCTACAGCGCAAAGCCCCCCATCGACGCGATCATGAGCGGCTTTCTCTCTGACAAAGCTCGCCTAGAGAACAACCACCGGAAGAGGTCCACGTGCGGCTCAATCCCAAGGAAGGCCTCACACATGGTGACAAAGCCAGCGATATGTAGCACCCCAATCGGATTGAGGTGCTGCAGCTCCAGGCCCCACTCATTGAGGAGCCCGCACAGGAACCAGTGCACGGGGTATCCTAACCCATGCTCATGAAAGGTGAGGAAGGAAACAACCTTGCTGGCCTAAGGTTGTGGAAAATCCTCCCCTGTAGGAGCCCTCTAGTGCGCAACCTCCTTCGGTGGTAGAAACCCATTCTCGGTGAAGGCAGCCAGCACCGACTCCCTCATGACAGATGACCTCTAGCTCGACATTGCGCTCTAGGTTCACAAATGGATCTATGAGTTTTCTCCTCTCCCTCACTCTCCCCTTTTCTCTCCTAGGAACTGCCATGGCACTCAAACGCTCTTGGCGAGAAGGAAGAAGAAGAAGAGGCAGCAAATGAGGAATAGGCAAAGGAATGGAACGAAAGCCTTCTTCCTTTCCCTACTTAAAGAAAGAAGCATGGTAGTTGGGAAAGGCACAGCGATTGGGGAAAGGCTAAATGACGGGGCAAAAAACCGTCTCCCTTTCCCCATTCAATACGGATGGGATACGATGGGATGCGCCCTAACCGATGAGACGCACCCTGCCTGACAGAACGGCGCCTGGTCAGACAGGATGTGGCCTAGGTATGGCCCACCACTACCGCACACTGGGCGCAAGAAACAAGGTGCCACTGCGCGCAGGCGGCCCTCTGTCTTCCCAGGTGGGACTTGGAAAGGCCCAAACGACGGGATCTCCGTGAGGAGAGACCAACGGGCTTCCTGAGTCGATCGGACAGCTTAGGCGAACGTCGATAGGCCACTGCCACATGAGGGCTATGCCGACCCCATCATGAACGATGGACCCAAACTTCACTTGAACGTACCTATTAGCGAGCTCACCAAGTGCATCACTCGAGCCATCGAGGCAAGCGACGTTAGCTCAGCCCCTCCGGTTGCGAGAAACTATGAACGGGGTAACGCACAAAACTCAACCTAGCCCTACCAAGCCCAATGGGGCTCAGGGGCTCAAGACACCTAAACTGCCTCAGCTGTGCCTGACGCCAGGATCCATGACTCCAACTCGCCCGATCCCCCAGTGTGCCCGACGCCTAGATCCGCGAGTCCATCTCATCCGAACCCTCATCGGGCCCGACTAGTGCCTGGATCCACGACTCCAACTCGCCTGATCCCCCAGCACGCCCAACGCCTAGATCCGCCAGTCTATCTCGTCCGATCCCTCATTAGGCCTGACCAGTGCCTGGATCCGTGACTATGACTCGCCAGATCCCTCATTGCGCCCGACACCTAGATCTGTGACTCTGACTCACCCGATCCCTCATCACACCCAACGTCTGGATCCACGACTCCATCTCGCTTGATCCATCGACCACGACCGAATGCCTAGGACCACGCTCCCAGAAATGAGGGGTCAAAAACCAAAAAAGAAGAGGCTACGCACACTACAGTACACACACTCACGCCTGTTAACAAAACCCCAGGCGATTCTGCCTGAATCACCAGGGGGCTACACCTACGTGTGCGCTCGCGTGTACCCACTGACGAAACGAAACTTCCCCCACCGGCAACACGAAAAACCCCCAGACGATTCTACCCGAATCGCCCAAGGGCTCAGGGGCTACACCCATGGGTGCGCTCGCGCGCACCCACCATCAAGACAAAAATCCCCTAAATGATTCTACCCGAATTACCTGGGGGCTCAGGGGCTCCTGTCGGGTTTATAAACCCAGGGTCCCTCATGGGCCAACTTCCCAACAAAGGCTTGGCCTAGCAGACAATGTTGTGAATTACGCGCAACTCCTAGGCCAGCCTAAATAGCTAAACGATAGGCCAGAGGGGCGATCCAATCTTCGACCGGAAGGCCTGGCCGAGGAGGAACGACGCCCGCTTCCGACTCTGGCCTGCCTCTCTGACTGGAAAGCCTCACTAAGGAGGAATAGCACTCGCTTCTGACTCTGGCTGGCCTCCGGATGGCCTCTCCGACCGGAAAGCTTGGCCAAACACCGCTTCCAACTCCGACCCATGTCTCCGACCGGGGATGCACTGAACCCCTGCTTACAGCTCTTCTCCAACTGGCGCAATCAGAGCCGACTGGGACCAACCGACCAGGGATGCCCACTCGGTGAGGACCAGGAAATGGATGGAGGAAGTAAGGCAGGGCACTCAAGTCAACCACAATACCGAGGATTGTAACCTGTACACCTACAGGACAGTACCCTACAACCTTCCTAGCATGTCAGAACCCAAGCAGTGTTGTGGGCGCTGATATTTTCCCTACAGTGTTGTGGGCACCATCAACTCCCATACCAGACAGACATGGTAAGGCTCACCCCACATGCCTTTGGGCATCAACATGTTGTGGGCGTCGGCATTTACCATACTAGGCGAACATGGTAAAACCCCTACATGCCTCTGGGCATCAACAGTATAGCAGGCACCGACGTCTACCATACTAGAAGAAGACGACATAACCTCCCACATGCATCTAACATTGATAGTGTTATGGGCGCCTATAATCCTCTTGTACCCGACGGCGTGGGCAACAAGACTTAGCAGCATACGTACTCCCTCCCTCTCACTTGTAAGGCCATCCCCTTCATCTATAAAAGGGGATGTGCTCTCTTCCAACAAAATGAGATCGATCAGTTCACTCACACACCACAACAAGAACCACTAGGTTTGGACCTCGAGCACACACTTGAACACTTAGCACATAGCGGACCTCCCGTCACTCTCAGCCCTTCAGACCAGAGTCCAACCGAACCTCTTGCACCCCCATCTTTCTCCCTTCTATTTGTAACCCCTCAGCAAACTTTGAGCACCTAGGCTCAGGAATAAAGTCACCGACCGACTCAAACTGGACGTAGGGCACGTTGCCTGAACCAGTATAAACTCTATGTCATTGAGTGCTAGGCCACATCCGATCACAACGTACGGCAAAACTACAAATATTTACATGTTGGTCACTTTCTGCACCGACAAAAGGGGAATTGAAGTTGGGTAGAAAAGTATGAAGGCTGTCGATGAAGCAGTTCTACCAACAAATAAAACCCAACTGCTATCTTTGATCGGCAAGATTAATTTCATCAGGAGATTTATCTCAAATCTATCAGGAAAGATGTTGTCATTCTCTCCCCTGTTGAAGCTAAAAGCTGATCAAGAATTTAAATGGGGTGACGTACAACAAAAAGCATTTGATGAGATTAAAGAATACATGAAGGCTCCACCAGTGCTGGTCCCTCCACAGCTTGGCAAGCCCTTTAAATTATACATGTCGGTTGATAACCATACAATTGGGTTGGCCCTAATGCAAGAGTTTAAAGGAAAAGAAAGGGTCATTTTTTTATCTAAGTAGAAAGCTTTTGGACCCAGAGACGAGGTATTCTTGCATGGAAAAGTTATGCTTGTGCCTATATTTCTCATGCACCAAATTGCGGCATTATTTGCTATTGGCCAAGTGTACTATGGTATCTAAGGCTGACGTAATCAAGCATATGTTGTCAATGCCAATTCTAAACAAGAGAGTAGGAAAATGGATTCTGGCATTGTCTGAATTTGATCTGAGATATGAATAAGCTAGAGCAGTTAAGGAACAGATAATGGCTGACTTCGTGACTCATCATCATGGACCTAGTATTGGTTATATAGAGTCGATGCCTTGGACTTTGTTCTTCGATGGCTCATCATGTAAGCAGGGTGGTGGTACTAGCATCATTATCATTTCACCCTGAGGGTCAAGTTTCGAATTTGCATATACTATCAAGCCAATGACTACCAATAATCAAGCTGAATACAACACTATCCTTAAGGGGCTTCAACTCCTTCAAGAAGTAAAGGCCGATACAATTGAAATCTTTGGAGATTCTTAGTTGGTGGTTAATCAGTTGATCGGCCTATACGAGTGTAAAGATGACATCTTGAGGAGTTACTATGAGAAATGTCGGAGCTTGATCGACAAGTTCCCCATGGTCACCATCAGGCATGTCCCAAGAGCACAAAATCAAGAGGCTAATTGGCTAGCTCAAAGTGCTTCTGGTTATCGACAAAATCAAGAGATCCTTAGCAATGAAGTCATTGCCAATGACTGGAGGAAAGAAATAATGAACTATCTTAGGAATCCATCGCAGAAGGTCTCTAGGAAGCTCCGGTATAAGTTGATCAAATACATGCTATTGGATGAATAGCTATACTATAAGGCGATCGATGGGGTGTTACTCGAATGCCTGAATCAAGAGGATGCTAAGGTCCTCATGGGTGAGGTCCACGAAGGAGTTTGCGAAGCTCATCAGTTGGCCTATAAAATAAAATGGATTATCCGAAGATCAGGGTATTTCTAGACAACGATGTTGGAGGATTGTTTTGAGTATTATAAAAGATGTCAGGATTGCCAAAGATTTGGTAACGTCCAGAGATCACCAACATCAGTCATGAATCCTATAATCAAACCATGGTCATTCAGAGGTTGGGGAATTGACATAATCGACCAAATTTATCCACCATCCAGCAAAGGCCATAATTTCATAGTGGTGGCCATGGATTATTTCACCAAGTGGGTTGAAGCAGTCCCCTTGAAGACGGTGATGTCCCAAAACATGATTGACTTTGTCTAGGAGCATATTATTTATCGGTTTGGGATCCCTCAGACTATTACTACTAATCAAGGGGCGATGTTCATTTCTGAGGAGTTCGAGAGTTTTGCTGCTAGTACGGGATTTAAGTTATTAAATTCCTCTCCCTACTACGCCCAATCCAATGAACAAGCAGAGGCATCGAACCAGACATTGATTAAATTAATCAAGAAGAAGATAATCAACCGGCCAAGGAAGTGGCACTTAACATTGACTGAATCATTGTGGGCCTATCGGATGGCATGCCACTGATCAACTAAGTGCTCTCCTTACAAATTAGCTTATGGACATGCAGTTGTTCTTTGCTGGGAGATCAGGACTAGGTGGCGACATATTGAGTCTCAAGAAAATCTAACGGTCGATGATTACAAAGTTCTAATGATGGACGATCTGGAAGATCTAAAATGTCATTGGCTTCGCACTTTGGAGAACATCAAAGCTAACAAACTAAGGGTCACCAAGTATTATGATAAGAAAGTCAAAACCAAGTAGTTCCACGAAGGTAAATTGGTCTGGAACTAATCTTGCCAATCGGGACCGAAGACAGCGCATATGGCAAATGGTCGCCTAACTGGGAAGGGCCTTATCGAATTACTCGATGCATACCTAGCAATGCTTACTTCTACGAAATGCTAGAAGGAGAAGAGTTCAACAGAGCACTCAATAGAAAGCATTTCAAGAAGTATTATCCCAGTAGTTGGGTCGATGCTTGAATTAGCCGATTGAATTTCCAATTGAGCTTTTACAGCCGGTACTAACAAAGTATCGCCTTTAGGTAAAAAATAAGGAATCATAAACTCAATCCAAGAGACGAAAGCCAGTGTGGTATGCATCGCCTATAGTGCAAAAATAAAAAGAGAAAAATGGGGGAGATCCACCTCGCATAGGGGAAGTCGCTTCAAACAAAAAGGATTTATTCGACAGTTTCCCTGTTACAATCTAAGGGTTGAGAAACACTTTGTTCACAATGTCTCTGGCCGGAGAAGAGAAGGCTATGGTGTTGGTGGCGTTAGAGAAATCCTCAATCAGGCTCTCATGATCTCCAGGATGATCGGTTGCTGGAAAACCATGGGGAAGAAGTCGAAGCCGCATTTAGAGCGAACTTGCGCCACGGCCTGGGCAATAGCAGCACCAGGACAAACGCCATGAAGAGCAATATCCCTAACGTGATTCAGGACGTCATGCAGATGGGTTACCAGTACATCACCCCTAGCATTGATGAATCCTATCGCATAATCCGCAGCTAGTTGAAGACTTTCAAGCTACGCTAACAAGGCTGATGAATTCAAAGGAGAAACAAGTCAAGTTCTGCAAAATCAGGATTGTGAGAACAGAATTCATCGCAAGAAATCTCACCCGTGATTCTAGCCTTAGCTTCAGCCAACCTCGCTTGAGCAGATTTGGTCTTATTCTCTGAGATGGTGAGCGTGTCCTGCAGAGCATTCAGATGGAAGTCCATGCGCCCAAGGTCGTAAGCCACATTGAAATACCACGCTCATGCCTCATCTCTCTCCTGAAGAAGTCGGCGGACGACATTCCCGTGAAGGGGTTTACCGGAGCCACCACATGCACGCCGCTGGGACCAACGATTGTGCAAGGAAGGGAACCGCCATTCAAATCGGCCCTGCAGATATGAAAGATTAGACTAAACTGCTCAAGGATCACAAAACCGTGTTCGTCCTTACTCTTGGAGATGAGAACGCTGGTGTTGCGGCATGAACTCATTAGGAATCTCATCAGCGGGTCGCTTGCCGTTCTCCATCTCCACAGAAAAGATAACGATTTTGGATCGAAGGATGAAAGTAGTTCGCACTCGGGAAACTAGAAAATCAAGATGTGGCAGATTGGTTTCTCATCCACGACCATGGCCCATATTTATAACGCAGAAGACATGACGATAGACCTCCTTGAGGCTGCACAATTGGAATCGGTTATGGAAAAGAATCGTCACTCCAGAGATCAAGGGGACAGTTTGCGAAGAATTAGGAGACACAACAGATTCAAAATTTATTGCTTTCCATAATTATGAAACCTCGGATCCCAGTGGATTGTTACAAAAAGTATTACACCCAAAACCGATTAGCCAGCCCAAGAAGACTTCGTTGGATTGAAGGGAGTCTGAACCCCAAAAGGTCAAAAAGTGGGTCACATCGACTAAGAGATGGAAGCAGTATCAGGGGGAAAGAAGATAGACCTATCCATCAAGAGTGCACTAGTCAACTTCGCAGGCTTCTTGGCATAGGCAGAGCAAATAAGGGGAAGGTGTTCACACATTTGAGCCCTTGCAAACACTAGAACAGCCTCATACCGATGGTGAGAAGACTCAGGTGATATCACAAGAATTCTTCTAGCCACGGCGATTGATTCCCTCACTTGACAAGGTACTAAAATGGGCGACACAATCTTCCTAAACACAAGAATTCTTCTAGCCACCTGGGGTTTTCATAGTGAAGCATTGGTCCAAGGGGGATCTAACAAAGCCGAGAGCACTTGGAGGAGCGGAAGCAAGAACATGGTTGGAATGTTGAGTTGTTCTCGTCAAGATCAGGTGAACATTTATAGTCGACTAGAGGAACTCAATCCAAACGCCCATGAAGCAATAGTGCACCTGTGGCACTTTGGAACGTAGGATGCCAACAAAGAAGTGGCATACCCGTGAAGCATGCAAACGACCAAGAGCATGGAAAGAAACAGAACCAGTGAGCCCTAGGGTAAAGTACTTGGCCCTTATTGAAGACACATCAACGGCCTCAAGATAGCGCAGAGGATAATTTTGGAATAAAATCACTTTTATCCCAAACTTGGAGGACATGTGTTGACCCAGAAATTTGGTCCAAAATAGGAAGTCCCTAAAGTCAAGAAATTATCAAGAAATGTCGAGCTCTCCAATCGAATCGACTAAATAAATTGCCAGACCAGCTAATGAAATGGCGACATCAGGGAATAAGCCCTATCGGCAAGATCAGCAAGGCACAGAGCAAGAAGACGCGTCAGGCTCCATAGAAAGGAAAGATTGGAGTCCAAGTTATCTTAGATTAGGAAGTTTTGTTCGATTTTCCAAGTTGTCATAACCGGTCTTGTTCGACCAGGACTCGTAGTCAGGACTTGGGTATAAATATTGAACCCCGGCCATTGTAATGGACATCTCACATTGATCAAACAAATCCAGTACCTTTACTTTTTTGGCACCGTCCACCCCTTAGGAATAGGAGTAGAGTAGGTTTCGGCGAGTTCTTCGGGCAATTAGGGCTACATCAGACGACCTGACCTCTGGCTTGTTTGTGAGTATCCGTCATGACTTATATTGTTACTTGTAAGGCTACAACAAACCACTGATCTCTTGCGAGGCATGGTATAAGTTAGTTATCGATCTATATTGTTATTTGTAAGGCTGCAACAGATGACTGATCTCTTACAAATCATGGTATAGATTAGTTATCGATTTGTATCAACTTTTATAAGACTGCAACAGACGACTGATCTCTTGTAAATGTTAGTATTAATCAAAGTTATCGATATTGTGTTAGATAGTTCATTGTTTAATACAATATCACCAATTGCACGATCTAGATTGAGATTCGTTGGTCCTATCTATTTTGATCTATCGTCTGCTGATTACTATCACGGTTGAATTCAATTCCTGACGTTAGATCCTATTTCAATGACCAATCTATCTCGGTCCTGATCGTACATGGCGAGTGTTTGAAGTCGTGTTCCATTAGGAGATAGATCCATTGATCGTCAGTATCTGGTATGACCCCTCTATCAATGCTGCATCAGAGGACTCAATCTGTTGATAGCATGTTAGATCGGACATTGGTGTTTAGTAGATCTATCTGTTAAGAAGAACATGGCGTCAATCACCCGCTATGTCTCCATCGACTATTTAGCCGATGGCCTGAGCTCTAACGCGTACGACATGCTTTCATGATTCTTTTGCGATGTAAGAAGATCTATCGATTGTTGGTCTCTGATCTAGGGTCTTACCATCGATGCTGCATTAGATGACTCGACCTGTTGGCGGTACAATAGATTGAGTCTAGTCGTTTGTAGATTTATTTGTATCCAACGGATGAGTGATCGTATGGCGTATGACACGATCACTAGAATTGGTTGTTCTAGCCGATAGCCCGCTTTGTTGAGGATGTACTGGCTATTTACATGCTTTTACTTGTTCTTGTCCTGGTTAATAGCTAGTATGTCTCTCACTTGTATGCTTACACGTCTATTCTTACATCTTTCGCATGCTTTCATGATCATCGACTAAGATAGATCCATGCAAATGAGTAAATAATAGTTGCCGATATGCCTATTTTGTTTACATTAGATCATGAACATGCTGGATATCGACTCTCTAGTCGATAGCCATATATTGCTGGCCACTTGGCCATACATTTGAAACTGTCTGGACCAATACCGACATGTTCCACCTTAAATTACTGATCAACTTTCTCTCCTTGTCAATTGCAGGGTCAAATTGACTAACACGCCCTCGATCACGACCATCCGGTCTGGCACTCACCCCTTAAGCCCGAAGAGAGCTCGGGATCTGCTTCACGCGGTTTCTCTCGGCTTGTTTCGTGTGACAGCGGAGAACGACCATCACTTTGCACCGTCTATAGACATATGTTGCAGCAAGTCCTCCATGTTGCAAGTGTTTCATGAGGCGCTAGCGGTCCCTATGGGGTAGGCGAGCACTGGGAGGCGTAGCAGGGCGAGTACACACATGCATGTAGCATGGCACGCGTGAGCAGCAGGGCGCAAATGACCAGTAGGGCATGGGCAAGTGACGTCAGGGCGAGCATGGTAGGGCGAGCAACAGGGTGGGCATGCATGCTCCAATGCGTGTCCATTTGTGGGGGAAACCAGAGGAAAGCGCGTGGGAGACAGCCACCCGACGTGGGACTTGTCATAGAGGCAGGGGCGCTGGAATGTTGTTTTTTTAGCCACTAGTGGGCCCAGCTGATAGCCTTGGGAGGTGAGATCCCCGCTGGCTGTTCGGCCACATGTCCGCTAGTATGCAGGGCGAGTGCACCATGTGGGCCGCACGGGCAAGGACGCACTGGGCTTAGCGGTGGCCGCGGCGCGAGCGTGCGGACGCGCGCTTCTGACCGGACGTCCGGACGCTAGTAAGCCCCACGTGCTAATCGAATTCAGTGTGCCCTACCCCTATGTATTCAGGTGAATATATAATCAGCTATGAGCGCCCGGTTTTGACATACAATAAGGGATATAACATGGAAAATATATATAGAGGGAAAATTGTATCCTGATCGGATTTGAATATATATGAACTTTAAACGGATTGGAATTAGTGGGATATTCCTAGTGCATCCTCCAAGAAAGAAAATTTATTATCCCGGCAAGCATCGGCCTGCAGATCAAGAACTGCGCCCACCAAACTACTTCCTCCGTTCTAAATTATAAGTCACTTTGACTTTTTTTGATACATCCATTTTGCTATAAATCTAGATATAATATGTCTAGATACATAGCAAAGTGGATGAACAAAAAAAAAGTCAAAGCGTCTTAGAATTTGGGACGGAGGGAGTAGTTCGGGAGAAAAAGTGATGGAAGATTAGAGAGGAAAACATGTCTGAGGTCGGCATCCAAACCCGCCGGAAGGTTCACGGTGGTGCAAGTGAAATGAGAACTGAAGTAGAGCAATGTTACAGAGACAACAAAATACGGTTGACATCATGAAGTTTTACTGTTGCTCAGCGGAGGGCAGATGCCTGATTTGCTGCTCCTTGCTCGCCGCAGCCGACGGCGGTCGCAAACTCACAAGTCACCGCCGCCGTTGAAGGGGAGAACGACTAAAGAGTGGGGAACGTGTGCGTGACCCGAGGATTCCGTTGGGCCTCCGCAGGCTGCGAATTTGGCCTACTGGCTTCTTTAATTTATAACCTGACGTCAAATCTGTTTTATTGGCTGATCGTGTCTTAATCTTAGTCATCCAATACCAATAGTGTGTTTTCAATATTCTATTTTGCTATAAATAGATCTGTCGGCTAGCAATCTTTAATTTATCACCCCGATGCCAACCCTGCATCGCTTCGACCTGATTGGTGGTGACATTAGATTAGATTTTGTTAGTTTTTGGATTTCTTTATAATAAAAAATAGAGGATTGTTTACACTCTAGGACTCATCGGATCTATAGCCGATGACTTGTGCTTTCATGTTTATTCTCATGATATATCCATTGGATGTTTTAAGTTGACAGTTTTATTTATTTAAATATGGATATATTCTGCTGTCATAGGCTCTCTAGCCGATGGTGTTCATTTAAACTGTTTTATTCAAAAAAAGTGCTAAGTATCGGCTTCATAGCCGATAACTTGCTCTATCAGTTCTTTAGCTGATCATGAAACTGTCTGGATCAATAGCTGACATGTTCCACCTTAAACTACTGACTATTTTTGCTTGTTAATTACAGATCAAATTGACTGCCACGTCCGCTATCTTAAAATCGATAAGACCTGCACTGGAGTTAAGCAGATCTCCTAGGCTTGTCGTGTGTCCTGCGCATTGACCGAAATTATGCGGCGACATTGCGCTTCCTCTTAAGTTTAGGCCCAGTGTTTAGTGAGGTTTTGCACACCTCTCACCACTCCGTGCGTGCGTGCAACATTGTTGTACTTGGAGACAGGGCGGACCCAAGATTTAGACATAGGGGCATTAAATACATACACAGCAAGAGTATACATAACAACTAAATAAACATTTATGTTACATACAAAAGAAAACTAAAATTTTTAAAAACATCAATTATTATGGAGAAAAAGAAAGAGAATATAGCCTTAGTCTCTAGTCTTTACCTAATCAATTAAATTCTTATGTCAGAAAAAGAATCATGGTATAATAACAAGAATAAGAAGATAAGGAAGATAATAGAAAAATAACAATTCTGAATAATGTAGATGCCATTAGAGAGCAATTTAGGGAGAGAAAACAAGCATATTAACTAGTCAATTAGAGGGTGTACAGTGGGGACGAACTAGATGTTTGTAGGGATGCAAGGTCCACGAATCCATAAATAGGCTTAATTTTATAGGTTACACCCATGACCCGCAAAATTAAGCTTATTTGCGGGTTCGTAGAAGCCTTGCATCCTAAGATGTTTGGTAGACAATAATAAAAGAAACAAAAGAGATAAAAGAATAATAGAAAGAACTAATTAATATGGAGGGAAAACAAGAAATTAAAGTACAAATAGCATCATTAACTTTGTAGTCCACAACCTTTTTCATTTGAATTCATTCTAAAACCATTAATTTGTATGTGGTAGAAATATTGTATGCGGTAGTAGTATTGATAGAGGTGGACACACGTTTATAAAGGCTCATGTTATGAGATTGCGCTTTTCAAGGCTTACGCCAATGGAATCCCGGCACCTAGTCGGGTATGTCCACTTGAAAGCACCCTTCTGCCTCGCCTCTGGTGCCAGGCTCGTGTAGTTCTTCCAGTCCGTGGCAAAGTCCTTGAGATCGTGCACCTTGTGAGTCCACCCCAACGCAGCAGTCGGCGTGGATGGTGTAGACCTTCTCCGGATCGTCGTGGTACTCGCAGAACCCGCCGTAGTACACCGTGTCCAGCGGCTCGATCTTGACATGCAGCTTGCCGACAAGCTCGTGCCTGATGTTGACGAACACCGCCTGGTCGTGCTGCCCCGGGAACCTCTCCCTAGCCGCCCGCCAGTACTTCATCATCTCGATGGTCCGGTTCGTCGACTTCATGTAGTAGAGGCCGGTGTTGAGCGGGTTGTCCAGCGGCGCGCGAGACGGCTTGAAGTCGTCGGACGAGCAGCTCATGTCGGCGTACACGGGGAAGTGTCGGAACGGGTTGCGAAACAATACCATGTCGCAGTCCTGCAGACCAGTCAGTGTGGTAGTACTTTATCAATCATAAATAAGATTGTTGGTTAAAGATAATTATCGAAGAAATTACGAGTCTTGGTGAAGAATGATCTTGCCGTGAAGAGGAAGTTGTAGCCGAGCTCCGGTACGCGCTGCTGGAAGACGAGCTTGGTCCAGACGAGCTCCAGGTAGTCCCGGCTCATGAACGCCTTGGCGGAGTTCATGTCCACGGAGGTGGCGCTGAGGAGGTAGCAGTGAGGGCCAGTGGCGAAGCTAGAGTAAATTAGAGAGTGGTGCACTTAACTTATGGGTGCATAGATTTGTACTATAGAGGATTAGGGGGTGCAAACATGGTGAAATTTTAGAAAAATCTATTGTTTTCACAAATTTTAGGTGGTGCATTTGCACCCATTAGCATCTACATACCTTTGCCCCTGGTGAGGGTGCACGGCCTTGCAGCGGTGGAACCCGCGGGCGTCGAGGGCGACAACGAGGAGGTGCGTGGTGTCCTCGCCGTTCTTGAAGCTGTCGAGGTAGAGGTCGGCCAGCAGGGAGCAAACGGCTGCGCCCATGCCTCGTTCACAGACGTGATGTGATGATCACCGTCCTGTCGTCCATGGCAACCCTCGGTAGCAGCTCGGCTAGGCCCTTGAACATGACCTGTGCATGATCGTCACGCTTAATAAAGGTTAAAGTCTCCGTTAGATTGGCAGGTACACGTACAACCATGCATACAATTTGGGTGAAGAGTTTTGGGCGATGCCTGCATAATTATAGCAAGCTTACAAGCACACTACAAGCAGAAGACTGCAGCAGACAGCATGGCTCATGAACACATTTACGTGCGCGTTACCTCATTTGCATCGTCGTCGCCCGCCGGCCCGTTCCCCCAGCTGTGCGAGATGCTAGACAAGCCCTCGCCGAGCCGGTCGGACGCGAGGAAGAAGAGAAGGGCAGTGGGCAGCGCCGCACCGAGGAAGAAGGACACCGCGCGCGTGGCTGCCCGCCGCCTCTTTGCTCATCCGAAACCCCAACCCCATGGCCATGTCTTTGCTGGGCTACTGTTCCATGGACGTGTCTACTTACGTGGACTTGTTGTGTCAAGGAAGCCAATCAGACGAGAGTGCTCCGCCAATGCCACGCCACGGTTTGACGCGCGAGTGCAACCAGCGCCGTACGTCCACAGGGATGTGCGTTTTTTCCTCGTGCCCAGGTGTATAAACGTAGACCGGCCGGCGCAGGCGCAGGTTGCCGGATTGCTATATGTTGTGTCAACGATCCAGGCAGTCCGCAGTCCGGCTCTAGTTGTCAACGATCCAGGAAGAAAATTCCAGGATTCGACGTGTGCGTTTATCGACTTACAATGCAGGCTGCTAGGATGATTAGTCGTTAGTCTCCCACAACAGAGACTTCCACGACGAATTTAATTTGCCGCTTCATCATCAGAGTTGAAACGTCAAAAGTTTTGTTTGTCGGAGTAACTTTTGACATACTATATACACACTAGGACGGTGGGCGCGCTTCGCCGCGCCCGTTTTGGCTTCGCGCTAATGGCAGCAAGCGGAAGGTAGCAGGCTGTTCAAATGTGCATGCAAGACCGATTAAGCACTTGACTACATATGTGATAAGACTAATTCATCTATGCTTTACACAACCATTATGAATAATTGACTATATTTATATAGTCCCAGCGATACAATAGGGTGGCGTACAAAACAGTAGAAAATAAAATTTGCAATGCAGAACACTAAATTAAACATAAATAAACTACAGAGACATTAGTTCATTGTATAATTTAGATGAAGATTACAGGAAATGTGGTTACTCTTGGACTGAGTGTTGGCAAAAACATCATATAAGACCGTGTCTATTCTTCATCAAGCGACCTAGTAAGCCATTAGTTCCAGGTCCCATCTGACAATGACTTGTATCCTCTCATGTGCAAAATTGAGTACCTTGTTAATGAGGTTAGTCTGCAGAAATTTCATTCACTGTTCAAGGAAAAAAAAGGTTAGCGTTGTAAGAACGGTTTCATAAAAGAGAAAGAATGAGTCAATGATAACTCTGAACTGGTCATAGCACACAAACTGTACCTTTTCTCAAGGATTGGATTCCACAGGTCAGTCACTAATGTTATTACATTAAACTGCATCTAATCAATTCCTAAAATGAGCGTGTACAGCTAGTCAATATCCATGTCTGATTTCGTCCTAATGAGGCACAAAGCAGGAAGCACCATAATTATTAGATTAGTGAATGAAAAAACAAACCACTATGTGTTTTTAAAATTTCTTTTATATTAGTTGGACAAAAAAAGGGTCATGCAGCCTTGCTCCATGCCCAAAAAAATGCATGGTTGATAACCTGTTCTGTTCCACAGCTAGATCCATGACAGAACTCATAGTAACTAATTCTAATTAAAATGTATCATAAGGTGTTATGAGATAAATTATATTTGCTCAGAACAGAAAACGAATATAAAGTGCAGGTAAATGTAGTACCATAGGAAGGCATGACGATGCCTGATGCAAGTAGCGTTTGGCTTGGCAGCAATATTGTAGATGCCATTTGAGGCCACACCCTTCCTTGGAAAAATGATGTACAATTGTCCAACACAGAACTATCTTTCTGCTGAGTACTTTGGTAATGCAAAACTACATAAGTTATCTTAGACTACTACAGGCCAGATATGTAGCTATCTCAGGTGCATCAAAACAGAAAAAAGGAAAAGTCTTCCTTTTACTGAATAATCATTTGGATCAGATAAACCAAGAGCGTAACCACAAAAAATGGCAACCTATGTTAAAGATTTAAGAAATGTGTTGAAACTAGCTGTTTCAAACTGCGTGGAGGAGACCGAGGCCTCCGCCCGTCGGACGGTCGGCCTCGGGCGGAGGTTCGGGATAAGAACGATAAGGGGGAGAGTGGTGAGTAAGGGAATGATACGGAAAACTATGGTTTCATTAATTCGTTCACCAACCAACCTCCATGGCTACAAGTGTCCCCTATTTATAGGACTCAACTACTACATAACAGAATTTATTACAATGCCCCTCAACTGCTACAGTACATTCCTGGAATATTCTGCCGCTAGCCTCTTGTTCGCGGGGCAATCCTGCCATACCGTTTTCAAGTAATGGGCTTCCATGAGCAGCCGGCCCACTGTAGCTTGGTCTTCGGCCCAAAGGCCTGGGTCCCCGGCGCTGGCCTCCATCTCCCGGGGCGCGCCGCTGCCTCGGCGGGTCTCCGCCGGACAGTCGGAGACGTTACCCGCGGGTCTCCGCCCGGCCGCACGGGGGCCATGGTTCTCGCCGCTGGCCTCCGCGTTCAGGGGCGCGCCGTTGCCTTGGAGAATCTTCGCCGGTCCGGGCGGAGGCATCATCCGCAGGTCTCCGCCCGGCCGCTGGCCTCCGCCTTCAGGGGCGCGCCGTCGCCTTGGAGAGTCTCCGCCGGTCCGGGCGGAGACATCATCCGTAGGTCTCCGCCCGGCCGCGCAGGGGCCATGCTGGCGCGCTTGCGCGGACCGCGAGCGCCTGCGCTTGAGTACCTACGCACACTTAGGCAAGATCGTTTGTTTGATTAGTTTAGAGATAAGGCGGCCTCCGCCCGTAATACCGGAGACGCCCGCCTGAGCGGTCGGCGGGATGCGTGCCTGGCCTTGGCGGAGTCCGCGATGAAAAGGAGATTCAGCACCCTTCGAGCATAGCCGGGAAATTTCCTTTAGTCAGCGCCGGGTCTCCGCCCTAAGACGGTCGAAGACGCCTTGGCGACACCCTGCTGTCGGGGGCCTTCGCCACCCGCCAAAGCCATGTTACAACAAAATGCATGATCAACAATTACAACATATACAACAGGAAAATGTTACTTACCGAACTGTTGTTCATCGAATACCAACTATCCAATAGAGGTAAGCTGGAAGGCACAAAATCAAAATTGCAAGAGTTTGACGCGCAAATTTGCTGAACAACAGGTGCCAGCAGAAAAATATATTTTGCAGAGATTTTAAACAGGCAGAGTGAGACCATGAAGCAATGGACCGAGCAGGTAACTGGTAGCAAGATGGCTTGCATACCATATGGATGAGTTGTACATAAGCAAAAAATCAATCGACACAACCTAGGAAATCAGATGAAACCATTATTTGCTAAAATATTGGAGATAACTATGTGCTATGCAAGTAGGAATTAATTGGGAAAAGAGATGCTAGGTCATGTCCGCAATGTATGTGAATATGGAAATTTGCGCTGTCAAATCTTTAATATGTGGGCTTTAGATTAAGCATGTACCGTGGAGACTGTTGATGTCTAAATTTCTGCTGACAAATCCTTAGTCTGTGGGCTCTAATTAAGCTTGTAGCATGGAGGCACTGGGCCATGGATTGCCATCAGAACTCAAAATATCGTCACCAACACTGACAACCCATGAAATGCATTGAAAACTGAATCAAACATGCAGATATGAAGCATCATCAAAATGAAAGTTCAGAACACACAAGCAGACCAAATTTTTTTTCAGGAAAAACATGTTGGTTAAATTTTATTTCTGCAAGAAGATAGATAATACAACAACATAAACAAAGGTTGGCCAGTCCATGTCCCACAAAATAGCAAATTGACATGGCCTAAATTTCAGAAAACACATTGATGGCGTGTGAGGAAGGCTGCCAAAAGTTTCCTCTGTCTGCCCACCCGCATTAGGAGCCTGCAGATTTCACATGTAGATACGTGGTTTGAAGTAGCACCCATGTAAAGGAATAGAAAACATCGTGTTGTAGTTGTTCACCGGAATAGTCGCTAATAACGTGGAGGATATCGCCCTCCGTGACTAGGCCAGGCTGCAATCGGACGTCACGGCCGTGACAGTGGCGCCCTCGATTTCTTTTTCCTCCAAACACCTCATTGGGGACGTCCAGGTGCTGCAGTGGATGGCTATCACCTCGAATGCGCTGTCCACCCAGTAGGAGCAATCAGAGACAGGCCGAACCAAATTAGAGAGAGGGGGAGAGTACCTTGGTTGGAGAAGGCGAGGAGGCTGGATGTGGAGCCGACTGCTGCTCCGTCTAGGGGAGGAAGATAGAGAGGGCGACCTGATGCGTAGCAACGGGGCCACGGATTACAGCAGCGGCCGACGGCGAGGCAGACGGGGGCACCATCTGCGCGCGCTGTGGAGGCAGAGCGGTGGCAGGCGTGCGGGATCCGGCGCCGGCGCGGATGGAACACGCGGAGGTGGCGATGGCGAGGTGGCTGGGCGCGGCATCCGGGCACGCGGTTGCCGGGGGAGAGGAAGAGTAGGATCGAGAGGAGAGGCGGAGGCGGCGAGGCGTGGATTTTCTTTGGGGCTTTGGGGGAGTGAAAGAAGACGACGCGGAGGCTTCGAGGCGCTGCCAGTTTCTTTTTCTTTTTTTTGTCTAATAAAGGCTGTAGACGTGCGGGCCTGAATGGCCCTGAGAGAGCAAATGCAGGCGGGCACACGCACGAGGCACGTGGAGACGGCTGATTGACAAACAGTAAACGGAACAGTGGTTGAAGCGTTCTCCTTGCGCCAATTCCAGGCGACAGGTACCATATAGACGACCATATTTGGTACCCGGGTACCGAATAGTTATTCAGTACCCAGACACATCTGATAGCCCAGCAAGCTACCGGCTGCGTCCGGACTGACTTTTTTTCGGCAATGCTTTTTGGCTGTTTTTTTACGTTCGTGATTTTTTTTCCGTGCAGCTTTTTATGTCCGTGGCCAGTTTTTTTGTGTGCAGTTTTCTTATATCCGTAATTTTTTTCCCATGTAGCCTTTTGATGTCCGTGATTTTAGGCAACTTTTGCCATGTGTTTTTTCGGATTTTTTTTATTCTTCGTTCACCAGGCATTAGGAAATGACTTAACAAAGCAAATTGTGCGTCAAAGATTTGATATTGAAAAACAACTTTTCATCCGGTAGAATTTGTTTTCATTTGTCACAAATAATGGCATCCGTAATTGTAAAAAACTCATCTTTTCCTACCTTGATAAACTGAAAAGCTCAAATTTACAACTTTAAATACAGACATTTGTGATCACTACATAACATCATATATGAAACTAATACAAGAATCTGCACTAAAGCAAACACTTCGACCTCCTGGTGGAGCATGACAGGTGCTAGCCAAACTCCAACTGATCCAACGTCCATCCTAGAGCTCCATGGCCAGCTTGGGTGCAGTAGCATCCCACAGATACATTTTGCACTCTCTCGGTAGCAGTAGCATCCGGCAGCGTGACACGCAGCGTGACACTAATGCCGACGCCAACGCCCGTCGCGCTCGTTTGTTGGCTACAAAAATGCAGCGCTGAAGTTCCAGCTCTTCAGCTTCCTGTTGCTGTCCAAGGCCCATTGATTCACCAATTCTTGACCCTGCTGCATGTGAACAGATGAGAAAGAAATCATCAACAAATGCTATGTGTAGAAAATATAAATAGAAAGCATCTAAATCTGATGATACGATGAGTTAATGAAGAATCGACATCAGAATGAGTTCTGGCAAGTGAAGCTGAATCAAGCTGCTACTTCTACAGATGTGCAAGTCGTTGCTTGGCTCCAAGCTAGCCAGGTAACTGAGTTTAGCTCAAAGCTGAAGACAAAGGCAATCAATCATTCATATGTCAGGCTAAGGTGTGCAGTACAACTGAGTATAGTTGAACTGTATAAATCACATTTCAAGCCACAAATCTTTTGTTGCAAAAATGAAAACACATTCTAATTAGCCTGATGAAATTTGTAAGATCAGCACACAAGCAAACACAATTTAGCACTATTTAGATCGCACCAACAGCAGCAAATGAACCTGCACTCATGGCAAGATGCTGCCGGTGGAGCAAGCATTAAAAAAAGCAAGGGGTGGGTGAACACATTGACGGATCCCTTGTGGTAGGTGGTGCAGTTAGGCACGACAATCTAGCTCATAGTGCATAAGAGATTAGTTCTTAACAACAATCATTTGATCACTTCTGAAACAGAAATAAAACCCCAAACGTTTTTTTCATAAAACAGTCCACACATCATTAAACAATATGTTTCTCTCATTAAACCAGGCGGTGTGGTGGTACTGAATATTAAGTTTGCAAAAAAGCCAAGCTCGCATGTGTTGCTGTGATATTCATCCAGATAAAATGCACGCTGATGGCCACTATATACTCTTTTTGGAAAAAATAAAATTAACATGTTTTCAATTAACCAAGAGAAGGAAAATAATTGTGAACTACATCATAAATCAATTAAGCCTATGTATGGCAACCTACATTCAACTGCCTATTTTCTCACCAAATTTGTATGAGTGACCTGTGAGAGGTAAGGCTAGCTTACAGCATATATGTTCGTCAAAATAAACCGAAACTAAAAAGTACTTTTTTTATACTAAATGAAAATAATGTACCTTAGACGAGAGGGCTACAGAATGACTAATCAACCTGCATGGAGGGGTGCTCACTTGATGGATCCACATAACTCGCACAGAACATGTTGGAGTGTTTGTTGTAGTCTATGAAATAGACTCAAATGCTTAGTATAGGCAGCTACCAAACAAAAGCCAATTGCAAATAAGCAGATGTATGGAAAATGGACAGCTGCTACCAGCAAAAAAAAAAACTTTGGGCCCTAAAAGTATAATTTACAAGCTACTGTAACACACAATTTTCACCCTGCACAAATTATACTTATGTGATGTCTTTCTCAAACCTGGACAAATTGTAAGACATAGTTGTTATGCCATGGTTGCTACTTGGTAAAATTAGGTTCCTGGTGGCAAATAATGTCAAATGTACATGTAAAATACTATATATATTCAAAATATTGGTATGTTCAATGTGACTCAAGAAAAAAGGAAATTTATCATACTGTGTAAATGGTGACATCTAGCACCAATGCGTGCACAGAAAAACTTAAAATTTTTGGAGTCTATCATATAGTTTCCTTGTCACAAATAATGGCTTTATGATTTTAAAAAATAACTGTGCAAACACTCCAGATTAATGATGCCCAGTATGAAGGAAGCTGAATTGGAATTGAGGCATATAACTATTTTGCACCACATGCAGGGCATGATATATGTATTGTATTATCAGCTGTGGATTGCATGATCAAACAAGCCATTGGGAAAAAAAGCTAGCTGACAGCAGATTTGGTTAAAACCTGTACTCACAAACAGAAGTATCAAAGCAATATGGTATATAATATAATCTAAGAAAAATGACAAGGAGTTACAAAAATACAATATCAACTTCTGTTCCTATCTAGTAAGATCTGAACTGAATCAAGACTAATATTCTTGAGACTTTCAACTTAAATGGATAGCTAAGAAAAGAAAGAAAAAAGTTCCCCTATATAATCAGTAAAACTACATGAGCTTGAGAGGAGCATGGAGAAGGTTTTGCATACATGAATATCGCAATCGCATGCTCACAGTTGCCATTTCTGGAGATCAGGACATGAGACTAATATGAAACAGACTACACTGATTTTAAATAACAAAATTGAATTAAAGATCGAATCAGGAACTATTTCATGTTTTGGAAATGTTGTGCTTATATTGAAAGCAAATGTGAGCTTAAACCTTGTGTTGGGGATGCCAGCTTACAAGGCAAAACTCCAGTGGCACAACATTGTAGCCTCACAAACTATTAGAACAGAAATAATTGTGTTGCATTATTACAAAGGTATCTGTCCACAATTTCAGGACATGGCATGTCAAATGAAAATTGAGAATAATGGGAGAGATACGCAACTAAGAGATGACTATATAAGATGAAATCACATACTGAAAGTGGATATGCTATCATTTGGACAAATCCTAATTACTATCTAAATGGATTAATGACAACTTGTGCATTTTGTTTTCTAAACTGGCAATTTAATATTAAAAGCAATCTGCCAATGTAAAAAAAGCTCACTCTTGGACTAACCATATGAGAGAACTCAATATAGTAACATTCACACAAACACGGAGCATGCATCAGCATCACCAAACAATCGATGACCACAAACAGTCGCCACCAATGTTGGTGATCAACAAACATAACAGGAGAGTCGAATAAAAGGACAGTAGCATGCTACCTGACTCGACAAAGATCATTTGTGAAGTTAATATGAAGAAATCCGGCACATTGTGGAGGAAAAGCTGTTGCGGACAAGATTTGGATTGCCGGTGCCATCCAAGGGTTGTGTGGCCACCGCCAACTCTCGGGAAGATGGGGAGCGGTAGCCGCTGTAAGGAGTTGGGGAGAATCCGATGCTGCTTCTCTAGATAAGGGGAGCAACAGCAGCCATCGCTGGAGGAAAAGGGAAGGAGCCGCCACTCACAGGAAGCGGAGGGGCCTCTGCTCGAGAACATCTTGGCTACACAAAAAAATGCAGCACTAGATGGCCACTATAAGAATAGTTGCTCCACACAATTATTCATGAATATAACCACATATCAATTTCTATAAGCTAGCATGAACTGAAATACTAGTATAGGGAGGCATGTTACAGGTAGAAGAGAAATGATGTGCTTTCCAATAATAAATATTAAATCCTCCCTCAATGTAAATGTGTTTTCAATGAAGAATCCATAAGTACTAACTCTATGTTCTCAATCTACACAAATGTTGACATATTGATGATTAAATAAATTGACTATTTGACAACAGAGATCATACAACAACTTGGAATCAGAGGGAGCAAAGATCAAGGTTCGATATCCAGATCGTTTTTGGCAGCCAAAGGAGAACTTCAAACATATTCACATGGATGCAGGTGGCAAAACATTGATCCTTTATACATGTGCAATTGAAAGTGCCATTGATCGTTGTTAAATGCAGGACAAGGTAGATGTTTTTAAAGAATTGAAAATCTTATGAGTTTTCATAACAAGATGAACAGTGGTAATTGACAAAATGACAAGCCAAAGTGCAATGAAAGAATATTGGTGATTTGTGATAGCAAAATTGAAATCCATGTATATTAAATTGTTCTCTAATTATGTGTCCATGCATCAGATCATTTACATATAAATTTAAAAAGAAAAGAATCATAAACAAGATTAGATAAGCTGTAAATGAATGTACCTAGTTTTGTCTATTCATTTAGAAATAAACTAATTCCATATTGCAACAGATTAACCTTTTCTTGTCGCAGAGGGACCTCATATCTAAATGGGGAATAATCACATTAACATCATCCTAGAGAGAAATGTGGCATGTCATTGATTCATAATCTAATAAACAATGAAACGACAGTAGACAAACAGAAGCAATGCATGAAAATGTCATGGGTTCATAATCTAAAAGCCAGCATATTATATTATGAGTGAATAGTAAACTTAATTATATACAAGCTATCATCAATTTAGTTTCTGAAACACAAATAATTACATATGTAGATGCAAAATCTTAGCTACCAGAAAAATGAAATGGATGAACCATAAAATCCTTAGTTATTTGTAGATGACCTAGACTGACCACAAATATTATTTTGCACAAATAAATTGAAATCACACCTTTTTTCATGAATCGATAACAAATAAGAAGTTCTCCACAACAAGCCGTGATGACCCGGCTCAACTTCCAAACTCAAATCATGAGAGCATTGAGTTAAAAAATGCACAATTAATTTAAGTGATGTAATGTTCCACGATTAAAAGACAGGCTACAGGTGGTGTCTACTCTGAATTCCAAACCTATTACCTGAGGGTTAGAGTTCGAGACCAGAGGAGACAAAGGGCCTGCTTGGTTCCGAGTGTGACCTTGCCTGACCAGGGGAGCCTTCAATGACTATTCCTAAATAAGAGGAATCATAATTCTTTTCCATGAGAAAAGTGAGCAGATTGGTTCCTTGCAGCTTACTGGCAAGCTGACACCCTTGTTTACGTACACGCTGTCCGCCATCGTGACAGGGAGGACGGGGGAGGGTTGCACCGTGCCTAAACGAAAAAGGGCTGCCGACGTTCACCTACCGACCGGTCCTTGCCAGCTGCACCACCATATCCTTGGCAAGCAGTAGCAGCATGGTGAGCACCGCCTTCCGCCAACACTGGTGTCCATGGGATCCGGCCTATCAGCAGCTCTCTATTGTAACACCCCGGGTGTTTAAGTATTAAAAACTGGACATGTCATCATATGTATTGCAAGGCATTGGTCATATTGCAAACTTTGATATGCATTCACTTAAACAAGTTTATATTTATGTTATAAGTATTGCTTGGTATTGTTTGAATCAAGTTTAAAATCTTTGTATTAATTTGAAATTCCGAAAATCCGGATTTTTAATATTTAAATCCTACCCTGAAAACTCATTTCAAAATCTAAGCATATTTTGGGGTTGAGCCCAAAAGCAAAAGTGTAGAGCTTGACAAGTTAAACAAAGTTTGTTTTTGGAGTTTTTCAAGTTGTTTAGAAAAATTTGGAGTAATTCGAAAAGGCGTAATTCGTTAAATTTCCCTATTCGAATTCAAAAGTTCATTTCAAAATCTAGACCGAATTAGGAGTTAGTTATAAAAGCAAAGTTGTAGAACTTTTGATTTTGAACAACTTTTGTTTTTGGAGATTTTTGAGTTGTTATGAAAATTTGAGAGTAATTTGTGAATTTTGGCGAATGGCAAACTTGTAAATACTGTGAACAGTGTTCACCGCCGTAGCTACACCGCCGGCGACATTCGGTTCGCTTCCAGACGCGCGCGTGGACGTCCTCGGCTTCGCGCTGGCGTGGGAAAGGCTCCTGCGTGGCTTCCTTGCGCTTCTGGCCGCTCCTTAAGGCCTAAGCCGTCGCCGTTCTTCGCCGTTTCCCTTCCTCTGTATTCCCGGCGCCATTGCCGCAGCTCCGTTGAGCCCTCGCCGTCGAACCAGCGCCTGTGTCATCACAGCAAAGTGCTCAACAGCTTCACCTCTTCCTTGCGCACCCATTCAACCGGTCGTAGCCGTCTGACTTCGCCAAATTTCGCCGCGCGTCGTCTTTCTTCCCCACGACCGGCAGCATCTCCGTCGAGCGTACCTCGCCGTGGCCAGCGTGTTACGGTGAGCCTCTGCCCCTGCTGAGTCTTGTTTCGGCTTCGCCATGATGCTGTGGTACTCCATGACCCATTGATTTCTCATTTTGACCACCACAGCTCCCGGAACATCGCCACCGACGACGATCTGCTCCGCCGTGCTTGCTCGGAACGTTGACCCACCTCTCCGTTGCTCCTCCGGCCTTGTGCTCTACTCAGTCGCGTTTGGGGTGAGCTGCTGATGCTTCCTGGGCTATCTGTTTAAGCTTTACAGGTCTCACGTCACCAGCGTAGTGTAGCCGCGCCGTCGTGGCTGCCATGACCGGCGTAGTGCTCGGTCCAGTTCGTAGCTAGTCCAGCTTGTGCCCTAGAATGATGCGCCTAGTCGAGGGGAGTGTTTTGGTGCTTTGGCCGTCGCCGTTGGTCTCGCCGTCGTCGAGATATCGCCGGTCAGCGCCGTCGTTGCCGTGGTCAGCGCGCGAGGTTAGGGATGACATGTGGGGTCATGGTGTCAGCGACTCAGCGTTCAAATGGATTTTTCTATTTTCAGATTTGAATGAATAGTGATGTAATTTGTTATTTTGTGTAGATTTATTTAGAGCTCCAAAAATTATGAAAATTTCTGTGTAACTTCTCTGTGATGTATAGTATTTAAGAAAAATATGAAATAATGTTTTTCAGTAATTTTTGAATGTGATAAAAATTGCTCAATTTATTAATACATGGATTTCCATGATTTTTCTAGGCTTATATATTTATCCAACAATTATGAAAATTGTTTTGCCATTGAGTTATCATGTAATGAACATTTACAAAAATTTTGAGGTCAATTGGAACAAGTTGATTTATTTCATAATTCTTAATTAATTAATTAATTCTTAAAAGCAAATAGTAACCTTTAGTGATTTAGGTTTTGTTTGAATTTTTTTTATTGAGTGATGTCCTTGGGTCATTAGTTGGTAATGATCTTTGGCAATTGATGTAAGTAGTACGAAAAAGATTTGGTTAGTTTGACTTGTAACTGTATCACGAAGGAAAGTTGTATTCAAATTGTTAATTTTTGCATTCATCATCGAGCATCATGTTTCGTATTCCGCATCCTGTTAAACATGGCATTGTTACTACGTGTAGTGAACGAAGGTGAACACGTGGTAGTTAATCAAGTTGCGGAAGAGGTTAATCCGTCTGTTGAGGTCGGATCGAATACTTGTGAAACGTCGCAGGAACCGGACTTTTCCGTTAACAAAGGCAAGCCCCGGATGCATACAACCCTACCTTGTGTTTTACAAATTAATTTCGCTTTTGCTTTTCATTGCTGCATTAAGTGATTAGGAGTTAAGTAAGAGCTCAATTGGTGCATTACCACCCTTGTTATTCCATATTTATCTTATTACTAGTTTTAAATTCGTATATGCCTAGTTTTGCTTAGCTAGGCGTAGAACGAGGAAAGTCGGGTGATTGCCGGTCACCTGCGAACTTTAAATGGAACTTTGGTTAATTATGTTAACATGTGATATGGGAATATGGAGTAATAAATCTAGATCGGGCGAACTCGGTGTGTGTGAGCCACAAGACATGGAGGTCTTGTGAGCGGATTCTTTCCGCCTGTGTCGATTAAGGCACGTCCGTTGTTGAATTGCATGAGATGAGAATTTGTAGTACTAACCATATACTCCGGTAAGCCTTAACTTGGCGATTCTAGTACGAGAATGGCTACTCGCGCACTGGGAGTGGAGAGATGGCGGGAATAGCGTGTACCCACGTGGCCATAGGCTGGATTGGTGGGGTACTATGTTCTCGGGTGGCGCGGACCCATTCTTGTTTAGAGGATCCGAGGGTAGGTTGGTATATGTAGGTCAGGGACCTGTATATGTCGTGTGGTCTGAAATTCCCAGCTGGGTTTTAATCGGTTCGAATCGTCGTTGCTCCTCGGTTATGGAGACTCAACTCACTATTCATCATCGTAGTATTAATAACTGGAACTTGAGGCTGGTTGAGAAAGTGTTGGATATGAAGTTTCATGATCTCAAACACGGATCGTGTCAGCTTTGTATATGATTTTATGAAGTTTTCTATATAAAGAATTTTGTTAAAAAGCTTTTACGCAAAAGAACTTTGATTATTGTGAAAGCTATACCTTGAATCCCTGAGCCTGCATTCCTGAGTTTATCAGTTCTTATTTCGGTTAAGTCTTGTTGAGTACTTTTGTACTCAGGGTTCGTTAACTCTTGTTGCAGGTGAGCCTCATGAGCAGATCTATTTTGGATCATGCTGCATGACGGTTGTTCCTTGTGATGACGATGAGAAGTAAATGTGTGGCCCTTGGGCAGAGCAGTTTCATTGTGTGTTTTGTATTATATTATAATGCTACTCCACTACTACTACGGTTTGTAATAATTATCGAACTTAGTTTGTAAGGCTTGAAACAACTGGTTTGTAAACTAAGTTATCGTAAGACTTCCGCTATTTTTACTCTGGTATTGATATTTGAATAAATATTGTAATACTGCAATGAGTCTGTAATGTGATCCTGCTCGGAAATCGTGGATGATTCGGGGTTCCCCGAGGACACCCGACAGACTTCTTAAGTTACCAGGAACATATGCCTAGTTGTCAAAGGTCGTTGGACAGTGACAAGTGCATGTGGATCCTATAATTTAGGAGGTTCTGCCACACCTATGCAAAAAGAGGCTGATGGAGTCATCAGTTACAATAATTTGACTTTGATGCAGAACACAAAAAAAAATCCCAACGTACCATCAGCTGGTCAAATAAAACCACACGAGACATACAGATCAAATCTAAAATCAAATGGGAACCTAATGTTGAACATAAAATTCCTTATTAGGACGAACACGACAGAATGTTACGCTTCCAAAACTGAAGGAGGGTATAGGGATACCTGAAGGACCAGATGCCTCCATCTACGCGGGAAAGCATCAGTAACCGGCGCTGCCACCGACCGAGTAAGACTGTCCGCCTTCACCTAGGACTTCTCGGTCGCATCCCGTGGCGGCGGAGAGCTAATGGGTGAGGGGAGCACGACGGATCGCAGGGGCGGCGAGCCAAGGTGGGCTTGCAAGTCCTTTAATTTTTGTCTCATGCAGCAGGCTGCGGGGGGTAAGGTGGGCGTGGGGGCGGGGGCAGGCGATGGCGCCGATGCGACTCCTGCAGGGCGAGGTGGAGGCGGCGACACCGGGGAAGCTTGCGTCCAAAGATCCGCAACTGCGCCCGCCGCCCACCCCGTGCGGCTCGCGGTGTCACCGCCGGTGCTCGCGGGGGCTTCGGCGAGCACGACTAACGGTGGTGCTGGGTGGGAACCGTAGCTGCAGGACGGGGTGGGGGCCAGCGCCGGCGAGGAGGTGGATCGGAAGAAAACTACGCAACTGGCGTCGGGGTGGGATTGATGCGGTGAGATCGTGGGGGTAGGGGTGGGGGTAGGGTGGGAGCGGCCGGTGATGCCGCTCGGCGAGATAATTGGAGTTTTGCCATTATGAACCGTGGGCTTCGCTCATTTGCCATCCTGTAAAAAGGATTCGCTCGTTTGCCATTATGAAACTGGACACACTCGCTGAAATGCCCTTTTATCCGCCCATCGACCGTTTTGCCCCTGCTTCTTCTTCAACGGCAGAAAATGGAGGCGACGTCGCTGAGCTCGCTGACGCACGACCGTCTTCGGGGCTGCGGGTGCCACACGGGAGGCACCTACTGCTGCCGCAGCCAGGCGGGTTCGCGCGCAAGCTCGCGCAGCATCTATCGCGGCCTGCCGACCGGGTGCGACAGTACATCGACGTCGCCGCCGGAACCACTGCGCTCGTCTTCGTCCACGACGACGAGGATCTGGAGCACCTCGCCCTCTAGTTCGACCGGGACGTGCTCGGTCAAACATCAGCCAACCTATTGTGTCCATGGAAATGACCCATACTGGGAACTGAAAGCTCCTGAAGGGTTGGAAAATCTTAGAAAAAATTGTTGACTGAACCTATTGTATCAATCAAAAAAGCTTGGAACAACACTTGCATCAGCTTCACTCATGTATCTGTAATAGTTTCTGACATTTGGAAATATTGGAATTGGCGAAGTCAAGGGCAGCAGCATCTCCACTTCTTTCTTGCAATCGCACAACACAGCAAGCTCTACTGGCCATCTTTCCGGACCATCACAAATATTAAAGCTTGCTAGAGCCTTCAACAGTAACTGAATGACGTTGGTACCAGCAAGATCCCAATGATGATTCAGTAAACTAACTTCCAGATCATTCCCATTCTTTTGAATTGGCAAGATAACTCAAGAATTATCCATCTTATCAAGGAAAATGAAGATCGGATGCTCCAGTATAGTTATCTGCATCCTCTTTCCTCGAGATGAGCTGCTCTGGGAGGAAGAGCTGGCCGAATGAACCAGTGCAAACCTCGTCGATGACAGTGGGCTCCAGGTCGACGAAGATGGCCCTCGGCACATGCTTGTCGGAACCGGTCGTCGTGCATTGTGCTCGCATGCGCAGCCGGGGGCGCCGACCGCACCACGCAAGGCACCAAGGTAGACGCCTCTGCCTCTCCCTCGTCGAGTGCTGTGCTTGCACATGCAGCTGAGGATGTCGACCGCAGATCCACACACGACGGTCCCGACGGCCCCGAAGGTGGAGATGTCGTCCCTGACAGAGAAGGTAATGACGGCGTCCAGGTGGCGGCGGCAGCAACTCGCGTACCAATTGCGCGCGCAGCGGCCGCAGGCGGTGGTGTTGTACACGACGTCGCTGCGCAGGTTGCAAGGCACGTTCGCGGACTGCGCCGTGGTGCGCGCCATCCGTGCTCCGCCGTGGACGAGCGGAACGTGTCCATGGACACCGTGCTCCGCCGGAAACTCCAGGCTCTGCTTGCCGCGCGGGGCCTCCATGCCGGCGGCGAGGGAGAGGAGCGCCCCACCATGCTTCTTGGTGACGATGATGCTTTCCAGGGAGAGGAGCGCCCCACCAAGCAGGGGCAAAACGGTCATGCTGGTATGGTGGGCGGATAAAAGGGCACTCCAGCGAGTGTGTCTAGTTTTATAATGGCAAACGAGCGAATCCCTTTTACGGGATGGCAAACGAGCGAAGCCTACGTTTCATAATGGCAAAACTTCAATTATCTCCCGCTCGGCTGCTCGGGGCTCGGGCAGACGATCCTGGTCATGTGAGGCTGGGCCGGGCCTGGAGCTTGTCCAACAGGACGCTGGGTACTGAATAATTATTTAGTAATATATATATATAGACACACACGATGGTTTTCGCTAAGGCCTCGTTTCGTTTGGCTGCTTATGGTTTGGGTGTATCGGCCCCCAAACCCGGCCTCCCGTGTGACATGGCCCACGCCGTGGTCCGCTCCCATGTTCCCCGCAAAACTGCATTTGGCTGGACGAGTTTTGGCGTGGACGAGGACTCGATACACGTTGATCCACGGTGGAGAAAATTGTCTCCACCGGAGGCGTGGAAGCACTCGAGCGTCGTGGCTCAGGGGCTCGGACCTCGGTGGGATCATCCAAATAAACAATGCCAATACACGGTGGGAGGGGATTGGTGGGAGAGGATTTCGGTGACCGGACTGGGTTCAACCGTTCCATGCCTGGACGACAGCACACGTGGCTGATTTCAACGTTCAGCCAAACCAAGGCCGCGTTTAGTTCCGGCCAAAGTTGGCGCCGCCGGAAATGCAGGTGCATTGTAGTGCACTGTAGCATTTCGTTTGTATTTGATAATAATTGTCCAAACATTGACTAATTAGGCTCAAAACGTTCGTCTCGTAAAGTACAATCAAACTATGTAATTAGTTTTTGATTTCGTCTACATTTAGTACTTCATGCATGTACCGCAAGTTTGATGTGTACATAGTGCCAAATTCAAAAAACTGGGGGAACTAAACATGGCCCAAGCCTAAGCAATACTAATAATCACCAGCGGGCGGCGGCCACACTTTATCGCCTTGCTTAGTCCGGAAGGTGACGACCACCGTCCGGAGGTAAGGTGACGTGCCCATTCCCAAACCCCAAGCTCGACATGCTTGATGCTCGTTACGCTACACCAGCGCACTCCAACCGGAGGACACAGTGGGCAGGAGAGCCCCGAGCAAGAAACAACCCAGATGCCCGGGCCTGTTCCGCTTTTGCTCAGGCTGCCCATATGCGTTCTCGATCGGTGTTCAGACATGGCTACCGAGATCCAAACGAAAAGAGGAAGACGGAGATCGACGTGGATGGCCGACGAGGACGGAAGAGTCGGATACGATGACTAGATGGCCTAGCACGTACAGTATATATTCATGTCATATTTCTTCATTCCACCATTCCAAACACTATAGGACTGTAGCTCTAAACAAATTCCAGATCCTTGGGCGAGTATATTGCAACAAAACATGCGGTGCATGGAGTTCAGGGTATCATATCAACTACTCCGTCGCTTTGCAATTGCAGCCAATCAAATTGCCAAGACAACTTGTTTCGGAAATCCAGCATCCTATACTTGGGTAGTAAACACAATTTAACTGCGCAGAGCAGGGTATTAGCAAGGGTATCAAGTAGGTTTGATTGTTTTTCTTCGAAGTTATATTTGCAAGTGATTGGAATGATAATACCAAATGGCATGTGTGCATTGTTTGCATCAACGTGAGTATAAACCAGTGGTTTAGAGCCATAAGAACTGAGACTGAGGTACCTTGCATTGCGGACTAATTTTGGTCCACCATTTCTCCACAAGGGCTGTCACAGGTAAAAACATGATAATCTGATGACACTGAATGCAAAGAAATGGAATGTCGGTACAAGAATCAACATAAGTAAATCATAGATTAATAATAGTGTTCTTACAAACTCAGCTTATAAAGACTTGCGCGTGCACACACACGCACACACAAAAACACAAAAAAAGGGCACCAAGGTGCATCTGAGCTTAGAGCTATTATTGATCCCATACAATATCTGCCCGCTCATTATTACCATGGTCTAATACGCAAAAGCGATTCCACACAGGGGACCATGTAATGGGCAACAGGGACGAAACCAGTGCGGAATTTGGTTCCATTCCGATGGTCATACAACAACTCCCGTGCCATGTCGATTATTTCCTCAAGAGATCCATCACGCAGATCACATCTCAAAAGGCGAAAAGCGTCAATGGACAGGAATATCTTGTTTCTATCGCCCGAAGCACAGGCAAAAACGTTCAGCAGCCTTGGCATCGGCAGGCGGATGCAGCAATGCCGCAGCCAAGCAAGGTTTGGACCATCCTCTGCCAACCAAATTTCCACATCCCACGGCGAGGAACACTCGACATAGCATAGCTTGCCACCAAGCTGGCACAGCGTGTCATTGTTGCGTAGAAACCCACTGCATGGTGGGTTGGGATGCACGGTGAACGTTTCGTCGTGCAAACTAAACCGAAGGATGACATGTGAACTGACCTTATTAATGCCATGTCCGGTGACGGAGTGGAGAGCGCTCCAATAGAAGAACCCGGGTACACAAATCGGAGTCCTGGCATTGATAGCATAAGGTGGGTCCACGGTGGCCTTCCATTTCCAAGCATCTGCTCCATCACCAATGGTCAAGATCTCATGCCCAGCGCTATATTCCAGAATTGTGCCTTCCCCATCTGCTTGTGGGGTATCGGCATATGAGCGGAAGAAGTGCCTAGCGACCTTATACTTGCCAGTACAAGGGTCGACACCAAAAGCGACCCTGTGATCCCCGGCAACATTATGGCTTCCTTGTGGCAATTCAACAAACTCCCTGGTTGCCGGGTTACACACAAACATCCGTCCCGTCAAGCAAGGGATCAGAATGAGTCCATCACAATGCAAAGGAATGGTGAACATCGGGATTCCACCTGGACACCTTTTCTCTAGGATGAGCTCGGCAACCTTGCTTTGCCCAGGCTGGAAACTGTAGAAATTGACACCCTGAATGCCAACTTTCCTATAGTCCTTCTGGTACTTTCGGGGAACGACGACCATTGACAACCTAGTCCTAGAATGCTCCAGGTGGCAGCGGATAAAATGAGTGCTGAGTATAGTTGTGCGCCAACTCTTGCATACTGACTGGAAGCGCACAAGACATTTCACGGGGAGTAGTATGAGAATTTGAAAAAAGAGTATGTCATCAGGGATGTGGCTGTTACTGCCGGCGGAATCAGGCCTCGCCGCCATCCGACGGATACGTTTGGGTTGTGTGTGGATCATACGGGTCGATTGATTTTGCTAATCGATTTCAATCTGCTCCGGCCCTGTGTATTCAGATGAATATATGGTCAGCTATGAGCGCCCCATAATCAGAAGAGGATTTGACAAAACGATACCGATTCCGGCATAGAGAAAGGAACCATAATAGGGAAAACGTATATAGAGGAAAAAGAAACAAATATCCTGATCGGATTTGGATATGTATGAACCAGTAAACGGAACGGATTGAATTGTAATGAAAAAGGATTTTTTTATATAACTATAATAAAGAAAAAGGATTGAAATCTAATGACCAAGGGCAAGCGGCGGCCTGCAGATTCAGATCTACGCCCGCCAAACTAGTTCGGAAGAAAAAAAAGTGATGGAAGGTTAGGGAGGAAAACCTGGCTGAGGTCGGCGACCAAACCCGCCGGAAGGTTCGCAGCGGTGCAGGCGAACGCAGAATTGAGGAGAGCAGCATTACAACGACAAAAGACGGCTGGCATCGCGAGGTTTTACTGTCGCTCAGCGGAGGGCGAAGGGCGGAGGCCTGATATGAACGTTTTACTGTCGCTCAGCAGAGGGCGGACGCCTGATATGTTGCTCCCTGCTCGCCGGCGGAGGCGGCGGTCGCAACTCGAAAGCAGCCGCCGCCGTTAAGGGAACGACCAGTGGGGAAAGTGTGCGTGAGTGAGGATTTGTAGGGTCTCGTATAGGTTAGACATGCAAGCGGCGCGGGTCACGTCGCTAGCCCGCTGGGCTGTCCCGCGCCAACAACCCGCGTTAGCCCTCCAGCCAGACCATATACCTGAAGCGGGTTTATGCGGCTAATACGCATAGCCCAGCGGCGCCGCTCCAACCCGCGTTTCAGGCTTTCATATCCGCCCGCGAGGCCACGAAGCTTCTCGTTCGTTCCCCACGGTACAGTAGACGCAGGGCGATTTCAAGGCGATTCTGGATGCGCGGTTGAGCTGGCCGGTCCCTGCTTCTCCGGCGTCACTCCAACATCGCAGGAAAGGTGTGCCTGGTCCTCGACGGTGGCTACCGTGTACATTAGTTAGTACTCCGTACCATGATACTCTCTCCCTCCCAAATGGTAAGACGTTTGACTTTTTTTATCCCAAGTTTAATCACTCGTTTTATTCAAAAAATTTATGCAAATATAGTCAAATTTAAGTCATTCTTGAAGAATTTTTGTTAATAAACCAAACCACGACGAAAGAAGTGATATTTTACACAAATTTTTGAATAAGACGAGTGGTCAAACTTGATGTCAAAAAAGTCAAACGTCTTACAATTTGAGATGGATTAAGTAGTATTTATACTTGTTTTTTTTTACTTTGTGATTTTACCTCTTCGATTTCAAAACGTTCAAAACGAAGATAGACTTTACCCTTGCTACGTGAAATTTCTCTAATGGTTTTAACTTTTAGACCAAATGACAATTTTGTCCAAGTGTTTTTTACCTCTATTTTATTTTGATATTTGTGTTTTTACCTCTATTTTTATATTAACAATTTGGCAATCACAAGTCCAAAAATAGATTCGGAAGGGCCCTGCTTCTTTGTAGAACCTGAGACTGAGAGGAAGTGGAGCGTTTGGTTCGTTGGTGGATTTCGTCTGTCGCGTGCACCTGTCAGTTCCTCAGCACTTACGCAATAGCTCTAAGCTGCCAGCCAGCAACTCCTTGCTCTGGATCTCACATCACGCCATCAGCAACTTGTGGGCGGAGGGTTTGTGTCTCAGAGCCCATGGAGTCCGGCAAAGGGATGGCGGGCGGCTTCTATGGTGGATGCTTAGATGGTTAGACATATCCCGGTCAGACATTCCCTCGAATACCTAGCGTGCACCCTAGCCATCGACATGGGCAAAGTACATAGTGATGAGCAACATGAGTGTGTTGTCAAGGAACGAACGTCCACCGCGTGTCCGGCAACTCATAGCACGTAGGCGTGTGGCGCGGACTTCAGCACGCTGGCGATAGCTAGGGCAGGTGGGAGGAAGGCCAGGTAACGTCGCCCGTCCCCGACCACCGAGCCACGTGAACCCAGCCGCCGACCCGCACTCGCTGCTGCTCCCCACGCGGCCGGCTAGTGGAAGACATCAGCATGTCAGCGATGGTAGGGGTGGGCAGGAGGAAGGCCGGAAGCTCGCCACATCCTTCCTGCGCGTCGCCGGGAGAGGCCGCATGTCCTCCCGCGCGGACCGCCGCTGGCCGAGGGCGGTGGCGGCCGGGGAGGACACGGTGGTGTGAGTGAGCGGCGTCGGAGTGTCGCCCCCGAGTCGCCTGAAGGGAGCGCTCGGGGGAACTGATGGTTTAGCAGGAGACAAACATTACCTACCGTGCAGTTCGTCGACTTCATATAGTAGAAGCCGGTGTTGGGCGAGTTCCTCAACGACTCGGGCTCGCCGTAGAAACCGTCGCACGACATGGTCCGTCCGCGTCAAATGTACTATGTATTGTAAATAGAATTGCTATACCACGGTTGTTTTACCTCTGCGTAACAACTGATTTTTTTTATTCACTGCCAATGGACCACACATCTCACAGACGTGCTACTCCCCACGTTTCGCACATGCGCTTTCCATCGCTGTCCCCCACGTCTCGCACAGGTGCTGCCTCCACTTATATATGGGCAAAGGGCCGGCCCGGCTAGCACGGCACGGGCCCGTGTGAAAAGCCCTAGTTTGGTTTTGGTTAATTAATGAAACCCTAAGTGCTAACCTAGTTGATCTAAGTGAACATGAGATAGGTTATGCACATTCCAAGTGGTGGATCAAGATGGAGATGATCATGATGGTGATGGCCATGGAGATGATCAAGTGCTTAGACTTAGAAAAGAAGAAAGAGAAAAATAAAATAGGCTCAAGACAAAGGTATATTAAAAGGGCCATTTTGTTTTGGTGATCAAGACACTTAGCGAGTGTGATCACATTTAGGATCGATAGCCGTACAATTAAGAGGGGTTAAACTCGTATCGAAATGTGGTTATCAAAGTGCCACTAGATGTTCTAATTCATTGCATATGCATTTAGATCTAGTGGAGAGCTAATACCCTTAAAAATGTTTGTGAAAATATGCTAACACACGTGCACAAGGTGAAACACTTGATGGTTAGCACATTTGAGTAAGGGTGGTGAAGTTTGAGAAGAGGAGGCAATGTTTCCTATGATCGGACGCTGGACCGGACGCTGGACCTGCCCATCCGATCAATGGTGCAGCGGCAGCATAGCTTAGGGTTTGTGACCAGACTCTGAGCGGCTACACGATCGGACGTGCAGGGGGTGCGTCCGGTCGCTGCTGACATATGGTGACATGGCGGTGCTAGAGTTGGCGCGTGGCGGTAGTGAGGATCGGACGCAGCCATGCATCTGGTCATGCTCAATCTGACATGTCTGGTCGTTAAAATACCTCTCGGGTAGTTTATGTACTCGACCGGACTTGGCGTGGTGGCGCGTCAAGTCTTCTCCTCGATGCTTCAGGTCGCTGTGTTGGGACGCGGCTCTGGCGCGTCAGGTCAGGGCTAGTGCATCCGGTCGTCACTTGATGCGTGGCGCGAGCATAGCTAGCCGTTGGAGATCAACGAACACAGTTGAATCACGGGGACACGTGGCGAGAATCCAAGGACCAGACGCTGGGGTCCTGTGTCCGGTCATACAGTGAGGGGGCCAATGGCTCTATTCGTTTGGGCTCCCTATAAAAGGTGGTTGGCCGGCTCTTGCTCACTCTCTTGCCATTTGCATTGCCTATACACTCTTGTGAGCCTAGCCAACACTCTCTCACTCACTTAGCTTGATTGGTTCATCACTTTGGTGAGATTCAGAGCATCCAAGTGCATTGCTTTAAATGATTGCATCTAGAGGCACTTAGTGATTGTGTTTCACTATAGATTTTGCTTGTTACTCTTGGTGGTTGCTGCCACCTAGACAGCTTGGTGCAGCGAGGATCATCGAGCGGAGGAAGGTGATTGTCTCTAGTTCCGATCATGGTGATTGTGAGGGGTTCTTGACCTGTTCCCGTCGGAGAGCCAAAAGGTACTCTAGTGGATTGCGCGTAGCTTGTGTGATCCCCATTATCGGGTTCATAAACCCGGGGTCCCTCATGGACCGGCTTTCCAGCAAAGGCTCGGCTCAGCAGACGACGTTGCGAACGACGCACAACTCCTAGGCCGGCCCAAATACCTAAATGACAGGCCAGAAGGGCGATCCAATCTCTGACCGGAAGGCCTGGCCGAGGAGGAACGACGCCCGCTTCTGATTCTGTTCCGCCTCTCCTACTGGAAGGCCTCGCTAAGGAGGAACAGTGCTCGCTTCCGACTCCGGCCCGCCTCTCTGACCGGAAGGCCTGGCCAAACACCACTTCCGACTCTGACCCATGTCTCCGACCGGGGACGGACCGAACCCCTGCTTACAGCTCTTCTCCGACTAGCGCAGTCGGAGCCGACTGGGATCAACCGACCGAGGAGCCCGCTTGGTGAGGACCAGGAAACGGATGGAGCAAGTAAGGCATGGCACTCAAGTCAACCGTAGTACCGAGGACCGTACCCTACACACCCGCAGGACAGTAACCGACATGACATGTCAGAAGGGTGCCCTACAACCTTCTAGGCATGCCAGAACCCAAGCAGTGTTGTGGGCACTGATGTTTTACCACTACAATGTTATGGGCGCCATCAATTCCCACACCAAGCAAACACGGTAAACCCCCCCACATGGCTCTAGGCATCAACAGTGTTGTAGGAGCCGTCATTTGCCATATACGGTGAATACGATAAAACCACCCACATGTGTCTGACACAAATAGTATTGTGGGCGCCTACCATCATCTTATACCCGATGCGCATGAGCAACAAGACTTAGTAGCATACGTACTCTCTCTCTCTTGTAAGGCCATCCCCTTTATCTATATAAGGGGATGCGCTCTCTCCCAACAGGGAGATCCATCAGTTCACTCACATTAATTCACCCTTTGCTAGCTTTAGACACTCTAAAGCTACACAGAGCGCACGCTCGAACACTTAGCACATAGCGGAGCTCCTGTCACTCTTGGCCCTTCAGACCAGAGTCCGACTGAACCTCTTGCACCCCCATCTTTCTCCCTTCCGTTTGTAACCCCACAGCAAACTTCGAGCACCTAGGCTCAGGAATAAAGTCACCGACTGACTCAAACTGGACATAGGGCACGTTGCCTGAACTAGTATAAACCTTATGTCATTGAGTGATAGGCCACATCCGATCACAACATACGACAAGACTACAAATATTTACGTGTTGGTCACTTTCTGCACCGACAGTTGGCATCGTCCGTGGGGAAGACGTTGTACGTTCACGCTTTTGATCATCGGATGGCCCACTTTTCTGCCATCTTCGCCATGGCAGGCTCAAGCGATATGACTCGCTTTGGCTCAATAGAGTTCTCCGCACTCCCACCTATTGGGATATGGGGGCCTCCCATCTTCGAGCCGTCCCAGGCCTTCCTCTTCGAAAGCCTGGACTTCATCGCCGACCGGCTTGGCGTACTACACCCCCGCGAGGAGGCACTTGTTCCGATGCCCATCGGAGGGGCGCCCTCCGTCGGCTCTGGGACACCCGACGACTTCAACGACGAGGCGCCTGCGCTTCATTCTGAGCAAACGCTCTGCTCAAACTCCACTGTGAGTAATGTACATGCTGTTTTTTACTCGTTGTTTACTATCTTCTGCCAATTATCCAGAGGGACCCCGTTGTCCGTGCTGTGACCATCATGCAACCGATTCCCCTATGGCCTCGCGTCCCCCGCAGACACGTACGCTCGAGGGCTCTGAAGGATGCTGGCGCCGCCCCCTCTCACATCCAAATTCGTGGGAATGGCGAGCTATGCTCCCACCACTTTCCACGAGCTCCTAGATGATGACGTTGAGAGTGACGGCTTCAGCATCGGTGACATAGCACCTAGCCATCATCCGTACTGGGAGTGCGCTATGGCAGACGCTCTAGGACACCCGCCGATGGTAGCAGAGTCCTTGCAGACTCACACCCCTTCGGACCCTCGTGCGGGGGCCCTCGCACTCGCACAAGAACACAGCGAGGAGCTACGACAATGAAGGTAGAACTAGCCGCCACCTACGCCGACACGCTCGGTGCAGCATGTCGCGCCCCGTATGCGTAACCCAGCGAGCAGCGCTCAGGGTCGCACCCGTCAGGTTCAGCGCAACATCATCGATGAGGGGACGATCCCCCACAGTTCGCTCGGGCTGGCCAGAACATCGCCGTGGTGGCGATGCTTCTGCGCGGCCTTCCCGAGACAGACAACCCCCAGGAACAGGCGATCCACCAAAACCTCTGGGCACTGGTGGAGACCGCCGCCGTTCAAAGGCAGAGAGCTCCGCATCGCGACACCGACTCGTGGCCTCTCTCCCCAAGAGGGGAGTGGGGACGCACTAGACGAATCACTCCATCCGCTCACCGCTACAGCCGCCGAGTGTGGCACAGGAGGCCACAGCTGCGCCCCAGCCTGACCTGGCACCCGCTCTGCACTGGCCGCCTATGCGCGAGTGGCTCAGGCCAAACCAAGACACTCGCAGCGTCATCAGCAATCGGCATGATGATGACGTCCATCGGGCGGCCATGAGGGCAGGCTACACAGACCCCGACCAGACCATCACGGGGAGTGGTGAAACGCACCCCAGGCATGGTCGCCGGCCAGACAACAGGAGTCCCAGCCCGGATGGCCCAGGACCATAGGCCTTTGCCCAACGCATCCAGAGAGCACCGTTCCTACAGCGCTTCCGACCGCCCACCAACATCGCTAGGTACACCAGGGAGACGAACCCTCGTATATGGATCGAAGATTTCTGGCTCACCTACCGAGCCGGAGGAGTGGATGATGACCAATTCATTATTCAGTACCTCCCCATTTACATAGGGAACATGTTCGAGCTTGGATCGAATTTGTCCCGCAGTTCAGCATCCGCGACTGGGTGGACCTCAAGAGGGTCTTCGTCAGGAACTTCTAGGGGACGTATGTCCGACATGGAAACTCCTGGGACCTCAAGAGCTGCCAGCAGGAGCCCAGCGAGCCCCTGCGGGATTACATCCACAGGTGCTCCAAAAGATTCAACTCCTTCCCTGATGTCATCGACGCGAACATCATCAGCGCATTCCTCCCTGGGACAACCAGCGAGTCCCTAATCCACAGCTAGGTTGCCTAAAGCCCCGAACCACCCACGACCTGCTTGACGTCGCCACGAACCATGCCTCCGGCCAGGAGGTGGTCAGAGCAGTCTTCAATGGAGGCCGGGACAAAGGCAAGGCCAAGCGCGAGAATCAGGACGAGGGCCCCTCCATGCAGAGGGGCAAAAAGAACAAGAACGATCAGCATCGCCCGGCCAACTCCGCGTTGGTCACCGCGGCTGATGGCACGGCCATGTAGCCCAGCAGGGCCTGCCTGACCACTTCGATGATCTCATGGAGAGCCCATGCACCAACCACACCTACCCTGTCAAACACCTCTACAAGGACTGCGAGCTCCTTAAGCGCTTTCTGTGATAGGCCGGCGGGCCGAAGGAAGGAAAGGGCAAGGAGGCAGCAGCCAAGAAAGGGGGCGTGGCGAGTAAGGATCTGGATGACTGAAGGTCCCTATACGGTGACTGAGGTGATCCGACCGGGCACCTACCGACTAAAGGACGACAACGGTGATGTTCTCACCAACACTTGGAACATCGAACAGTTATGTCGTTTCTTCCCTTAAAAATTCGGTCTTACCGTATTTTCACTTAACGTTTGCTCCTATAAAGCACTCCAGCCCAAACACTTTTGGCCCGGGTCGCTCGGGGGCTCCACGAGGGTACGATACCACCTCTCTTTTTTACTATCATATGATAAATACATTTTTTCCCGAACGAAAGGGTAGTCCGTTCCTTTAATTACCTTATATAACTTTGCTTTAAATATTCAAACCGATCGCACCCGGCTCTACCTACGGTTACGAGCAGCTGAGCCTCGCGGGCCACGCCCAGGCTCTTAAGGTTGCAGCCAACGGGACGAACGAGCAGGTCCAAAAAAGAAAGAATAAAAAATAAAGTTATGCTAAGGTAAAAATAAGGAATGGATGGGACAAGCTTCCCCGAACGAAGTGATTCCATCACAAAAACAAAACTGATTGTATTCATTAATACACAAAATGTTTACACACGGGGCTCCCCCATGACATTATCTTTTACATTTGCTAAGGATTTCTACTCTAAAAACTTCTACTGTGGCTCCCTGGCGGCATCGGCAACGTTCGGCTCGGTTGGAGGCGGGGAGACATGCGCTCCCAACCCAGGCTCCACTCCATCCGCAGGCTGGGCGATGTCCTCCTGGAGTGTGCCTTTGGCCGTGTTTGCACGGCAAGCATCCATCACCCACTGCGCGGAGACTTGCTCGGCCACCAACTGTGTGTGGCAGCAAGCTCTCCCCGAGCGAGTGGATGTCCTCCACGCTCCAGCCATCGGCATACCCGCTACAGATGGTGGTGAAGTCCAGGTCTAGATGGTGCACCGCCATCGAGGTCAGCACCCCTGACGTCCCATAGAACATCCCATCAGTGATGAGGGCCCAAACCTCATCCAGAACCTCCACCAACCGGATGGCGGGCGCGCTGGTACTTGGCGTCGACCCGAAGACCTCCGAGACAATGAGCTGGGCAACATTGCGTATCTAGTCAGGTTCCCCCTCGAGAGCACGTCGCTCTTCAAGGGACTTGGCCAGCGCCTCCGTATTCCGGCCAATCGTCGCTTTGGCAGTCTCCAGGTCCCGCTCCAATGACTCCACCTTTCCACCCAACTTTAGAAGAAGGACGACAAGCTCAAAAGCAAGCTAAAGGAAGAAACCAACACGTCAAAAGCAGAAAAGGAACATACCGAGGCAGGTGTTCTCGAGGATGGAGAGTCCCTCCTCCTATCGAGTCACCTGCTCACGTAGCCGGGGGTTCGCCTCCTTCGTCCCCATTACCCGGCCCCGGAGCACCGCTCTGACTCTAGGGCCTCTAGGGAACTCTAGAGCGCCACCTCGGTATCCGCTAGGGACTTCTGCAGCGCCGCCTCGATCTCCGCCTAGCGGGCCTTTGCCACGTCAAGCCCCCGCTCGGCAGCAGTCGCTCTCTCCATCGCAAGCAGTTCTACCGCCCACGCCTCGGTCACCCGCTCCGCCATGAGCAGTTCCACCACCCATGCCTCGGTCGCCTCGGCCACCCGGTCATGAGACTCATGGTAGGTAGACTCCAGCTAGCGCTCGAGCTCGGTGACCCACCATGACATCTCGGCCTCCTAGGCATGCTCCATCTGGAGGAAACGAGACTTGCGGCTCGACATCTTCTCCAGACCCTACAAAACAAGAAGGAAGCATGCTAAGGCAATCGACGAAAGACCAGGAGTCATGGACAAACGTAGAAAACTCACCTCTGTGACACGGGGCAGGTCGACCATGATCGCCTGTTGGACAGACTTGACCCGCTCCAGGGCCTCCTCTAGCTTCACCCTGGTTTGGGATAGATCGGACTCCATCGCAAGTCCTCTCCCCCCAAGCACGTCCTAGAGCTGACACTCCTGCTCATCCCGAAGGACGAACTGAACCTTCCTTGGGTCCTCGGGGTAGGGCCACACTAGGTCGGTCGCCCCTAGCCAGCTAGAAGGCCCGGGCGATGATCGAACCACCGCCAGCTCCTACGACGGTGCTGGTGGCTCCACCTCGTCACCTACTTCGCCGTCGGAGGGGATCTCCACCACCTCAATTTCATGGGCCACCGATAGACGTTCTGCCTCTGGCCTGGCCACATCTCCCCGCGGCACCTCTAGCTCCGACCAGGAGGGTGAGCCATGCGGACCTCCGCCCGGCGAGGCAGGGAGCCCGGTCTCCCTCTCCTCTTCCGCCACAGCCAGTAGGGGAGGAGCCACAAGGGTCACCTCCGACGCAGCCTCCGCCGCCGTCGGGGTCGCCACCATCACCTCCGCTGCCGCTGTCGTACTTGCGATCGGCTGTGAAGGCACCACCCCCAAAGGGGAGGAACACGCCACCACCAGCCTGCTCTCCCAACCACTTGTCGTGGCTCGGGGCAGGCTGGGCATCCACTCCACCCGCACGAGAGCCGAGGTGATGCTCAACCCCATTAGCATCTGGCCCCTATCAAAATGAACAGGTCAGTCACTCCAAAAACTCAACTACGAGATCGAAAAGAAACAAAAAAGTATACCAGGATGTAAGCGGCAGGACTCTAAAGACCCGACCCACCGGCAATGGGCCCACCGGGCGAGGATAGGTCCCGGGGCGCAACCCATGCCCCCTCACTTCTACCAAGGGGGGAGTCGACTCGACTAGCTCTCGCTTGGCCCGCACGTCGCCACGACTACCGGCCCGAGGCGCGTCGACCAGAGGAACTAGCAGGGCGTCCCTCGGTTGTGGGTCACGCGCTAGCGTCGGCCCTGAAGATGCGTGGGTGCAAGGCCGCTCCTTCGACCGCCTGGCCTGCCCTGCCACACCTGGAGCAGGTGGGGACAAGGCCGGCGATGCCTCTGAAGAGCGCGGCGACCGCGTCCGCTTCGCCTCCCGCTCACGGCGTGCTTCCTTAGCACGGGAACATCACTGCGCCTCTCTGCCTCATGCCCACCGTTGGTAGACGCAGCCGCAAGCTCACGACGCACCGCCGAAGTCACGACCTCCTGGCCCCTCTCGTTCTTCGAAGAGCTCGTGTCGTCCCCCACCTCCATGGGGTCCTCCGACTCAAGCTCTGACTCAACATCGCTCCTGTTTTCCCCAGCCCGCACACATGGGGCGATCTCCATCTCCTTCTCATGCTTCCACCGAGCCTTCTTGGTTTTCTTCTTCTTCCTCTCAACCGCCGCCTCCTTCAGGGCGACCTACTGGGCCACACCCTTTGGCCCCTTCGAAAGGTGCGGCCAGGACTTATAAGCTCTGAGTCCCTACGAACGGATGACACAAAGTCAAGAATACTGGGGAACGGGATTGAAAGGGATACGAAATAAGGAAAGGAGAACGCACCTATTTGGACAGCTTCAAGCGTTGAGAGCTCCAGGCTTTCCGTCGAGGGTCTTTTTGGCCTTTAGTCGCATGACCCGGTCAAGTCGACTCCAGACTTCGTCGCTCGCCAACTCCACCGGCGATGCATGGTCAGGATCCGTTGGGCCGTTATACATCCACATTGGTCACGTTCTCTCCTCCAGCGGAGCAACCCGATGGCGGAAGAAGGTGTGGAACACCCACACCCTGTCGAGACCCTGCTTCACTAGCTTCTTGAGCTCCTCCCCGATGATCTCTAGCTTCTTCTTCTCCCGGCTGGAGGGGCCCCACGACCAACTATCTAGCCTCTCCGGCCTTCTGCCTATGAACAGCGGGAATAGCGCCTCCACCGGGTTCCTGATATAGAACCACTCCCCAGGCCACCCCCGGTTGGACTCACAGGGGGTGTACGCGGGGTAGGCGCCTAACGCGCTCGGTTTCTTCTACAGTGCAAAGCCTCCCACTGGCATGATCCTGAGCGGCTTCCCCTTTGACAAAGCTCGCCCAGAGAACATCCGTCGAAAGAAGTCCACATGCTACTTCCATCCCAAAGAAGGCCTCGCATACGGTGATGAATCCGGCGATGTGCAGCACCCCAGTCGGATTGAGGTGCTGCAGCTCTAGGCCCCACTCATCGAGGAGCCCACGCAGGAACCAGTGCGTGGGGTATCCCAACCCATGCTCATGGAAGGCGAGGAAGGAGACAACCTCACCGACCCGAGGCTATGGGAAATCCTCCCCCGTTGGAGCCCTCTAGTGCGCCACCTCCTTTGGCGACAGCACCCCTTCTCGGCGAAGGCAGCCAACACCGACTTAGTCACAACGGATGACCTCTAGCTCGACATTGTGCTCTAGATTCGTGAACACATCTGTAAGTTTCTCCTCTCCCTCGCTCTCTCCTCTCTCTCGCTTGGGAACCGCCGCAACGCACGAATGCTCTTGGCGAGAAGGAAGAAGGAAGAGAGGCGGCAGATGGGGAATAGGCAAAGGAACGGGACGAAAGCCCTCTCCTTTCCCTATTTAAGAAGAAGGCGCAGTGGTTGGGGAAAGGCGAATGACGGGGGCGAAAAACCCTCTCCCTTCCCCATTCAATGTTGATGGGATACGACGGGACACGCCCTGACCGATGGGACGCACCCTGCCCGACGAGACGGTGTCTGGTCAGACAGGACATGGCATGGGCATGGCCCACCACTACCGCACGCGGGGCATGGGAAACCAGGCACAACTGCGCGTAGGTGGCTCTCCACCTTCCTAGGCGAGACTTGGAAAGGCTCAAACTATGGGATCTCCGCCCAAGAGAGACCGACGGGCTTCCTGAGTCGATCAGACGGCTCAGGTGAACGCCGGACATTTCTGATTGGACCTCCTCAAACCCCATCACTCGAGTCATCAAGGTAACATTACCAACCCCTACTATTTCTTTATATGATCATTCATTTATCTGCTATCATTCATACATTCATGCACGCATTCACACATTCATCCATACACGCATTCATTCATCCCATACATCTGAAGCATCGCATATGCAGTTAAATGCATCACAACGCTCCGTGTTGCGTCACGAAGCGGTAGTTGCCTCATTCAACATGAGCAACGACCGACTAGGGTTCGAAGGCCGGCCCACGAAGGGCTCAAGGCCACCTCGCATTAAACAGAGCTAGGGGAGAAAACACAGATGAGCCCCAAGCGGCCTTCGCCTAGTCCGCTCCGAAGCAGACAGGTTCATCTCAACCTTCTCGTTCGATCCTAACCTCGAGCCATGCCCACAGAATCTCCATCGAGGGGAGGCCAGCGGGTCACCCGAGTCGGTCTTCAGAATGACCCAGGCATCCGCCGGGACGCGGGTTAAGGAGCAGTGGAATGCCACATGAGGGCTATGCCGACCCCGTCACGAACGACAGACCCAGATTTCACTCGAACATATCCGTTAGCGAGCTCACCGAGCGTGTCACTCAAGCCATTGAGGCAAATGATGTTAGCTCAGCCCCTCCCGGTTGTGAGAAACTGTGAACGGGGTAACGCACGGAACTCAACCGACCCCTACCGAGCCCAACGGGGCTCAGGGGCTCAAGACGCCCAATGCCTTGGCTGCGCCTGGGTTCGCGACTCCGACTCGCTCGATCTGTTGTTGCGCCCGATGCCTGGATCCATGACTCGGACTCGCCCGATCCCTCGTTGCGCCCAGCGCCTGGATCCACGACTCTGACTCGCCCGATCCCTCATTACGCCCAGCGCCTGGATCCGCGACTCTGACTCGCATGATCCCTTGTTACGCCCGACGCCTGGATCTGTGACTTTGGCTTGCCTGATCCCTCGTTGCGCCCGACGCCTGGATCCGCGACTCCGGCTCGCTCGATTCCTCATTGCGCCCCGCGCCTGGATCCACGACTCTGACTCGCCCAATCCCTCATTGCGCCCAGCGCCTAGATCCATGACTCTGACTTGCCTGATCCCTCGTTGCGCTCGACGCCTGGAACCGCGACTCCGGCTCGCCCAATCCCTCGTTGCGCTCGATGCCTAGATTCGCAACTCCGGCTTGCCCGATTCCTTGTTGCGCCCAGCGCCTAGATCTGCGACTCTGACTCGCCCGATCCCTCCTTACGCTCGACGCCTGGGTCCGCGACTCTAGCTCGCCCGATCCCTCGTTGTGCCTGATGCCTGGATCCATGACTCCGGCTGGCCCGATCCCTCGTTGCGCCTAGTGCCTAGATCCGTGACTCCAACTCGCCTGATCCCTCATTACACCCAGCGCCTGGATCCATGACTCTGACTCGCCCGATCCCTCGTTGCGCCTAGCGCCTGGATCGTGACTCCGGCTCGCCCCTCGGCAGCGACCAAACGCCTAGGACCACGCTCCTGGAAACGATGGGTCGAAAACTGGAAAGGGGAGGCTACGCCTACCAAAGTACACACACTCACGCCCGCTGACAAAACCCCCCCAGGCGGTTCTGCCCGAATCGCTAGAGGGCTACACCCGCGGGTGCGCTCGCGTGCACCCGCTGATGAAACAAAAAATTCCCCCGCTAGCAACATGAAACCCTCCAGGCAATTCTACCCGAATCACCCGGGGACTCGGGGGCTACACCCGCGGGTGTGCTCGTGCGCGCCCACCATCAAGACAAAAATCCCCCAGACGATTCTACCCAAATCACCCGGGGGTTTGGGGGCTCCTGTCGGGTTCATAAACCCGGGGTCCCTCTTGAACCAGCTTCCTAGCAAAGGCTCGGCTCAGCAGACAATGTTGCGAACGACGCGCAACTCCTGGGCCGGCCCGAATACCTAAACAACAGGCCAGAAGGGCGATCCAATCTCTGACCGAAAGGCCTGGCCGAGGAGGAACGGCGCCCGCTTCTGACTTCGGCCCACCTCTCCTACCGGAAGGCCTCGCTAAGGAGGAACAGTGCTCGCTTCTGTCTCTGGCCCGCCTCTCCGACCAGAAGGCCTGGCCAAACACCACTTCTGACTCCGACCCATGTCTCCGACCGGGGATGCACCGAACCCCTGCTTACAGCTCTTCTCCGACTGGCGCAGTCGGAGCCAACTGTGATCAACCGACCAGGGACGCCTGCTCGGTGAGGACCAGGAAACGGATAGAAGCAAGTCAGGTAGGGCATTCAAGTCAACCGCAATACCGAGGACCGTACCCTGCACACCTACAGGACAGTAACCGACAAGATATGTCAGAAGGGTGCTCTGCAACCTTCCAGGCATGCCAGAACCCAAGCAGTGTTGTGGGCGCCGACGTTTTACCACTACAGTGTTATGAGCACCATCAATTCCCACACTAGGCAAACATGGTAAAACCCCCCATATGGCTCTGGGCATCAACAGTGTTGTAGGCGGCGTCATTTGCCATATACGGTGAATACGGTAAAACCTCCCACATGCGTCTGACACAAATAGTATTGTGGGCGCCTACCATCATCTTGTACCCGACTGTGTGAGCAACAAGACTTAGTAGCATACATACTCTCTCTCTTGTAAGGCCATCCCCTTCATCTATAAAAGGGGATGCGCTCTCTCCCAACAGGGAGATCCATCAGTTCACTCACATCGATTCACCCTCTGTTAGCTTTAGACACTCTAAAGCTACACAGAGCGCACACTCAAACACTTAGCACATAGCGGAGCTCCTGTCACTCTTGGCCCTTCAGACCAGAGTTCGACCGGATCTCTTGCACCCCCCATCTTTCTCCCTTCCGTTTGTAACCCCACAACAAACTTTGAGCACCTAGTCTCAGAAATAAAGTCACCGACCGACTCAAACTGGATGTAGGGCACATTGCCTGAACCAGTATAAACCCTATGTCATTGAGTGTTAGGCCACATCCGATCACAACGTATGGCAAAACTGCAAATATTTACGTGTTGGTCACTTTCTGCACTGATACCCATCTTGTATTGGTTGTGCAGCACCCGTTTACGGGTTAGTCGTGGGATGCCTATTAACGCGTGAACCTCCAAGTGGGTGAATCGCCACAACGGGGACTGGCTTGCCGGCAAGCAAGTGAACCTTAGAGAAAAATCTTGTGTCATCATTTGTCTCTGGGAATTCTATTGTGATTGATTGGTTCATTCCTCAACACGGCGGTATAATCACCATACTCACTCTTTACATTCCTTTTAAACTATTTGCCAAGCTCTTTAGTGTAGTTAGTCTTTGAGGGCTTGTTAGTTTGGTTAGTGTGGCTCTTTAGTTAGTCTTTGAGAGCACACTAGCTTAGTGTGTAGTGACCTTGCTTGTTGTGTGCCTAGTGATCATTGCAACTAGAATTATTGGGTAGGTGGCTTGCTTTTTAGTAGGCTAGCACAACATTCACTTCGCTTCATATTTGTCTAACTGCTTTGTCTAGTGTTGTTGTAGAATTTTTTATAGGCTATTCACCTCCCTCTAGCCATTATGACCTTTCACTGTGCCAGGCACGGGCCGATGGGATCGGGCCAACAAGGCCCGGCGTGCCATCGGGCCGTGCTTCCCTAGGCATCATGCCTGGCGGCCCTCCGGGCCGATTTTTGGGTCGGGCCAGCCTAAAAAGCTCGTCACATCCAGCGTGTCGAGCTGACCTGTGGCCCACCAAATGCGTACAGAGGAGAGCATAGAGGAGGGGAAGGCGAGGCCGCGAGGCATGGAGGTGGCGACGGTCGCTGGCGAGCTCGCCCCTGGGGCGCTTGATGTCAGATTCGACGAAGAAGCTGGCGGAGGAGGGAATCCAGCGGGCCGAGGCCGGTTCCCAGCGAGCGGCGTAGATCATGGCATCACGCTCGAGCCAGAGAGGTTGCGCAAGGGGAGGGAGAGAGTGTCCTTACGGCGTCGCGCGAGGGGAGGGAGGGGCCACGCCACTCGCGAGAAGAGGGAGGGGTGTCCGCACGGCATTGGGAGAGAGAGGGGGCGTGAGCGCATTGCTGCCCTCGTGGCTTGCAATTAGAGAGTGCGGCACTGCGGCGCGGAGAGGGGTGGACCGGTGGATTGGGGAAAGCGAGTTAGGGTTAGGGAAAGGAGGCTGGTGGACTCTTAGCAGGCTAGGTTGGTTACGGGTCTCCATCGGGCCTCTCACCAAATTACGGGCCTTGCCGGGCCACCCCGCGTGCTTGGGGTGTGGCCCAGGCACGGCCCCATGTACCGGGCTGGGCTCGTGTTGAGCCAAAAATGTGGGCTTCGTACCGGGCCATCGTGCCACGGGCTGCATGCTCATCCCCTACCGCCCTCTATGCCCAGGATCCTCTGTCAAATACATCGTTGTAGTGGGTGTATGGGCGCATGTAGCGGCGCAGAAGATCCTGGTGACTAGAGGAGCGGGACACGAGGACAGATAGGGGCTAAGGGGTTGTGTATGTGATATTTGACATTTGTGAATAATTTGACATATATTTATCTCATATATCTGCAGTCCATAGAAATAATTTGTAAATGCCTTTGAAAAATTTGGCATATATGTTTATGAGATCTGCAATCCATATAAATACCTAAATTACACCACTTTGTCCAATACCAGTGAAAAAATCATTGTAAATATAAAAATAGGACGGTGTAAATATAATTATAAGACAATATAAGTGCATGGGGAAAAATCTGGTTATCGAGAGGGGCACAATCGGTCGTTGGCTAGACAGATTCGTTGTAAATCATGACACGCATTTCGAGGGAAATGAGGGATTGGATTCAGGGCTGCTGTTTTTTTTATCTAATTTGTGGTAGGCTGGCATGCATAGTACTACCTCTGTCCCTAAAAGAATGCAACTATAGGTTGCGTTCCACTTTGAGTGTTTCACGTTTAACCAAGTTTCTAATAAATAATATTCATATTGATGGCTTTAAATTAATTTATTATAAAAATACATTTCATAATTAATCTAATAATATTTATTTTATATTATAGATATTTATACTTTTTATCTATGTAATTGATCGAAGGTAATATACTGAAACATAATACTGTTTTAGAATTGTATTTTTTTTGACTGAGGGAGTAGTAGCTAGTACCGTGAAGAGGTAGGTAGTCAGCAGGTGCTGGATACCCTCGCCGTTGCGGAAGTTCTCGCGGGAAGAGATCCAGGAGGGAGGCCGGCCGCGCTCACGCCTCGTTCACCGACGTCACGATCACCGTCCGGTCGGGCGTGGCCACCTTCGGCAGCAGCTGGGCCAGGACGGGGAACTCGTCTCATCCTCCTGGTTCCAGTTCAGTTCAATTCGAGGACCGCGCGTAGCGCGAGTGGCAGGAGCCTGTGGCTTGCTCTGTGCCGACCAGCGTTCGAGTCCCAGACTCGGCGTTCGTCCCTCACCTTGGAGATTTATTCTCCGTTAATAATTTCAGTTGCCTCTCACGCAGATGTGCCACAATGGTCAAATGACGTGCCCGTATAGTTGTAGGTTTGTTCATATATCGTGTGTGTGTGAGGTGTGTGTTGGTGTGTGGCGGAACGCAGGTACCTCAACAGCGTCCGCGACGCAGCGTTGATGCCTCGGCGACCTCCCACTTACAGGACCTTCAGCCAGGAACGCGAGCGGTTGCCGGTGAGAGCGCGCGTGGTCGCCAGGGAGGCTCGCACGACCTCCGGAGAACGCCTGCGCGGCAGCCGGGAGGGGGAAAGGCTGCCCGACTGTCGGAGGATGGTTCACCCAGGCCGCCGGAGAGCGCTGGCTCCGCAGCCGGGGTTGGGCGGGGAGGCTGCGCGGCCGCGCGGCCGTGGAGGGCCGCCGGAGACCGCTGCGCAGCAGCCGGGACGGGGCAAGGCCTGCGCGGCCGTCGGAGATGGGTCGCGCAGGCCGCCGGGGAGCGCTGGCGCCGTAACCGCGGGGGAGGGTGGGGGCCTGCACGGCCGCGGAACCCCTGCGCCGACGCCGGTTATTCTCCGTTAATAATTTCAGTTGCCTCTCGCGCAGATGTGCCATAATGGTCAAGTGACGTGCCCATATAGTTGTAGGTTTGTTCGTATATCATGTGTGTGAGGTGTGTGTTGGTGTGTGTCTGTATCCGAACTAGATACTATCGCTGTACTTAGATAAGAGGAAAAAAAAAGTTCAGTTCAATTCAATCCCAATCACCAAGTCGTTCGTCAGACAAGCAAACGGCGGCCCACAGAAACTTGCCCCAGACGTATTTCAGCCTGAGAGGCCGTGAGTAAGAGGTGACGTGTCTTGTGCTGTGAAGTCAGAAGCCTATATATAATCCTAAATGATGATTTTCGCGCGCGCGTTAGCGCGCTGGCATGCGCACCGCTCGCTGCCGTCCGATTTCCATACTGCGGATGCGGTCGTTCGATGCGCAGGCGACCGGAAGAGGTGGAAACCGCTCGGTGGGGCCACTATCAGGCAGCACTGTTCGAATTTTGGAGTCGCGCCCGTCATGACGGGCGGCCGGGCGCCCCCGCTCCTCTCTCTTCTGTCCGCCCCGTGACCGGCGTCGGCGCAGGGGTTCCGCGGCCGTGCAGGCCCCCACCCTCCCCCGCGGTTACGGCGCCAGCGCTCCCCGGCGGCCTGCGCGACCCATCTCCGACGGCCGCGCAGGCCTTGCCCCGTCCCGGCTGCTGCGCAGCGGTCTCCGGCGTCCCTCCACGGCCGCGCGGCCGCGCAGCCTCCCCGCCCAACCCCGGCTGCGGAGCCAGCGCTCTCCGGCGGCCTGGGTGAACCATCCTCCGACAGTCGGGCAGCCTTTCCCCCTCCCGGCTGCCGCGCAGGCGTTCTCCGGAGGCCGTGCGAGCCTCCCTGGCGACCACGCGCGCTCTCACCGGCAACCGCTCGCGTTCCTGGCTGAAGGTCCTGTAAGTGGGAGGTCGCCGAGGCATCAACGCTGCGTAGCGGACGCTGTTGAGGTACCTGCGTTCCGCCAGCTACTACTCTAGCGTTTTGCGTATTTTTGGATTTGTCTGTAGTACTAATCCCAATCTCTACTCTCCTCTCTGATTTGGGGTCGATGTGGTTCTGCGTGTACAGGAATCAGTTGGTTTGCATCACTGCATGTGTAGATCGGAGCCACATTGACGGGCGACGGCAACTCTGACGCTGGTGAGTAGGTCTTTTTGGCCACTCTGTTCCCTACTAAATCGATTTTGTTCTTCAATTGTGGCCCATTCCTGCTCAAACCTGTGTGGCCTCTAGCTCGATTCCGTTTGTTTATGTTGCCGGATACACAGATCCAAGTCAGAGATAGCGTGGCCTAAACCGAGGTTAGCTAGGTTTTCGTCATTTTAGGATTGTGCTTGTTTTTCGATTTATATTGTACTTCCATTGGATTAATTCTGCATTTTTGCAATTCATTGGAACCGCAAGCTACCATTTGGTCGAGGTACAGATTCGTGAAGTAATATTCTTCCTCATACCATCATCATAAAGGGGGACCAGCTTCTCTTCAGCAAGGTTAGGCTTGATTCCATGTACCTGTGGTTCTGTTTGCGCTATAGGTTTTGTGGTGACTGCGCATCAGTAGCACAGTCTTCGTCCCTCCACATACAATAGTAGCCACACTGATGATTGACTGATGAACAAACGAGCTATAACAAATGGGAACGAGACAGATCATGCAGCACTTGCACTACTAGAAAACAGATCTTTCATCCCACCTCTATTTTTGCCTTTAGTCCCGGTATTTTTGTGTTCGAGACTAAAGGGACTATTAGTCCCGGTATTTTTGTGTTCGGGACTAAAGGGACTATTAGTCCTGGTTGTATCATCAAACAAGGATACAAAGTTCCTGCCCCAAGTGTGTGGCGACGACAGGCTACAATTAGTCCCGGTTATAGCCTAGAGCCGGGACTAAAGGTTATCCTTTAGTCCTGGCTGGACCCTCCAACCGGGAATAAATATTTACTCCCGGCTTGAGGCTCCAGCCAGGACCTTAGTCCCGGCTCTGGGCTATAACCGGGATAAAATCTTTCTTGATAAAATAATATAGTCGTGCTGGACAAAAAAATGGGGTAGCCAGGCATTGAACCTACAACCTCATAGCTAAGGTCTAAACTGCAGCGCATTAGCTAGCCATCTGAACTAAATCACTTTCTCGACAAGAAAGCACCCAAACATTTATTTAATAAGAGAAAAGATCCTTTAATTGATTATATTCTTTTGTTAACTATACTTTGAATTCTCGTCCATATGCTTTCTAGTGCCTGATTGATCTCATAATTTTTATCAGGGGTTCAAATGCCCAGTGTGAAGCCACCACCAAGTTCGAAATTTTCCTGAATTGGTTTGGTAAAATTTTCACTTTAATTGAATTTCCACGCAACTTCACCGATTAATTATACGTTGAACTGAGTCCACCCCCGACAAGATCCGGAATGGTGCCAAACTTTGCCAAAAGGTCTCTTGTGCCCTAGGAGACAAATATTTGTGGAGGTTGATGCAAAATTATATTGTTTTGAATATGTAATTCGTCGTATTTCGTCTCACGCGGCACAAAGAAAAATGTAATAATAAAAATAATTATCAGAAAAACCTAAGATTTTGTGTGGGGCCATATTTTGGGTGTAAATGATTGCCAAAAAAATTTTAAGCCATTTCGACATAGGCGGAGTCGACGTGCTTCACAGAGGTATATAGAACTTTTCGTCGAACCCTATCTATACACCTAGGTTCTCTGGGATTCTGAGGTCCATGTGCTTTCTAGTGTTGGATTGGGCTGAAACTTTTTCTCAAGACTTCAAATGCCTTATGTGTAGCCACCACCAAGTTCGAGATTTTTCTGAGGTGGTTTGGTACTTTTTTCACTTTAATTGAATTTTCGCGCGAATTCACCGATTAATTATACATTGAACTGGGTCCACCCCTAAATGATCCGGAATGGTGCCAAACTTTGCCAAATGGTCTATTGTGCCCTAGGAGACAAATATTTGTGGAGGTTGATGCAAAATTATATTGTTTTCAATATGTAATTCACCGTATTTCATCTCACGCGGCACAAAGAAAAATGTAATAATAAAAATAATTATCAGAAAAATCTAAGATCTTGTGTGGGGCCATATTTTGGGTGTAAATGACTGCCAAAAAAATTTCAAGCCATTTCGACATAGGCGGAGTCGACGTGCTTCACAGAGGTGTATAGAATATTTCATCGAACCCTATCTATACACCTAGGTTCTCTGGGACTTTGAAGTCCATTTGCTTTCCAGTGGCAGATTGGTCTCAAACTTTTTCTCAAGACTACAAATGCCCTATGTGTAGCCACCACCAAGTTTGAGATTTTTTTGAGGTGGTTTGGTACTTTTTTAACTTTAATTGAATTTCCGCCCGAACTCACCGATTAATTATACAATGATTAATGAAGAACCTAAAGATTTACGTTACAATATGGTTCAACATTTATAATAAAAAACACAGTAGTTTAGGTCACATATTTTTTTGCAGTAAATGAAAATAAAGTTTATTACTTTTTCTAAAAAAAATTATGCCTAGTATTGAATTTGCTGCGCAAATAATAAGACTTAAACATTTAAATATAAAACATATATAAAATAAACTGATCTACTTAAAAGTTGGCGGGAAATGAAAATGTAGCCCACCTTTAGTCCCGGCTCCTTCCACCAGCTGGGACTAAAGGTGGGTCACATTTAATGACTTCCAAAAATCCTTTAGTCCCTGGCTCCTTTCGATGGAGCGGGACTAAAGGTCCCTCTCCTATATACCGCCGCCTCCCCTCTCTCTTCCTCCTCATCGATTGTCTTCGTCTTCAACAGATCCCAGAGCTCCGCGCTTGGCGATTCACCTCCCGGCCACCCCGACGCCGCCTTCCTCACCGGAGGGCACCCGAGGCTCGCCCACCTCGCCGAGAGTAGCCTGACGCGCCCCTCACCGAGGAGCCCCGACCGCCCCGGCCCCGGCCTTGCCCTCCACGCCGCCGATTTCGCCTTCCCGGCCACCCCGACGCCGCCTTCCTCACAGGAGGGCACCCGATGCCCGCCCACCCGCGTGGGAGTAGCCTGACGCCGCGCCCCTCAAGGAGGAGCCCTGGCTGCCCCCGACGCCTTGTGAGTTCATGAGAGTGTGCTAAAAAAGAACTAGTCTAGAGCAAAAAAGGGTAAGTGTACATATATATATATATTCTTCATACATATATTTATATATATATATATATTCGTGATAGATACAATTTATTTATCATTATTCTTGATACATATATATATACACTAATATACTTTGTCTTTTATCTCATATCTCAAATTGAAGACTCGTTGGTTGAAGGAAAAAACCCTGGACACACACCATCTCAAAGCAATCCAAGAGACAATAGGTGGATTTACGAATGATCGTGTCTTAACTCCCTGTGCATGAGTTTTACTATGACCCAAATATGTGACGATGAAAGCCAAATTTCATATTGATCCAAAGAACATGTGATGATGAAATATACAATTAATGCAAACTTTACATGTGACGATGAAATGTAATATTATGTTTTAGTTTACTTTTACTTATGTTGCTTGCGTGCATTGATCGAGCGAAAACTTTACAAGACGCTGCAGCAGTATATCGTATATTACTTTTGCAATAATAATGCGCGATTCGAAAACCAAATTAAAACAAAAAAGAATCATCAATTGAAATAAGCAGAAAAAGAAAAAAAAAGACCCTTTAGTTCCGGTTGGTAATAACAACCGGGAATAAAGGGGCCAGCCTAGGCGTTGGCGTGGCTACCTTTTTAGTCCCGGTTGATATCACCAATCAAGACTAAAAGTCTACTTCTATTCCCGGCTACTAACCCTTTATTCCCGAACTTCTATTCCCGACTACGTAACTGGGAATAAAGGGGGTTGGCGGCCGGGAATAGAAGGCCTTTTTTACCGGTGATGGCTAGCTACGCTGAACACTAACAAACCGATCATGCATGCATACATAATCCGTCGAGGTCGATCCATCTTGCCTATATATATTAGGAGTACTACTGTATGCTATATCAATAGGGTAGGGTAGCTGCAGATGACATGCATGAACGACGAAGAGGCTGGCCATGTAGCTAGCTAGCTATATCTAAATACATGTTCCAAACTGTGAACTGTACCTAGCTAGTTAAATTACTACTACCGTATATATATGCCTGTATAAGCAAGAAGGCTGCAATATGGTGCTTCTTGAAGCAATGTAGCTGAACTGAACTGATAGTATCATAGATTGCTGGAACAAAAGTCACGATGAACAGTCAGCAAGCATGTCAAGCAAATTCCAATATTTTAAGCATCGGTCTTGCAACAGTAAGACAGTATCTGACCATTAGTTTCAATCCAGCTAAACCATAGTTCCTTCTTTACCCTATGACCTAGTAGCTATTCCAGAAGTCTGGCACTGACGTCACTCCGGCTTCTAAAATCATCAAATAAGGCCTTGTTTAGATTGTAAGTTTTTTCACTCTCTCTCCATCACATCAAACCTTTGGACACATGCATGGAGTATTAAATATAGATAAAAAAAATAACTAATTACACAGTTTAATTGATTGTAAATTACGAGACGAATCTTTTGAGCCTAGTTAGACCATGATTGGACAATAATTGTCAAATACAAACGAAAATGCTACAGTGCCAAATACTGATTCCTGACTGCAATCTAAACAAGGCCTAAGTATAACAGCAAAATGCAAGTATTTATGTTACAAGGACTAACACAAACAATTTCCTTGCTGCTCTCTCAGCTATCTAAATTTGGTCAAGTTCTGGGATAATTTTAAATTGCAGAATTTTTACTTTTTGGAGCCAATGAAATTTCACCTTCATCGTCCAGCTTACATTCATGTGTATGCTTTTGCAGGTACAACGCGTCTGTGATTCTTCTCTGTTGCTTCGGGTATCATTCATACATCTTCGGTGTCACATCAAGTATGTTGTGTTTCCTTTCTTTACTAATTATTTGTGGTTCATACTTCTTACTGCACAAAATCTACAACCTATGTTTCATTTGTTGAAATGGTTGCTGAATGTTTTTTTATTTAAAAACTAAGGATAAAGATTAAGTGTGCTCACTATTGGATTGCCTTTTCGGTTTTATTTCATAAGTATGACACAGAGTGTTCTCTAAAAATGGTTCTCAACCTATGTACGGTATATATTCAGACTTTATTTGTTCGTTACCGTAAGACACCTGCAATGCACATCATAAATTGCTTTCTTTTTCATACATAAATGCCTTGTGTATCATACTAAATTGCTAGTTTTTATTCCCACATACCTGGCCTAGCTTTAACTTGTTCCTCCAATTTGTTTCATTGTCGGGGTGTGTCACCCACTTGTGTGTCAATAGCTTTCGTATATTGGGAATATCTTTCTCCTTGAAGTTGTATATTGTATGGCCATCCCAGTGCTCAGCATGCATGAGCATATGAAATCCACAATCATGGCTGCAATAACACAATGTGCAACACTTATTAGATTTAGCCAATGTATAGAATCTGCAACACAAGAACCAGTTTTAATTTTCAACTTACTTATTCGATTATTTTGGCACACCAATGTCCACATCCTCATAGTTCTCTGCCTTTTTTTTAGTTTGGGTAGTGTTTCCTCCATAGAGTTTTAATGCCATCTATGATGGTATTGCAGCTTTTTCTTAGCCTTTCGTCTCCCAAACTCCTCGTCGAGTCCATTACCTCGAATCTTTTTGCCCTTAGGTTTAGAACCAGCAAGTAGTAGTGTCCCGCTGTATCTGATCCATTGTTTCCCATGGCCTCAAGCACATGTCACATTACCTGTGTTGTTTTTGTTCACATCTCGTTAGTAACACAATAAATCTAAATATTCTGAATTTTAGGAAAACATTCATATGTGAACACACCATCTGACGGTGGTCGAGGTTGTTATCAGCACGCCTGAATACAAGTCACCTGTGACCTATCAAGCTAGCCCGATTGGAGAAATGTCTACCAAAAAAATTAAGAAATGCTAAAAGACAGTTACAAAATTGGTAATGGGCAGATGTAAAAATACTTGATTGTGAATGAAGAAATGGTGAAGAGAAATGGGAAGTCTGGGCTAGCTAAATTATACTACCTAGGTAGTGGTAAACACAAGGACTGCTTGTAACATGTACTATATTAAACAAGAATGTATATAGAATCTGACCGCGACTCGTAATGGAAGCACACGCTTGATGGGCTTGCGGTAAGGATGGCAATGGGTCGGGTTCGGATCGGGTGGAGTCTCCGTACACCCAAAATCGAAACCCGAAATTGAAACCCGAATCCGCTCCGGAAACCGATTCGGGTGGAAATCCATCACCAAAACCAAACCCGCGGATACCCGAAACCCGAACGGATACCCGAAACCCGAATGGATACCCGAAACCCGCGGATATATATACACATATTCACATGTATAAACAAGAGGCAACAAATAATAAATATTTTCATGAGTCAACTTTAAATAAATTTAATAATCTAAGTAAACAAATTATTATTAGTATATTATAAAACATGAGTTTTAATTCCAAATGATTTATTTCGGATATCCATTGGATATCCACGGATGGAAAACCAAACCTGAAACCGAACCCGAATGGTTTCGGGGCCCCGAACCCGAAAACCGTGGGTGAAAAACCATCCCTAAACCCGAGCCCACAGAACCCGAAACCCGCGGATATCCGCCCCAAACCCGATCCGTTGCCATCCTTAGCTTGCGGGGTTGCGCTTTGTCAATTACTTGAATTCCTATCTCCGCAACAGTGTTATGTAGGTTGCCTCTTGGTTTAACTGATGCAGCAAGGTGCCCTAGTTCGACGTAGAACTCTCAGAAATTTATTATCATTGTACTGCTGCCATAGAACAAAAATGACGACAGATAAAGTTGGTAGGCTGTAATCAATAAATTGCTTAGCTTGAACTGAATAAATGCCAGGGCAAAATAAATAAACTGCTTAGCCATAACTAAATAAATGCTATTACAATGGACATCTCAACAGTGGAACAGGATCAAACGTATGAATTTAAGAAAATGCTAGACCAATGTACTTGGCTGAAAAGAACTAAATCGAACTAGATATTCAAACATTTCATACTAGTAGCCCCAGTTCCTAAAATCAATTGACTGAAATAGCTATACACCTTCATGAATCTTGACAATAACATAATACATCTGAATGTTTATATACTGAAGCTGTGAAGTACATAATACACTTGGATTATATACTAAAACTTTCTGTTGAATTCAGTTGCTGCAATATACGTTTAAATATGCTACAAGCCGGTTACAGTTCCTAATCCAATCTCCAACAAGGGGGAAAAAGAATCTTCAACAGTAACATTTCCAGTAGATAAGCATTAACCGAAACAGTGAGAATTAGAGGCCATTCGAGCACACAAGTGAGCATGTGTGCTCATGTCATAGCTGGTATATAAACTGATAAAGAGCTGTGAGCTAGGAAGTAAATGCTAGCTGATTGATTGCTCGAAAATGCAATTGGAGCAAGCATTGTTTGCTTGAAAAGGAGCAGAAGATAGAGCAGAAGCCAAGCAACCAAAATTTGAGCCAACACCAGATAGAGCACTGTTGGTATATTTAACGCACATAGATAAATCCGCAAGCGCACGGATACCGCTATAGTTTTCACCCGGAAGTATACCAAGTATCGTATCCACAGAGAAACGTGTGAGATTAACTACGGTCTAACTTAACTAGGGGATGCAACAATGTTAGGATGAATAGGAACGTAGAGAGGATAATTAAGGTTCTCTTGTTCTAACTTCGGTAAACTATGTCTTCTACTATTCAACTAGGGACATTACTACGGAAAGACACCAGCAGATGATGCTTTCCTTCGTAACTGGGTCCTACTTGGCCTACAAACGGGAGGTGGACTATAGAGGATTCAATGAGGCTATAAGAGTTACCCTCGTGAGTTACCATCGATCCGGAATGCAGGGTGCATCCATGATTAACCTAAGTCTAAGCACCACGCTTACACTTACGATTAATACTTTCCTCCCCCCCCGGAATAAAGCACTCAAAAGAGTCACGATCCCGATGAACAATATAAATAAGATGCTTACTTGACTCAAAAGTTGATTACCATAGAAGTCTCAGAAGCAAGTTCAAATAGAGCTTGGATCTGCCAAGGTACAAGCCGTAGAGAGAGCACCGACATGTCGGCATCCCCTCTAAACTCTTTCCTCACTTTCTATCTCACTATTTCTATTTATAAGACTAGATCCTATAGAGGACTAATCTTCTTTTGATTGTTGGCTTGATCCTGAAGATATGAATTAGGGTTTTAGGGATGGCTCTCCTGGAGGGGTAGAGGGCGCCTTATATAGGCTATGGATGTTGCTGCAGCTAGAGTCATGTTCGTATCCGTTTAGAGTAGTCTTCGTTAGGTGAGAGTTTGAGAGTCCATTAGAAACTCTATTTATGTAATAATGCTATTTAAGTACTTTATATATGTGTGGGATATGGACATATATTAATCTATGCTGTCGCTTGTGATACAATTGTGCTAGAATGTATATCTTTATATGTATTACATGTTGTGTGGTATCTGTTCTGATCTGTGCTATTACAGCAAGTGCGACAGTGCCGCACCCAGCTACAACAGCAAATCATGTTGAGCATAAACTGTCATTTACATCACGTTTTACATACCTAACACAGTATGCAGCACCCCACAGGACCATGGACGTAGGGGGAGTCCCATCACTTTCACTAAAATACGAATCTTGGCTTCTTATGTCAATTTAAGAATTCAATTCTCTATTCACATACTTAGAGAGAGGCTCTACACCCATGGCTTGAAAATATCAGTATTTATTTCATATCTTTTGTAAGCTCTGATTAGGTTGTCATTAATCACCAAAAAGGGGGAGATTGAAAGTGCAATCAAGCCCTAATTATGGGTTTTGGTGATAATGACCACGCAATTAGAGAACTAATGAGATTTATCGTGATTACAAGCAGGGAATTTATATTCGCGGATGCTACACGAAATAGAGGAGCCCCCAATTACAAATGTAGATGGCTTCAAACTCAAAGGAGGTTTAATTTCTTTTATGTTTTGAATTTGAGTATAGGAAAAGCCGTACTATAAAGGGAGACACAATGCTTAAGCTAATATGTGCTACCAAGTGCTCAAACAACCACATACATCCTCAGATTCATAGCCAAGACAGTCTATACTTCACTATTACCCTTCCTGTCTTGCGTGGTGTGGCACTGTCGCACTTGAAGAGAGGCACTGCCGCACTTGAGTCGTGGCACAAGGAAGTTAGCGCCCACGCTGACTTCCCCAGATGGCTCGAGACGTATTAAAAGGTCTCACCCGACCCCAAGGTCACGGGCTCTGTCTCGCCTGACCTCGAGGTCGTGGGCTCCGTCTCGCTCGACCCCTTGGATGCGGGCTCCGTCTCGCCCGACCCCAAAGTCACAGGCTTCGTCTCGCTTGACCTCTAGGCCGCGGGCTCTGTCTCGTTCGCCCCCTTGGGTGCGGTGACCGTTAGGGGCTAGAGGGTATATATACCTTTCTCCTTCCTCCCCAATGGCTATCTGTCTCTTCTTCCTCACTTCAGCACGCTCAAAACAGAGCAGGAGCTCTCTCTCTCTCTCTCTCTCTCTCTCTCCCTGAAAGTGCATTTGCCCCCTATGTGGGTTTTGGTGTATTGATGACATCCAAATTAGGGACTAATGTGATCTAAATGAGATATGTCGCAACTATTAGTCCCGTGAAAGAATCAAAGAGTTGATAAAGATGAAATGGTATCCCTCAATTCTTGAAGTTATAAAGGCGGAAGAACTCAAAACAATCTCCAAAGGTTTTAATTTTGTCTGAGTTTAGGATCCGCCACACTATAAAGAGGGATGTAAATTTAGTTGGTCTGAGGAAGATAGAGTGCTCAAGCATTAAAATAAAATCAAAAGTAAGACACTCTAGCACTTCACAAACACATAGAATAATTTTCTGTGACTGTCGATGTCGGAAGTTCCGACGTAAGCCAGAACTCCCGATAGTCGGAAGTCATGACCTTTGCCGGTAGTTCTGACTCCCAGTCACTTTGCCTGCGCAGTGACTGTGGACATCGGAAGTCCCGACGTTTGCCGGGAGTCCCGGCATCAGAGGTGCTGGCTATTTGTTTAACTGTGCACGTCGGAAGTCCCGACGTTCGTCGAAAGTTCCGACCATCGGAAGTCCCGACGTTTGCCGGGAGTTTCGACACTGACCTGCACGTGCGGACTTCTGACCCGTTGTGAACAGTATTTTCTATTAACGTCGGAAGTCCCGAGATCTGCGTCAGAGCTTCTAACGTAGATCTGAACGGTTAGATTTTCACTTGGAGTATAAATACTTCTCTCTTCACTTCTAACCGTTACGGACTCATTTCACAGCCGACTTACTTCGTGCTCAACAGCTCCCAAGCAACTAAAGCACCCCTCTCCTTCCCCCTTTGCTCTAATCTTCTATTCCCTTAGTGTTTGAGTGAAAGGAGAGTGGATTAAGTAAGGTTATCACTTTGGAAAGCTTGAGCACTTGATTTCTTCGTCAAGTCGGCTGATTTTGCGTCTATTACTCTTGGGGCTTTACCCCTAGCCGGCTAGGCGTTGCCCTAGAGCTTCCATCTTGTGGAAGAGCCTTGGGAAGTTTGTATCACCCTTCGATTTCTTAGTGGAAAGTTCAAGTGACCTTTGTGGTCGCTTTGAGAGAGGCAAGGAGGTGGAAAAGACTCCGACCTTGGTGGTCACCTCAACAATGAGGACGTAGGAGCTCCTTAGTGGGGTTGCCGAACCTCGGGATAAATCTTTGTGTCCCGTGTGCTTGTTGTTGTGATTGCTAGAGATTATTTGTATGTGTTTGTCTCTTTCTCTCCCAAACTTCTATTTTAGGGTTTGGACTCGATCGACGGTTTGGAGGCATTACGGCGTTAAGGGAGTGACCCAACATCTTCACCAAACCACTAGGAAGTGAGGTTGTAAGTTTATTTATCCGCAAAGTTAAATTTGGCATTGCTTTTGTAGTTCACGTAGGCATCGGAACTGCTGACGTTTGCGCCGGAACTGCTGACAACGTCGGGAGTTCCGACCCAAACGTCGGGACTTTCGACAGTGACTGACAAAATTGAACTTAGCATTTGCAGTAAATTTTTAGATACGCCTATTCACCCCCCTCTAGGCATTGTTAGATCCTTTCAATTGGTATCATACCAAGGTCTTCTCTTTGCGTTTCACCATGTGAGAAGAAACAATGTCGAAGTCCGACAAGATGCAAGCCGTTGCTGCCGAAATGGCCAAGAAAATAGCTGAAGAGTTGATGGCTGCTCAAGCCAAGCTATTTTAAGATGAAATGAAAAATATGCAAGATGAAGGAAGAATTGAGCAAGAAAGTTGATGATGTAATAAGTGGTAAAAATGATACAAGTGATAAGAATGAAGCAAGCAAAGATGCCGCTAGTGATATTGGAGCCGGTGAGCATGCCCATGGAAAAGGAATATATTCAAACATGGGCTTTGACTATGAACAACTCATAAAAGGTTCAACACTACATACTCCGTTCGTCAACATTGGCAAGCCACCTCACTTTGATGGAACAAGATACACCGATTGGTCCTACAAGATGAAGATGCATCTCATTGCCGCAAGACTTTGGGAAGTTGTGGATGTTGGTGTGATGATTCCTACCGATGAAGATAGAGAGATAACTCCGGAAGAAGTGCACAACCTCCATCAAAATGCACAAGCCATAGCATTGCTTGTGTCAAGCCTAGCTCCGGATGAGTTTAGAAAAGTAAATGGAATGGAAAGTGCAAAACAAATTTGGGATACTTTGAAAGTATCATTTGAAGGAGATAAGAGTGTGAGAAAAGGCAACATTGAGTTACTTCATGGTGAATTAGAAAGATTTGTATTCTTACAAAATAAAACAACACAATCCATGTTTGATAGGCTCATGGCATTGGTCAACCGCATAAGAGATCTTGGAAGCACCGAATGGGATGACAACAAGGTTGCTAGAAAGATGTTGAGAACCTATAGAGCCAAGAACAATATGCTAGCATCCGTGATCATGGAAAGGCCCGGTTATGATGAGATGACACCTCAAGAAGTTCTTTCAAAGCTCAAGCATCATGAGTGTCTAGATGAAGATGCAATCAATGCTCACAATCAAAATCCTAATGCAATGGGATTCAACAAGAGTGCAACCCTTAAAGCAACTCAACAACATGAAGGTCAAGGTTCAAGTCAAGAAAAGAAGAAGAAAGTGAAGGATGATTCCTCAAGTGGAGAAGAAGATTCTGATGCGGAGGTTGCCTTTGTGATTAGAAATCTTAGAAAGTTTATGATGAAGAAAAACAACCGCAAGACCTATGGTGATGGTAAGAGAAGGTTCAAAAAGAGATTTTGCTATGGATGTGGTCAAATCGGTCACTTCATAGCCGATTGTCCTAATAAGAAAAAGAAGCACAAGCATGACAAGGATGAAGATAAAAAGAACAAAAGCAAGAAGAGAGGTGAAGCTCATATTGGGGAAGAATAGGAGTCAAGTAATAGTGACTCAAGTGATGATAAGAAGAAGAAGGGAGCCGCAAACATCGCCATCCACCACTCTTCTTCACCGACCATGATCTTTTCCGACTCAACTTCACCACCAAAACTCTTCTCCAACCTATCTTCACCACCGAGGCTCTTCTCCAACCTCATCGACAACGACTACTATACCCCAACTTGTCTCATGGCAAAAGGGGAGAAGGTACATACTACACCCGTTTCTTCTAGTGATGAGAATGATAGTTGTGATGAGAACATAGAAGAAATTGAAGCAACTATGATAAAGAAATTTAGTAAAAAGGCCTTCACTAAAATAAAAACACTAATGAAGAAATTAGAAAAGAGGGATAGATGCTTAGAGATGCAAGGAGATATAATCACTCAAGAGAGAGAAAAACCTTGCTCTTGAAGCATCTATTGCCGAGGAAAAGATGAAGGTTGAGAAGTTAACCGTTGAATTATCTTTAGCCAATGACTCAATTGGGAAATTGACTAAGGAACATTCCTCGGTTAATGATCAAGTAGCTAGCCTTAAGTATGAGAAAAGTATAGCTCAAGAAAGCCTCATAAGCTTGGAAGAAAAATACCAAAATCTTGAGTTAAACTATAGTACTCTTTGGGCTAGCACTTCAACTTCTCCTAAGACAACCGAAGACTCTAATGTCTCCACTAGTCGTGGTTGTAAAAGATGCTATAAAATTGATGTGAATGCATATACAACTAACCTTGTTGAGTTAGAGAAGAAAGACACGGAAATTCATAGGTTGAAGATGATATTGAAGAATGGGTGCAAGTGTCAAGAGCAATCAAACAAGACTATATGCAAGTCATCAAGGCACCCATCAATCAAGGAAGGCATTGGCTACAATAGGTATGATGGAAAGGCAAATGGAAGGAACATGATCAATGGTGTGCCTTGTGTGATGTTCAACAAGGGCTTTGCTCTTGATGAGCTAATATGCAAGGCCAACAACAAGGTCTACATTCCAAAGATCCAACCTACAAATACCAAGACAATCAAGACAAAGCAATCCGATGTCCTCAAGCCACAAGCACCACTTCCACGGTGCTATGCTAGTGACTATATGTGTTGTTGGGGCAATGATGGCAAGATTGTGGTTAAGTATGTTGGTGTCCAAAAGAGAAAGGAAATTATGAGGAGTGTTTGGGTGCCCAAGTTTTATGTGACTAACCCCCTAGGACCCAAATCTTTTTGGGTACCTAAAACAAAAGTTTAATTTATCTTTGTAGGAATATTCCTCCGGTGGAACAAGTTGGGTGTTGGATAGTGGATGCACCAATCATATGACCGGAGAGAAGGACATGTTCACATCATTCAAACCAAGTCATGATCAAAGTGGAAATATTGTGTTTTGTGACAATGGAAAAGGAGAAGTCCTCGGTTTGGGTAAAATTGCTATATCAAATGATAAATCCATTTCCAATGTTTTACTTGTGAATTCGTTGAGATACAATTTGTTGTCCGTTTCACAACTTTGTGAGATGGGTTACAATTGTCTCTTTACGGATAAGGGTGTGGAAGTCTATAGAAGGGAGGATTCCTCTATTGCATTTACGAGTCATTTAAAGGGGAAACTCTATCTAGTTGATTTCACATCAAATAGAGTAAATCCCGAGACTTGTTTAATGGAAAAATCTAGCATGGGTTGGTTATGGCATCACCAACTTGCCCATGTTGGGATGAGGAACTTGGCCAAACTTCAAAAAGGCGAACACATCCTTGGACTAATAAATGTTTCTTTTGAGAAAGATAGGATTTGTAGCGCATGCCAAGTGGGAAAACAAGTTGGAGCTAAATATCCCGTCAAGAATGTTATGACAATCGAAAGGCTATTGGAGTTGCTTCACATGCACATATTTGGACCCGTCGCTTATATAAGCATTAGTGGTAACAAATACAGTTTTGTAATTGTTGATGATTATTCTTGGTTCACTTGGGTATTCTTTTTGCGTGAAAAGAGTGAAGTCCAAGGTATCTTCAAGAAGTTTGCAAGAAGAGCCCAAAATGAGTTTGATGTCAAAATCAAGAGAGTTAGAAGTGACAATGGGACGAAGTTCAAGAACACCAACATTGAAGAGTTTCTTGATGAAGAAGGAATCAAGCATGAGTTTTCGGTTCCATACACTCCACAACAAAATGGTGTTGTGGAGAGGAAGAACCGAACACTCATAGAAGCCGCAAGAGCAATGTTGGATAAGTACAAGACTCCAACTAACTATTGAGCGGAAGCGGTCAACATGGCATACCATGCTATCAACCGCTTATATCTTCACAAGAAAAGAGAAAAGACCGCCTATGAACTTCTAACCGGTAAAAAGCCTAAGGTGCACTACTTTAGAGTTTTTGGATCAAAGTGTTTCATACTTAACAAGAAATCCAAAAGCTCTAAGTTTGCACCAAAGGTTGATGAAGGTTTCATGCTTGGTTATGGTACTAACGAACATAGATATCGTGTTTTCAATAAAACCACCGGTTTGATTGAAATCGCGGTAGACGTGACTTTTGATAAAACCGACGACTCTCAAAAAGAGCAAGTCAATGTTGAGAATGTAGGTAATGAGGAAGCCCCACATGAAGCAATCAAGAAGCTTGTTATTGGTGAAGTAAAGCATGTTGAAGACGAAGATGAAGACCATGTTGTACATGATGATCTTGATCCAACCATTCATCATGTTTCATCAAATGAACATGGTGAAGCTTCCGCAACTAGAGATAGTCAAGATGGGAGATCAAATGAAGTACAAGGTCATTCTCATGAAGATAGTGTCAACAATGAACGAGCTCAAACACAACTCAACAATGAAGAAAGAAGTGAAGTCAACCCTCCACAAGCTCATGATTGTGATCTTCCAATCGATCATGACCATGATGATGATGACGATGATGGCACGATCCAAAAATCAACTCAAGTGCCACATCCTAGAGTGCATCAATCTATTCAATGGGATCATCCCGTTGATAACATATTGGGGAGCATTCGACGAGGGGTAACTACATGTTCCCGTTTAGCAAGTTTTTGTGAATATTACTCGTTTGTTTCTCCTTTGGAACCTCGTAGGGTGGAAGAGGCACTTGATGATCCGGATTAGATGATAGCCATGCAAGAGGAGTTGAATAACTTCACTCGGAATGAAGTCTGGTCCTTAGTGGAAAGACCCAAGCAAAATGTGATTGGAACCAAGTGGGTCTTCCACAACAAGCAAGATGAGCATGGCGTGGTAACAAGGAACAAGGCAAGATTGGTGGCTCAAGGATTCACTCAAATTGAAGGCTTGGATTTTGGGGAGACCTATGCACCGGTGGCTAGGCTAGAATCAATTCGTATTCTACTTGCCTATGCCGCTCATCATGACTTCAAGCTATATCAAATGGACGTGAAGAGTGTATTTCTCAATGGCCCCCTATCCGAGTTGGTGTATGTAGACCAACCACCGGGCTTTGAAGACCCCAAGCATTCAAACCACGTCTACAAGCTCGACAAGGCGCTCTATGGGCTCAAACAAGCCCCTAGAGCTTGGTATGATTGTTTAAAGGATTTCCTACTCAAACAAGGTTTTGAGATAGGAAAGGCCGATGCTACTTTATTTACTCACAAAGTCAATTATGATATCTTTGTTTGCCAAATATATGTCAATGATATAATATTTGGTAGTACTAATGTGGCTTTTTGTGAGGAATTTTGTAGGATTATGACAAATAGGTTCGAGATGTTCATGATGGGAGAGTTGAAGTTCTTTCTTGGATTTCAAATCAAGCAACTCAAGGATGGCACGTTCATAAGTCAAACCAAGTACACCAACGACATGTTGAACAAGTTTAACTTGGACAAGGCCAAGCCCATCAAGACACCCATGCCAACCAATGGACATCTTGATCTTGATCAAGGAGGAAAGGACGTCGATCAAAAGATATATCGCTCCATGATTGGATCACTTCTTTACCTTTGTGCATCTAGGCCCGATATTATGCTTAGCGTGTGCATGTGTGCAAGATTTCAAGCTAATCCGAAAGAATGTCATTTGATGGCCGTTAAGAGAAATTTTCGGTATTTAGTGCACACTCCTAATCTTGGCTTGTGGTATCCTAAGGGCTCCACTTTTGAGTTGCTTGGCTATTCTGATTCGGATTATGCCGGTTGCAAAGTAACCCGAAAGAGTACTACCGGGACTTGCCAATTTATTGGTCGTTCCTTGGTGTCTTGGAGCTCTAAGAAGCAAAATTATGTTGCTTTGTCCACCGCCGAAGCCGAGTATGTGGCGGCCGGCGCTTGTTGTGCCCAACTACTTTGGATGAAGGAAACATTAAAGGACTTTGGATGTGAGTTAACCAAGATTCCACTTTTGTGTGACAACGAGAGTGCCATTAAGTTGGCAAACAACCCCGTAAACAACTCTCGAACAAAGCACATAGACATCCGGCATCATTTTTTGAGAGACCACGAAGCCAAAGGAGATATCGCCATTCACCATGTGAGCATCGAAAAGCAATTAGCCGATATCTTCACAAAGCCTCTAGATGAGTCAAGATTTTGTGCTTTGAGGAGTGAACTAAATATCATTGATTTTCATAACGTGGCTTGATCCCTTGCACACACATTTTGTTTGATCTAGTTAACAGAAAAGGATTAAGAAAACATTGTCTACCAATTTTAAAATCAATTTTATAACTTTCATGAGTGACTATTGCTTTGTGTTGGTTGAATGAAATCTAGTCACTTGTGAAAATGTTAATGTCCATCATATTTTTGCCCCACATGGTAGAGTGTGTGTAGGTTAAGGTGTTTTTTTGTTTCCCTACGTCGGAAGTCCTGACATTCGTCGGAAGTCCCGACTACCGGAAGTCCCGGCTCACGCCGGAACTGCCGACTGTCGGAAGTCCCGGCGTACGCTGGGAGTTCCGACGTAGATCTGACCGCGCCGCGTCGGTTGCTCGGCTCTTTTATAACCGGCCCGGTCAATTTTTTTACTGCGGTTCTTTTCCTCCCATCTCCCAGCACCGCCCCTACCCTTCCTCGCGCTGCCATTGCTCCTCGCGCCGCCCCTCCGGCCTGCCGGCCGTTCCGGTCCCCATTCCTTCACCGCCGGAGGCCTTGCCGGTAGTTCCGACCGCCCTGCCCCCATTCCACCGCCCTGTGCCCTAGTGTTTCCTCGGATCGGTGGTGGCCCTTCACTTGGTGTGGTGGAGATTTCGTTGGTGGACGTGCTCGCACTCGTGGATTTGTTCGTGGACTACGATTTCGGTTTTCTTCATCTCCTCCCTTCTCATTTCAAGGTACTACCATGGCGCCCTAACCCTAATCCAATGTACCTTGCGTTTTGACTCCATTCTTTCTCTCTCTCTACTCCTCTATCTTCCTTGTTTGAATGAGTGTCACGATTTGAAGCCCCATGAATGGGATGGTCACCTTGTGCGCCAGAAGTCCCGGTGAATGTTGGTGGTTCCGACCATCGGAACTCCCGACGCTAGGCCGGAACTCCTGGCTGTCGGAAGTCCCGACTACAGCCGGGACTACCGACCCTTTGGTGACCACTCCATTCCTATTTCTTTACTTTTCGATGTTCGCTCGCCTCTCCTTGTATTGTTTCTTAGTTCTACTTCATGTTCTTCGCAGTCATGGAAGGTGGTAACAGTCCCTTGCGCCATCGGGAAAAGTGATCCAAGAAAAATCAAGATCGTGTCGCTGTCCCCAAGCCGCCTGGCCGCACCAAGGCGTCATATAAGCGTGGTGGTCCTGCTGGTTTCCGTGCTGCCCGTGGCCATGGCGACCAAGGGTCATTGGCTGTCGTTCCTCCTCCTGCCCCTATCCCTGTTGGGGATGCGCCAATGGATGATGAAGAAGAGGAGGCTCTTGAACGTGCCGGACGCACCATTGCTACTCCACTGATTCGCACCCCGACTCACGGTCCAACGGGTGTGTCTCAGCTTGTTCCGTTCACCGGTGTGTCACCGATCATGCGGGAGCCCACCATGGCTCCCAATCCTGTTGATGGCTGGACTCCTCTTCTAGTGGATTATCATCACCGGGTTAAGGACATCAGGTACAATCAGAACAGGAACCTTTATGCTGAGGACGAGAAGAACCTACGACTTGAGTATCGTTTCTGGCATCCCTTTCATTATGACTTTTATGATTCCATTCTTTATCGGAAGTTCTTGAAGAAAAAGGAGCCACCGGTCCTGCAGATGAAGTGCATTGATGCATACTCTCTTGGCAAGTACAAGGAACCCGAGTTGGAGCAGATGGTTCAGGATATCAACTCAATGGGGCTATCTTACCTGTTAGAGTTTAGGAAGCATTGGAACAACGAACTAATCTGTCAGTTTTATGCTTCTTATCATCATGAGAGAGACCCCACCGGTGCTGTTGACATTATTCATTGGACAACTAAAGGCAAGCATTATAAAGTGGACTTCATCACTTTCTCTCGCCTTCTCAGTTTGAGTCACAGAGACCGCATTGCTACTGAGTTGACTGAGTATGAGGATCTCGATATGGAGGAGTACCAACACATGTATCTTGATGGACACAGGGCTGATGGATAGACAGTGTTTCTGAAGCCCTACTATTATGTTCTAAACAACATCTTGTGACAGATCTTGTATCCGAAGGTCGGTGACTCCACCTACCTGCGTGATGATTCACAGAAGGTGCTTCAGCGCTTTGGCGATGAATTTTAGAAGTTTTCCATTAGCCGCTATATTTGGAACAAGATACATGATGCTACTGAGGATCCGGTAAAGCATCTTCCCTATGCACCGTACATTATTCATGTCATTGAGCAAGTATCTGGCATTTGTTTTCCCTATGACACTCAGCAAAAGCTCCTCAAGATATCCAACAAAACCTCCATCATTGCTGCAAGAGAACTAAAGGAAAAAGTTGAGGCAGCCACAGCGAGAGGGAAAAGTGTCTCGGGTTTTCGCTCTCGCCATGGTGCTTCCACTGCTGTTGCTCGCTCTTCTAGTGCCGAGCCCCTCTCCTCGTCCTCCTTTGGAAAGAAGCCCAACAAGTTCAAGTTCCTAATGACATACATGTTTGGACAGTGTTGTGCTAGCGCTCAACGTGAGCACGATATGCAAGAGAGGCTATATCGGTTGGAACAGCAAGCAGGCATTGTATCTTCTCCTCCGCCGCCGTTTGTGCCTCCCCGTGATCCGTTGGTTTTGTATGATGAGGCTTGTGCGGCGTACGAAGATGATGCGACTTCTCGCCCCCATGGCAAAGGAAATGCGACTGAAGACGATGAGGAGTACATAGAGGATGATGATGATGAAGACGACGACGGTGCCGATGACGGTGACCAAGTTGAGGATGATGACTACAACGATGAGTAGTTGGGTATTCACGTGGCCTACCCCTTTTGGCACTTGTTGACAAAGGGGGAGTGTTAGGCTTTGATTTATCTTTGTAATAAGTTTGTTGGTCTTTATGTTTCGGAACTTTAAAACCTTTAGCGTGTACGAACTATGTCATGGGGTGGAAACCTTGTGATGGACAATTATCTATATGTGTTTGATGGATGATTGTAGGACAAGTTATGGCCATCTATTTATTTTATTAGCTTATACTTGTCTCTACTTATGATGGTGAATGCTTTTTGGATGGCCATGTGTTGCTTCAAATTCCTTTTTGAAATCTTGGCCATCATATTCTCTTTTACTTGTTGTGTGAAATAACATGTCATATTGCATTTCTTTTCACGTCTATATACTTGTTCACACACACTTGTTGCACCCCATGAATTACAAAATTTAGGGGGAGCTTTTGTCTTAAGGTATGCAAATCATGTACAAATGATTCTAGTTGATATTCAAATTCATGCATACATCAAGGGGAGCTCTTCATAAATTTTGGGGTTCAAAAGCTTTAAATTCTTTCATTCTTATAAAAGCCTAAGTTGGTTGTCATCAATTACCAAAAAGGAGGAGATTGAAAGTGCATTTGCCCCCTATGTGGGTTTTGGTGTATTGATGACATCCAAATTAGGGACTAATATGATCCAAATGAGATATGTCGTAGCTATTAGTCCCGTGAAAGAATCAAAGAGTTGATAAAGATGAAATGGTATCCTCAATTCTTGAAGTTGTTAAGGCGAAAGAACTCAAAACGATCTCCAAAGGTTTTAATTTTGTTTATGAGTTTAGGATCCGCCGCACTATAAAGAGGGATGCAAATTTAGTTGGTCTGAGGAAGATAGAGTGCTCAAGCATTAAAATAAAATCAAAAGTAAGACACTCTAGTACTTCACGAACACATAGAATAATTTTCTATGACTGTCGATGTCGGAAGTCCCGACGTAAGCCGGAACTCCCGACAGTCGGAAGTCAAGACCTTTGCCAGTAGTTCTGACTCCCAGTCACTTTGCCTGCGCGGTGACTGTGGACGTCGGAAGTCCCAACGTTTGTCGGAACTTCCGACGGTCGGAAGTCTCGATGTTTGCTGGCAGTTCCGACACTGACTTGACTCAAGCCGGGAGTCCCGGCATCAAAGGTGCTGGCTGTTTGTTTAACTATGCACGTCGAAAGTCCCAACGTTCATCGGAAGTTCCGACCGTCAGAAGTCCCGATGTTTGCCGGGAGTTCCGACACTGACCTGCACGTGCGGACTTCTGACCCATTGTGAACAGTGTTTTCTGTTAACGTCGGAAGTCCCAACATCTGCGTCGGAACTTCCGACGTAGATCTGAACGGTTAGATTTTCACTTGGAGTATAAATACTTCTCTCTTCACTTCTAACCGTTATGGACTCATTTCACAGCTGATTCACTTCGTGCTCAACAGCTCCCAAGCAACTAAAGCACCCCTCTCCTTCCCCCTTTGCTCTAATCTTTGATTCCCTTAGGGTTTGAGTGAAAGGAGAGTGGATTAAGTGAGGTTATCACTTTGGAAAGCTTGAGCACTTGATTTCTTCGTCAAGCCGGCTGATTTTGCATCTATTACTCTTGGGGCTTTGCCCCTAGCTGGCTAGGCGTTGCCCTAGAGCTTCCATCTTATGGAAGAGCCTTGGGAAGTTTGTATCACCCTTCGATTTCTTAGTGGAAAGCTCAAGTGACCTTTGTGGTCGCTTTGAGAGGCAAGGAGGTGAAAAAGACTCCGACCTTGGTGGTCACCTCAACAACGAGGACGTAGGAGCTCCTTAGTGGGGTTGCCAAACCTCGGGATAAATCTTTGTGTCCCGTGTGCTTGTTGTTGTGATTGCTAGAGATTATTTGTATGTGTTTGTCTCTTTCTCTCCCAAACTTCCATTTTAGGGTTTGAACTCGATCTACGGTTTGGAGGCATTACAGCGTCAAGGGAGTGACCCAACATCTTCACCAAACCACTAGGAAGTGAGGTTGTAAGTTTATTTATCCGCAAAGTTAAATTTGGCACTGCTTTTGTAGTTCACGTAGGCGTTGAAACTACTGACGTTTGCGCCAGAACTTCTGACAACGTCGGGAGTTCCGACCCAAACGTTGGGACTTCCGACAGTGACTGACATAATTGAACTTAGCATTTGCAGTAAATTTTTAGATATGTCTATTCACCCCTCATCTAGGCATTGTTAGATCCTTTCACTCCCTCCATTGTTGACCTCAAACCCTAAGCAAATCCATTGATTTCCCCATCAATACTTGAGGGAAAAGGGTCTAAAACTCGATTAGAGAACAGCTCCATTGATTCCCTCAACTCTAAAGAGCACTTGGTTCACGTTTTAGCCGGCGATTGTGTTTGTTACTCTTAGAGCTTTGCTCCTAGCCGGCTAGAGCATCGCCCGTGGAGCTTACCAACTTGTGTGGCAGCCTCAGAAGGTTTGTAACCATCTCTTGAAATTAGTAAACTCGCCCCTCATCTCAAGAGTTAAGTCTCTTGATTTGAGAACGAGAAAGGGTTAGAAAGCCCTAAGCCTTAGTGGCTAACCTCAACAATGTGGAGGTAGGCAAGCCTTGGTGGCGAGCCGAACCATGGAATAAATCATTGTGTCACTTATGCTTGATTTACATTACTTGCATGACATATTGTGGTTGAGGTGATTTCTAAGATTTCTAGTCGATCTACTTATGTGTGGTGTTTCTACCACTTCTAGCTCTTGATCAGTGATTGTCATACCTACAGTAAGCTAGGAAATTTCTCTGATCTAATTTTTCGTTCATGGATTTTGAACTGTGATTCGAAGTTGTCTGCAGGTGCGGCAGTGCCGTTGTTCTGGCTCGGTAGTGCCGCAGTCTGGTAGTGTCGTCCTCTACAGCGGCAGTGCCGCTGGATAAATTTGATAAAAGTTTAAGTGTTTATTTTGATAGGCCTATTCATCCCCTCTAGGCCAACCAGAGATCCTACAAGACGCTGACCGATGGGACCCATAGGCTGGTCGGCCTGTCTCTATGACAGGTGGGCCCCACTCTCCGGTGAAAGCTTCTAGACTCCGTCTTGAGTTGTTTTTCGCAGGTTTCACGAGCCGAATCTCTTTCTAATGTCGGTTTGCTTGTTTGGAGAGTATGACGATGGTCCTAGGGGCTGTTTTCTGAATAAATCCTTCTGCATTCACATATTCACCAAAGCTCGTGAAATTCATTAGTTTAAACCCCTATTCCTATGTTTGGTGATGAAATTAAGTACATATACAGGTTATGTTGATGGTTTTATAATTAGTGTTAGTGACCATCAACAAGCTCCCCCAAGCTTAACCTTTGTCAGTCCTGAGCAAATCTAAACTCAACAATGGATCTAGAGTTGCTATAATATTTTCACACCTCAAAAGTACACGGGCGTTCAATCAAGAATTCTCCTCCGGATTAGAATAAACTGATCTGACTTTCAAACTTACTCATATTACTTTCAACCATGGGGCTTCTTAGCCTTCACTTGGGTCTTGAGCAATTGAAAGATAGAATGATCAAGTCAAGCACTATGTCTCAAGTTCTTTGTTCTACCATTGTTCTAGAGTTTTTATAAGTTTTCAAAATAAAACTCAGAGATTCCATTGTATGACACTCTCAAGTCTCTCAATATATGTGGTATTTGTGGATTCTCACCAAGGCAATAAAGATGATATGCATTTTTCTCTTCCTACTACTAAGGCTTATGTGGAGTTCATGGGTAAGGAGAAAGCTAGAGCATACTTGCAATGCATATATTGTAAAGTCAAACAATGGATCCAAACAGAGTTGAGTCATACAATCAAATCAAGATGTGCATGTGTGTGGATATATGATGGATATATATATAGTGGCTAACATAATTTTACTTTGCTCCTTGAAAACTTATCTCTCTTTTTAAACTTGAAAATATTTGCTAGAGAGCAGGGGCTGTCTTATTCATCTCTTTTTTTTAGACGGGCATCTAAGTATCCATTGTTTTAGATATCTCGGACACATTTGTGTTCATTTTTTTACTCTCTTTTTTCTTTCTTCTTTTTATTTTTTTATGAATAACTTTTGCATAGCCCTATGTCTCTTTTCTACAACAACACTTTTGAGAGATAGCAACAAGAACTTGGAGCATTTTTTTGGTGAATGGAAAACCTATCAGGCATATTTTTGTGTTCACTCCAAGAGTAGGAGTAAAACATTTTTTGGTGGATCTAGATAGAAGGCATATTTTTGCACCTACCCCCAGTGTAGGAATAGTGTATATGTGGATGGTGTGTATATGATCTTGATTTTAAGAGTATGACAAACCTTTCATAAGGATCAACAAAGCTTGATAAAACTCAATGCAAAAGCAAGCAGCATATATATAGAAGTTTTCCTAGCCTAAATAACATGTATGGCTCTGGTAGAAATTTAAGCTTTGTCATACAGGAACTCATCATAGCATTTTGTGTTTTTCAAAAAGTAAATCTCCAGAACTTTAGTGTCACTTGGAACAAGATAAACAATAGCTCCGACATTCTCATATCATATCCATCAATTACCTATATTTAGATAAGCATATGCTACCCACGTGTTTTAGGTTCAGAGCAAATCCTTATACCAAAACAATTTTATCCAAAACTCAGGAGAATTCAAGACTGAAAACTAGGTACTTGAAAAGAATTACAACAAAGCAACTATTCATTATTTCCATTTAAGAGATTATTTTAAGTCATCTTTATTTGCTAACAACTCTTAAAAATAAATTAAAGCAAACTAGACACACTTTTTATTTTGTTTTCAATTTTACTAGATCATACATTATTACTATAACTATATATATTTATTATAAAGATAACTTTTTATTTTGTTTTTAGTTATTCATCTTTTTAATACTAAAAACTAAAACAAAGGGAAAAATACTTACCTGGATACACGAGGATCCTTCTTTTCCAAGCTAGCTCTTTCGGTGAGGGTTCGGTATTGTAAGTCCTTCGAACCGGACTTCTCCTTGTGAAGTTCATTGATCAAGTACCTTGGTTTGCTCGGAAGATGAGAATTCTTGTGATGACGCTTCTAATTGTGATGTCACCTTATTTTGCCAAATCCATCTTGGTTTTGAGTTTTGCTTTTGGTTTGACAGGTTCAGATCTTTGTAGAAATTTGGGGAATCAACTAACTCTCCCACACTTTGCTTGAAGTGTGCCCTGCTTATAAAGACAATGTAGAGATCAAGTGCATGAGCTTTGTTGGTGGAAAAACACCAACAGAACCAAAACTTTATTTATTCTTCTCTATATTTAGGCACATTGAACAAGATGAAGTTGATGTTGTGTGCTTTGTTCAATTATAGCATGGGTGTTAAGATCAGAAGATTAAACATGAATGTAGAATTTGAGTTCATTTGGCCAAAAAGGTTGAGTTTCTTAACCTATGGAAGGATTGTTCATAAGGTATTAATCTTTACATGATTATGACTATCATCTTCTAGAGATAAGATGTGCACTTTTTTAGCTTGTTTGGTTGAGACTTGTGAGATCAAGAGAGTGGTGGTAGGATGAAAGCTCTAGTTTGGTTTTGATGAATTGATAAAACCCTAAGTGCTAACCTAGTTTATCAAAGTGATTATGAGATAGGTGGCACATTCCAAGTGGTCGAGCAAATGAAGATCATGACATGATGATGGTGATACAATGGTGATGATCAAATGCTTGGACTTGGAAAAGAGGAAAGAAAAACAAAAAGCTCAAGGCAAAGGTGAAATTGATAGGAATTTTTTGGTTTAAGTGATTGAGACACTTAGAGAGTGTGATCACATTTATGATTGATAGCCATACTATTAAGAGGGGTGAAACTCGTATCGAAATGCGGTTATCAAAGTGCCACTAGATGCTCTAACTCATTGCATATGCATTTAGGATCTAGTGGAGTGCTAACACCCTTGAAAATGTTTGTGAAAAAATGCTAACACACATGCACAAAGGTGATACACATTGTGTTTAACACTTGGGAGCAAGGGTGCGAAACTTCACCAGCGGAGTGTTCGCCCGTAGAGTGCGGATAAACCGACGGTGCCACCGATGCCCTGTACAGAAAAGACAGGGTTTCATAGAGTGCACCGGACGCTAGTCATGTGGTGATCGGACGCTGGGGTCCTACGTCCGATCAGTGGCGCAGTGAAGGCCGCCCTCGGTCTCTTGACCGGACATAGGCGACCGGACTCTGGCTGAACATTGTTCAGCGTCCGGTCATGCTAATGTGGCGGTGCACAGAGAAGACCGTGAGTGACCGGACGCTGGGTGAGTCCAGTCAGGCATGACCGAACGTGTCCGATCATGAGTGGAACCTTACTAGAAACGACCGGACACTGGGGTCCTACGTCCGATCACTTTAAGCAGTGCGTCCGGTCATAACTTAAATGTACTAATGACCGTTGAGATCAGGTGATCAGCGTTTGAAGCAGGGAACACGTGGCGTGCATCGCGCTACCGGCGCGTCCGGTCGCCCCAATATTTCAGGGAACAGAGAGCCAACAGCTCTATTTCGTGGGGACTTCTATTTAAGCCCCATGGCCGGCTCAAGCTCACTCTCTTGGCCATTTTGTACAACTGTTACGATCCATACCTTGAGCTTTCCAAAGGAGCCGTCACGGTTGGTGTCTAACTTAACTACCTAATCTACCAAGCTCCTTGACCATGCTGCAATCCTAGGCGTCGTCGCTGGGATGTCAACATTTTTAACCAGCAAAGAGTCTACATATAGGATCTGAAAAGAAGCACATGTACAAAAGAAAATGGTATCATCAAATACAAACAAGGCAAAATAGAAAAAGTAGACATTGGTAGAAGAAGAAGAAGAAATGAACTTACAACTAAGAAAAGAACGCATCCCCTAACATAACTCCTTTTTCCCATTTTTGAAGCCGATTTCTTCAGCTGGTCAACCACAAACTGACACCAATTGAGGTCTTTAACATGAGAAAGGTCCATGATTGATGGGTAGCATCTAGGACTGATTCCCAAGCTGGTAGGGGGGCACAAGAATGTTGAAACAGCATGCATCAACCAAGACCTTAGAAAATCATCACTAGCTCTCTTGCTGGACTGCACTCTTTTCATTATTGCCCCAATCCTAGGTGCTTTTCCTCGAGCAATTTTATACTTGGCCTGAATGAAGTCTATTGTATTGACATCAAGCTCATATTTTACTTCATCACCATTGTTTGGCAAGTCCATGATAGACTGCACAGCTTCAGATGTGACTTTAATTACACCTCTTCCAGGAAGCACCAGCTGCGAAGACTCGGCATCGAAACAATCCACCATTAGCCAATTTGCTAACCTTGTTAGTAGTGTATCACATTTTATATTCAGTAGGCCTCCAAACCCAATTGCATTTATCCTATTGCATTGAGATTCAGTCATTTTCTTGTACAATTTAATAAGCCGAGAAGGGGAAGCTCGGTTTCTTGTACCCTGCACATTCCTTGTACCCTAAACAGTAGTCAAATGTAAAATGCTTAAGAAAATATAGAAAAATGCTATACGTGACACACAAAAATGCTATACGGGGCACACATATGTGCCAGAAAAGATACAACATATATAATTATTACAAACAGAAAGTATGGACATACCTGATTGGAAGAAGATGCGTGTTGCTGCTGTCACAGTCCTCTAGCCATTTTCCTGCATACAATGAAAAAATATGATAATTGAAGACAATGTTGACGGTGGAAGGTAACATAAAGTGGATACAAAAAAAATAGATCAATGCATATGCAGTATTACAAGTTGTGCACTTGGAACAATACTGAGAAAGGGATAATTTTTTGGCAGACATTGCAACCAATCGGGCTAGCTTGATAGGTCACAGGTGACTCGCGTATTCAGGCATGGTGTGTTCATATATGAATGTTTTCCTAAAATTCAAAATATTCAGATTTGTTGTGTTACTAACGAGATGTGAACAAAAAAACACAGGTAATGTTCCCTGTGCTTAAGGCCATGGGAAACAATGGATCAGACATAGTGGGACACTACTACTCGCTGGCTCTAAACCTAAGGGCAAAAAGATTCGAGGTAATGGACTCGATGAGGAGTTTGGGAGACAAAAGGCTAAGAAAAAGCCGCAACACCATCATGGAGGGCATTAAAACTCTATGGAGGAAACACTACCCAAACTAAAAAAAAGATAGAGAACTATGAGGCTGTAGACATTGGTGTGCCAAAACAATCGAATAAGTATGTTGAAAATTAAAACCGGTTCTTGTGCTACATATTCTATACATTGGCTAAATCTAATAAGTGTTGCACATTGTGTTATTGCAGCCATGATTGTGGATTTCATATGCTCATGCATGCTGAGCACTGGGATGGCCGTACAATATACAACTTAAAGGAGAAAGATATTCCCAATATACAAAAGCTATTGACACACAAGTGGGTGACACACCCCGATAATGAAATAAATTGGAGGGACAAGTTAAAGCTGGGCCAGGTACGTGGGAATAAAAACTAGCAATTTAGTATGATACACAAGGCATTTATGCATGAAAAAAAGCAATTTATGATGTGCATTGCAGGTGTCTTATGGTAACGAACAGATAAAATTTGAATATATACCGTACATATGCTGAGAACCATTTTTAGAAATCACTCTATGTCATACTTATGAAATAAAACCAAAAAGGCAATCTAATAGTGAGCACACTTAATCTTTATCCTTAGTTTTTAAATAAAAAAATTTCAGCGATCATTTCAACAAATGAAACATTGGTTGTAGATTTTGTGCAGTAAGAAGTATGAACCACAAATAATTAGTAAAGAAAAGAAACACAACATACTTGATGTGACACCGAAGATGTATGAATGATACCCGAAGCAACAGAAGAATCACAGACGCGTTGTACCTGCAAAAGCATACACATGAATGTTAACTGGACGATGAAGGTGAAATTTCATTGGCTCCAAAAAGTAAAAATTCTGCAATTTAAAATATATGATGCGCTATATGTTATCAGATGCAAATTTAGAATACATACAAACCAAACATCAATCCAGCTTTCTGATTTATGCTAACATAGGTCAAGTCTGAATATATGAAGATGATTCAGAAATCAGCAATGAATTGAGGCCCCGTTTAGATCCAAAATTTTTTGGATTTTGGCTCAATGTAGTATTTCGTTTGTATTTGGTAATTAGTGTCTAATTATGGACTAATTAGGTTTAAAAGTTTCGTCTCGCGATTTCTCACCCAACTGTGTAATTAGTTTTTTTTTCGTCTACATTTAGTACTCTATGTATGTGCCGCAAGATTCGATGTGACGAGTACTGCGCAAATTTTTTTGGAATCTAAACAGACCCTGACAAGAATGGAACAGCAACGCCAAAGGACAGAACACATAAAAGCTGTACCAGGTGGCAAAACTGTCCTTGAAAACAATAAAATTATTAAAAACATTGGGCATGTGCTTAAATCAAAAAAATGTGGCATGAATAAATACTTGCTAAAACTACTACCATCAAATTATAAGGCGTTTTGACATTTTTAAATAAGTAGTTTTTTTATACATAATGTTTAGATGTAAAGTAAAAATAATATATCTAGAAGAGTAAAAAACATCTTATACATTGGATCAGAGGGATAGATAATTGAAACTGCACGCTACAAGTTCCGCAAAACTAGGCAAACCAATCATGTATAGAAAAGGTAAGCATAAATCTGACAAACAGAGGCAATAATGTATGCTTTCATCAATAATAAAAAAAAAAGAAATAGGGCTGTACCAATCGGAACACAAGCAGCTGTCAGAGACCGAGATGAGCTCTGGCGCTTCAGAAAATCCAGCAGGTACGGGAGAGGGGCATCCTGGGGCACTGATACCCATAGATCCTGCAGCCCTATCCATTCGGACACAAGAAGCTGCTCAGTCAAATGTTTTACCTCCAGCTCCACCAAAGAATCTGCTCCACACCAAAAGTCATAGCTGAAGCTGTTTTCCCCTCTGGAGCTCTACCAAACGGCTCCTCAATAAGGATTTCAGCATCTTGTGCAGAGGGACTCGCGTACAAGTTGATGACTAAAGTAAGAAACATTTGATTTAATAATTGAAGTCAAAAAACTTAAAAAGATTTGAAAATAGTTTAGGTTCCCAAAACAAAATCACTTAATAGTTTTTATTATTTTATGCAAATCCAACACGCCCGTGCGTTGCACGGGTTTACGAATTTTTGTCCATGTCTACGGCGATGGATTTGCAAAAAATAATAAAAACTATTAAGTGATTTTGTTTTGGGAACCTAAACTATTTTCAAATCTTTTTAAGTTTTTTGACTTCAATTATTAAATCAGATGTTTCTTACTTTAGTCATCAGCTTGGGTACGCGACTCCCTCTGCACGAGATGCTGAAATTCTTATTGAGGGGCCGTTTGGTAGAGCTCCAGAGGGGAAAACAGCTTCGGCTATGACTTCTGTTATGGAGCAGATTCTCTACGTTCGTATTTAAAAAACAACTATATATTTATAGAAAACAAAAAAAATCTTACTTAACCCTCGTTTTATTGGTACTTGTTTTACCCACCTCCTCAACTATAAAACCATGTATTATACGTTCAAAGTATTGAAAAGTGTCTAAATAACACTTTAAGACGGTTTTGAAAGCGATTTTCCTGATATGACATATTAAAAAGTCTATATAATCGCATCTATATCTTTATCCAAAAATCATGGTCAGCTCGACAGCACAAAAGGGGTTCCGATCGCGCGTTCCCTCGATGCTGGACCTTATCAACTGTAACAAGGATATCGTCCCTTAGGTACTTCATATCTCAATCATGGTGGTGCTGATCAATTATGTAAAGTCGCCACTTCACGCATTTGTTGAAAGTAATCAGTGGGAGACCTCCTTCTTCCCCACTTGGATCTGCAGCCATGCATCTGTCTTCTCCACCACGAGCTCACGCGTCACCGTCGATCCTCTAAGAACGTCCGTCGCCGCCTCATTCCTCCACTCACCTCTTTCTTGCACAAACGATGGCTCAAGGGATTGGTGGAGGGGAATGAGAGGGAGAGAGAGACAGGGGGATTTGCGAAATTTACATCCACCTCGGCGTGCACATGACAAACACGCGATGTTGGTTGCCACCATGGACATACCACGGCGGATCTAACCTGATGTTGGCTGCCACCGTGGACATGCCACGTCGGATCTAACCTTCTCCCGAGCATATATGGACCTACGCTGCACTACATAAAAAGATTAAGGAACCAAAATTGCACTTTGAAAGGTACTAGACCTAGATGATATAGAGACAAAAGTTAAGGAAGCTATGGTGCATTTTGCTAAAAAAAACTTTGGAAAAATCGGAACATACAGAAGAAAGACTAAGGGCCTGTTTGGAAGGTTAGTTTTAGACTAAATACCATTGTAAAATACAGATCTGTATAATTATACAAATCAGATTGAAAAATGTTGTTTGGATGGATGGTCAACCTATTAAAATTACAGGTGTATTAGGTTGTTATACAACCAGAAAAAATACACTGACCCCATCAGGCGCGAATTTTAATCAGAGGAATGTCAGGCTCAACCCTCCAACTCTACACAGCCCAGGTCTCATGGTTTTGGAACCGCACCTGTGCCGCCCCAGATGCCCTCCGCCCACCTGCCGGCCCGCTCGTCTCCCTCCGTGGCTGGGCTGCCCCCTCTAGTTTGTGTGTGCCACGAGGAGCAGAAGAGGAGCAACAAGCCGCGGCCGTCCCTGTCTGTCGCATCATGTGGGAGTGCTCGCCGGCTCAGGCTCCACCGAAGGGAAGCAATGCTGCTGCCATCTCCGTCCTCCCAACTGCCGCAAGCCTAACCGCCACTCTATAAGTCAAAGCTGGCTTCTAGCTTGCCTCGTCCACCGGCGCTAGATCCGTTTCAAGGCTCGGTCCCCATAATCCTTGCCGCGGATATATGGCCTCAAGCTCGATTTAGGCGGTGTGGATTTGACAATTTTGCGGCTGGCTTGTTTTCACTCAGCAACCACTGCTTGGCATCATCCCATGTGCCATCTTGTAGATCTCTGATGGCACAAATAAGATATTGCTGGTGCGCTGGTGGTTTAGCGTGCGTGCGCGAGAGGACTCAATGGCCATAGCTGTTCTTGCAACACGAGATGCGCGAGAGGACTTAATGGCCACAGCTGTTCTTGCAACACGAGATGCAGATGGTGATCGAGCGTCTACAATATAGATTTATTTTGGACCCGTTTGGATCCATAGAACTAATAATTAGTTGACTAATTTGTAGTCACTAAGTATCAAATAGACAGATTAATTGTTAGTCCAGCAGTCATGAGCTAGTTATTAGTTCACTGGTCTACTTGCTAACAGAACTAGTTGTTAGTTCTACTCTACCAGCTCGAGTTAAACAGTACTCCTAAAACACGACAGGGCGTCTTTGTACCGGAATCCACTCTCCATGCCTACAAAGCGGACTTCGTTCTTCTTGTTCCCAAAGCCAAGAAGGTGGGGGCTATAAAGGTAATTTGCCCGCGCATCTCCTTCCCCGGCGTTCGGAAACCCCCCTCGAGGCCTCTTGATTTGAAATCCCCACCTCAAAATCGGGAAAAAAAATTAGAGGAAAAAAAAAGAGGAAGAGCTGTCGATCTAGGGATCCCCTTCCCGCTTCTCGTTCCCCTCCTCCTCGTCCAAAACCCTAGGCCAGCCTAGCGGCGGAGCCCGCGCGCCCCCGCCCCCGGGACCATGGCCGAAGACCACTTCTCCTCCGCGCCGTCCGCCCCGTCGGCGGCGGCGACCGCGGCGGCCGCGGCCGCGGCGGCGGTCGGGTCCTCGGTGATCCCGATCGTCAACAAGCTGCAGGACATCTTCGCGCAGCTGGGGAGCGGCTCCACGATCGACCTGCCGCAGGTGGCCGTGGTCGGGAGCCAGAGCAGCGGCAAGTCCAGCGTCCTCGAGGCGCTGGTTGGCCGCGACTTCCTCCCGCGGGGCTCCGACATCTGCACGCGCCGCCCCCTCGTGCTCCAGCTCGTGCACCAGCCGCGCCGGCCCGCCGACGCCGAGGCCGATGAGTGGGGCGAGTTCCTCCACCTCTCGGGGCGTCGCTTCTACGACTTCCGCGAAATTCGACGCGAGATCCAGGTCCCCATCCCTTTGCCTCATTCCCTCGTGCGGTGATTGGGCCGGAATAACAGTTGGTTTGGCTGTCCAAATACATTCAATGGATAGTTATTATTGGCCAGGACGTTAGTGTTAGTAATAATATGGTGTTGTGGCTGCTCGCTAGGGTTAGAGATGACTGTTTAGGAATACTCCTTTTGGTTTTGAGGAACCATTCTTCGCGGTGGTTAACACTCAACACAGTTTGTAACTATCTCAGTTCATGATATGCTTTTGGATTGTGAGGTTGGGCTCTGAGATTGCAACGATGGTGAATGCTGGGTCAGGTGGTGTCGTTTCTGGTGTTCAGTGCTAGTGTTGACGTTATTTTGTTGCTGCTTGGCTACTACTTGGTTGTCTTCAGGTTGGCTCTTGCGGGTTTATTGTTGGCTAGATGAGTTAACAGGTTGCTTGGATGTTGAAATTCCATATGGGCTATCACGTAGTTTCCTGTGTACAGTGGTTTCGATGCTATCCCAATACATTAAAAAAAAAACAATTTGATTGCTATTAGTGGTTGTCAGGACGATTTGTGGAGATGATATTTATGAACCGGAATTTTGAAGTGGAAAAGTTAGGTGTACATAAGTTACCCAGTGTCCCAGTATTTGATAGAACACCAATATTATGTGTCAGTGTTTGGTATTTTGTTTCACTTCAATTATGATGTTTTGTTTAGTTAGTGTGGGCTTGAGTTGCGATTAGTGCTCCACAGACCATTGTTAAACGATTTTCTGCATCTATGCAGGCAGAAACAGACCGAGAGGCAGGTGGTAACAAAGGTGTATCGGATAGGCAGATACGATTGAAGATTTTTTCTCCAAATGTTCTTAACATTACTTTGGTCGATTTGCCTGGAATCACTAAGGTGCCAGTTGGTGACCAGCCAACTGATATTGAAGCCAGAATAAGGACTATGATAATGTCATACATCAGGCACAAGACATGTATCATCTTAGCTGTTTCGCCAGCAAATGCAGATTTAGCAAACTCTGATGCTCTTCAGATGGCTCGGGTTGCTGATCCTGATGGTATGTGTGCCCTGCATAATCTACGTCCTGTCCACAAGAACATTTCAGTTCAGAATTGTTATCTTATCACGATGATTTATTATTCTTGTAGGTTCTCGAACGATTGGTGTTATCACAAAGGTTTGTTCCTACGCCTTAATTTCAAACCTACATTCTGGCCATCCTATCTCTCCTGTGCCACTCATTGCAGTCTTGTCTGATGTTCTGTTTCTTCCAGTTGGACATAATGGACAGGGGCACTGATGCCCGGAACTTTCTGCTGGGAAATGTGATCCCCTTAAAACTTGGCTATGTTGGTGTCGTTAACCGCAGCCAGCAGGTACTTTTTTCTCTACATCTTGGTTAAGGTTATTGGTTCGCACAAGTTTGTCATTAACAATTATAGTGTTTCCATCTTGTTGAGATAATTCATTTGTGGTATAAATATAAATTTATTGTTCAAGTGGTTCATAACTTGTATAATTGTAACATTCAGGTGACAGTTTGTAGCATTGCTGCCTCTTGTCTGCTGATGTAGAGCAAACTAGTGATAGCTTTATTAAACTATCAGAGAACTCCATATATTTGGTGAAATCAGATGAACAATCATTATCCAAATCCTGCTTTAATAATAAAATACGTGCATTTCTTTGGTTTGCAGAAGGTTTTTATTTAACCTAATCTATACATTTTTAATAATGCAGGATATCAACTCCGACCTCAGTATCAAGGATGCTCTGGCTCGTGAAGAAAAATTCTTCCGTACTCAGCCGGTATGTATATCTAAACTTTTGTTTCTTTTTTTTTCCGTATTCCTTTTCCACAATAATGGAATTTCTTTTCTCCCCTTAGGCATATCATGGTCTTGCTCAGTACTGTGGGATACCACAGTTAGCAAAGAAGCTAAACCAGGTATGGTTGTGACTGAGATGTCCATTGTAATCCAGGTTATAGATGTTATAATTTGAAACTAATCCGTTTATATGGTTTCAGATTCTGGTCCAACATATTAAAACAGTTCTGCCAGGGCTTAAGTCACGCATAAGCAGTCAATTGACTGCTGTTGCTAAGGAGCTTACTGTGTATGGTGATCCTGTTGATTCAAAGGTCTGTCTTGCATTAGTTTTCTTTTGGATAATAAAGCGATAAACTTTATAACCTGACTCTTTCTGTTTGATGCATGTTAAAGCCAGTCTGGTTCATCATTATTCTAATTCTTTTTTGTTTCCTTCTGATGGTCTATGTTTCATGGTTGCAGGCTGGTCAAGGTGCTAAGCTTTTGAACATACTAGCTAAATACTGTGAAGGTAAATACTGAACCATGGCACTTTGGCTAAGGAAACTATATGTATGCCCCTATAATAGCTAGAATTGCCTATTACTTTCCTGTGTTGTGCCTTTGTATTTTTAAATTAAATAACCTATGTATACTGTAGCTTTCTCCTCAATGGTGGAAGGAAAAAATGAAGATATATCGACAATTGAACTTTCTGGTGGAGCGAGGATCCATTACATTTTCCAGTCTATCTTTGTCAAAAGTTTAGAGGTGCGTAACTGCACAGTGTTTTTCATTATATGTTGATAAGTGTTATCATGAGTCTATAAAATATGTCTTTACAGGAGGTTGATCCTTGCGAGGATGTTACAGATGAAGATATCCGCATGGCTATTCAAAATGCAACTGGTCCTAGAAGTGCTCTGTTTGTACCAGAAGTAAGATGCACCTGCCTCTTATTGCGTGCATTATTGAGGCACATAGCAATTATCGTTGGGACATTTAGCTGACAGTTCTTTGCTAACAATCGCTTAAAGGTTCCATTTGAAGTCCTTGTACGTAGGCAGATCAGCAGATTGCTTGATCCAAGTCTTCAGTGTGCACAGTTCATATATGATGAACTTGTAAAGGTATATACTCTCTCCATTATTTTTTGGCCTTTCTCGAGCAGTCTGTCTTGGAGTACAGAACTTGCACACTATCATTTCTTAACTTAATGTATCTAGATGGTGTGAAAATTCCCAATAATGGGCCATGCCAGCTGTAAATTGTTGGGAACTGAAATCTGTGCTTGTTTGATCACTTTATCTACAACATTATCTAACTTATTGCCATACTATTTCTATTGCTATTTCTCATGACTTCACTCTTTTGCTGTGCAGATGAGCCATCGCTGCCTTGCAACGGAGTTGCAGCAGTTTCCTATACTCCGCAGAAGCATGGATGAAGTCGTTGGGAAGTTTTTGCGGGATGGACTTAAGCCAGCTGAAAGTATGATAGCACACATTATTGAGATGGAGGTACACCCACTCTTTCTTTGTGGTTCTTAACTTATTATTTTCCTGGTAGCTGTTTGACATCTGAACTTGCTTACCGATCCCTGATCCGAAGTTCCATACCGAGCTAATCGTGAACACATCAAATTTTGTGACTAATTTAAGAATAGGGGCAAATCTGTGTGATTTCAACTATTCTGATGTCCTGTTTGAATGAGAAAGATGGGTGTGGGAACTTTTGGGATTTAGTTTAGTTTTGTAACCTCCTTTTCAAATCGACTATAAGTTTATTGAGTCATCTGTATGATTGTTTGCGTGCATTGACCTTTCTTGTTTTCCTTATTCATTCACTAGCAACAATGTTAATTGTGCAGGAAGATTACATAAACACATCACACCCAAATTTTGTTGGTGGCAGCAAGGCTGTTGAGCAAGCACAGCAGCAAGTTAGGTCTGCCAAAATGTCGGCAGCAGTGGTAAGAAAGGTATGCATGGTTATGTCTACTGTTGTAACAAATATTTCTTATGGCAATGAATGTGACCTGATGGTAGAATGCGTCCTGGCTGGAATTTATTTACCTCACATTTTGGCGTCTATGACTTTTCTTTTAAACATTTTTGGAATGGTTCATGCAAATGAGGACAAGGATAGTCTCTTGTGCTTGAAATCATAATGGACATATATATAATGATGTCTATGATTTTAACCTTTGGGATTTGTTTGGGCAATGGCTAAGCAAACTCTATTAGCAGGGCCATGCTAGAACTTGTGATGCTAGAACAGTAGGAGGAATTGGAACTATTACTTGCAGTTTCTTGTTTAATGGGTAGGCCTCTGTTTATCTTTGGAATGCTTCCAGCAAGTTGTATTACTTGTATGAACATTTTGATCCTCTTAGTCTGCTGCTACTTGTTTCACAAGTTTGGCATTTTATTTTGCGGGCAGAATAGTTCTTCTCACATAGTTTACAAGTTAATTCAGTCCACATTTTACACAAGTATGAAGTATATTATATTGAATCGCAGGATGGAGTGGATGCACAGGCTTCTGAGAAAACTCAAAAATCACGCGCGATATTGGGTAGAAGTGGCGTAAATGGAGTAGTTACTGACCACATCCAGGTTTTTCTCTTCACCATCTTTTAGTGATTGGATGTCCATTTGGTGGAATTTTTGGGCACTCGTATCATGACTTTACCCTTCCTCTGCTTTTTTGTCATACATTGTTTACCAGGGGGTACGGCCTGCTGCTGAGGCAGAGAGACCAGGATCTTCTGGTAAGGAATTTTACTGCAAATGCAAGTGTAACAGTATATACTTAAACATTAGAGAATTTCATTTATAAGATTTTTTCCGTCGTTGAGTTTTTTTTTTTATGATCCCTGTGCATTTTTACCCATCTGATGTTTTTGAAACCATGTGTAAGTCCAATTACCTGATACTACTGTTTTTAAATATACAACGTTTAGGACAAGGTAATAAGTTCAAAACTCATTAGCTTGCCCAAACTTAAAAATGGAGGGTGTCTTTTATCGACTTAGTATTTATCAAACAATGTATCTCAGTCCAATTGTCCTGTGTCTTTTTTTGGCCTAGTGTTTCTGAAACCATGCATCTCAGTCCAATAAACTGATATTTTTAGGTAGTGGAAGCACATCTTTCTGGAATCAAATATTTACTTCCAATGAGGACAAAACACATGCTCCTGCAAGAGATAGCACAGCAAACAAATCTTATGCTGTGCCTGCACCCAATCTGGAACATTCACTCTCCACGATACAGTTAAGAGAGGTGAGGTATCTTATCGATTTTCTCATTAATGTGATTTAGATGCAGTGAGTGTTTGACGGAGACCCATGTTGAACAGCCACCAGTCGTCCTGAAGCCTTCAGAACACCAGTCTGAGCAGGAGGCACTTGAAATAGCGATCACAAAGTTACTATTGAAGTCATATTACAATATTGTCAGGAAAAATGTGGAGGACTTCATACCAAAAGCAATTATGCATTTCCTGGTATGTGATTCTTATCCAATTGTCCTTTCTGTGCGGGTTCCATTTCTGTATGCAATTGTTGTGCTATTTTTAATGGCATGGTAGGCTTAGATGTCAGTGCTAAACTACTAATGAACATTGGATTTAGCATTCTTTTGGCCTCAACCACTCGTCTCTTTTATTGACTCAGCTTTATATGTCTGCAGCGGGTTAGCTGAGCAGAGACTGTCTTGTAAATCTATGTCTTTTTCATTCCACTTATCTGTGACATTGATTCTGTTGCAGGTTAATCACACAAAAAGGGCGCTGCATAATTACCTTATAACAAAACTTTATAGGTGAGAATACTTATTTACTCTTGTTTAGAGCACACCCTATTCCATGTAAGCAAAAGATAATTTATGCACTATTGTTTTATAACTTTGCTCCAAACTCTTAAATATATTGCCCAATCCAGAGATGATCTTTTGGAAGACTTGCTCAAAGAACCTGATGAGATAACCATAAAGAGGAAGCAGATACGTGAAAATCTTAAAGTCCTTCAACAAGCTTATAAAGTATGTTTTTGCAGTACTTTAATTCCTCCATTCTTAAGTCTTGGCACCTCTTGATCTCACCAACATTAGCTTTTCACCTCACGTTTCTTCTGCACCATGCAGACTTTGGACGAGATACCACTTGACGCAGAGGCAGTAGAGAGGGGTGGATACTCCTCCCTCGATTCTGATGCGATTGGTCTACCAAGGGCCCATGGGCTTTCTTCATCCCTCCACGGATTCAATGACGGAAGCTCACCATATTCAACCCCGAAGCAGTCAAGGTCAAGGAGGTCAAACCATTCTGGCGATCAGCCCCCTTTCAACCCCACTATGAGTGGCAATGGTTTTTGATGCCACCCTACACGACGGCCACCCAGATTGGTTATGGAACCAACCAGCACACCTTATTCTGCTTCGTTTGTTGGCACCCATAGATATATGCTATTTCTAGTTAAATTCTTTGTAGCGCTGCGCCGATGAAGCCTGACATGGTGCGAGTTTTGTCATTTCGCCTTTTGTACAGTATATATCTTTGCCCAGTCATTTCGTCTTGAAATGGTATCAAGTGATGGGTATAGTTTTGTTCGGACCCCGGGAAAGCAATGAAAAAAATCTGCTAGGTGTAATAGTGCCCAGCGTCCGAGTGACTTTGTTACCACGGATTTGCCGTGCAAAATAGACATGGCTGGTATGGTGGTGGCAAAAATCTGTGGCATGAAATTGGTTTCGTTTTCTTGATTGTTATGATTTGATTTGATAGGTTTTTCTTAATAATTGTGCAATGTAAATCAGCATTAAGAACATGTGATTATTTTGTTTTTCATTTTTCTCTTTGCATTTTTATTGCAGTACTGCAATAGCTATCCTGTTTTGACCGCATGACTAGTGCAAGAGCATCCTAGATGACAAAGTGGACTAATGAATATACTTCAATCTGAACCGAGGCTCTAGAGTCTAGTTTCTATCATATCAATGCAAAGATCTCTAAATGCTTGAAAAATTCAAATTAAACGCCTGAAAATTTAAATTAAACTAGTTATTGTATAGCTGTTGCAGTGGCACTGGTGCGGACTTTAAATAAATGTACAACTAGAAAACGACATTTGTTTCCAGCATTTGTCTGAGAGGGAACTATGATTAAGCTGCTTGTAATTGTGTAGTGGTTTCAGAAAACAATGTACGCCAATTCTATGGTGTGATCTAGTAATTCAATAATACCAAGACATAATAATCACTAGCTTGTGCACATGAACACCCTAGGGAACAATAATACCAAGACATAATAATCACTAGCTTGTGCACATGAACACCCTAGGGAACAAAAATCAGGTTAGGGCTTTCCGTTACTGGGAGAACCATCCCGGTTTGTCTAATGCTCGATGTTGTGTTGTCATGTTTTTTTTTCCTCGGAAGAGGATCCGAGATATCCTTGTCAACACCGTCATTTTGATGGGTGCCTAGAATATTTTCGATGCGTATATTGTGTGCGTGATTGAAGAACAAACTCAAGCAATGGAGTGGATGACCTTGGTCATGTTCTTTGATGGATTTTGGCAACCAACATACCAATATATCTAGGACAGTTCAAGCAAGTTCATATAAACAATAGATCGCTAAGAGCAACTCCATCAAATTGAGAAAAACAATCTCTTTTGTCTAAACACTGTCATATGGGGGATGTTGTAAAAAAATGCTCTAGCAGATCTCCTTTTTCAATTCTCTCTCTCTATATTCTTTTCTCAATCCAAGCTTTGCCCAATTATGTGATGAGTGTCTTCAAGTTGCCTATAATTCTTTGTGATAATTTGATGAAGCATATACGAGCATACTGGTGGGGCTCGGAAAATGGCTACAGGAAAGTTTAGTCGGTACCCTGGGAAAGAATGATTATGCCAAAAGGTTTTGGGGGTATGGGCTTTAGAGAGCTTCGGATGGTGAACCAGGCTTTGTTAGCAAGATAGGCATGGCGGCTGATCTTCTACCCTAAAGTCTTTGTGCGAGAGTGTTGAAAGCTAAGTACTTCCCACAAGAAAATTTATTGGACACGGTCCTTGCAGGAGATGCCTCCCCTTCGTGGAGGGGAATAGAACATGGATTGGCCCTTCTAAAGCAAGGGGCAATATATAGAGTGGGTGATGGGAAGAGCATTTGCATTTGGCGTGACAATTGGATCCCCAGAGATCACGGGTTGAAACCTGTTGGAAGTGTTCGGCACTGCAGGTTGAGATGGGTTTCTCATTTGATTGATGTTCAATCTGGATCATGGGATGAAACGCCGGTGAGGAGATATTTCTATGCTTGTGATGTTGAGGAAATACTGAAGATTAAAATTCATCATAATGCTTGTCCGGATCAGGTGGCTTGGAATTTTGAAAAGACCGGTATCTTTCCTGTGAGAAGTGCATATAGACCGGCATAAGAAGGGAGCATGGTGAAGGGGAGATCGGCAGCAGTTCTACCCTTGCTGATGGGAGAAAGGTGTGGAAGACCTTATGGTCTCTTAATGTCCCTGAAAAAGTCAAAAGTCTTCGCGTGGAAAATTGCAAACAATGGGATTCCTACTCAAGCTAAGAAGTGTCATCGACATATTGCTCCTCAAGCTACCTGTGAGATGTGCGGTCACTGGAGTGAAGACTGTTTCCATGCTTGTGTGCAATGCCCTCACGTCCTTGCCCTGCGTCACGCTATGAGAGAGCATTGGGCATTGCCGGCTGAGGAGGACCTAGTGTTTACTGGACCCGATTGGTTGTTAGTCCTCATGAGCAGATTTACGGCAGAGGTGAATGCAAACTTGCTTATGCTCTTATGGAGGATTTGGAGTGTACGCAACAGCGTCCTGCGCGCCGGACAAAAGGTTTCTGTGGAGGAGTCCATCGTTTTCCTGACACGATACATGGACTCTCTTCTACAATGATGTTAGGGAAGCTCGCAACATGATACTAAGGGGAAGCAGTGTGCACTTGTGGCGAACAGGCGCCCCTCTGCAGCTGTTCGACGGGTTCAGAAACGGTGGAGCCCTCCGCCGCCGGGTTCCTTGAAGATTAATGTCGATGGCGCCTTCATCCCTAGCTCGGGGGCATCTGCTGTGGGTGTGGTGATCAGAGATCATGCAGGTCAAGAAAAATTGGCATCATGGTGTGTGATCTTATATTGTAGGGATGCTGAGGAGGCAGAAGCTGCTGCATGCCGCGAAGGGACTACACTTGCTGCGCGGTGGCTCATGTGGTGTTGGAAACTGATTGTGCTGTGGTGGCCGCAAAGTTAAAGAACACTGATCAAGACTGTTCGGTGGGCTGGTCTCATGTGCGTGAAGCGTAGATTGCTATGGAGGAGTTGAGTAGCTTAGACATTGTTAAAATTGGTAGGAGTTAAAATAATGTAGTACATGAATTTGCTCATTTTGCAATTAGGTCGGGTTGTAGTGAGGTCTTTTTTACATCTTTTTATGAGTTTGTTGTGTCTCGTCTGTAATGATACTCCTTAATTATTAATAAAGTTTTTGTTCCGTAAAAAAAAACCTCAATCCCACAAACAAGGGGAAGTGGCACAATTTTTCTCAATCTCCTTTCTTCTTCCTCCTGTCACTGACGCGTGAGTCCACAAGATGGTAGAGGCACTGTCGTGATGCTCTGGGCGGTCGTTGAGTCACCGCCGCGCCGGGCGGTCGGGGCGGCCCTCGCGCTGCAGCCGCGCCGGGCTGCTACGCACCGCCGCCACGGCCTGCGCACGCTCCTGCTCCACTAGCAAAATGAGAGAGAAAGAACAGAAAAAGAGAGAAACATATAGCACTTACAGGTAAAGAGGATGATGTTTTGTCAATCTGCTAGAGCACATGTCCCCTATACATCACAATCTGGTTTTCTTAATCTCTTATTCTATATTTTAAGAGAAAGAGGACAGGGGATCTGGTGAAGAGACGCTGATACGGTGACTCTTCGGCAAGGGAAGACCAAGAATGTACTGCCTCTGTATTTAAATATACGTGATTTTCGCTTCTCGAGAAACAATTTTGACTAAATAGATATTAAAAACTATTAAAATTTATGGTACATAATTTATATCACTGGAAAGATCTTTGAATCTAGTTTTTAATAAATTTATTTGGGGATACAAATTTTACATATATTTTATACAAATCGAGTCAAACTTGTGGCACGCACACCAACAATACAATTATTTAGGAATGGAGGAGTAGCAACTTAGTAATAACTAGCAAATATGTCCGTACGTTGCAACGGAAGAAATGACTATCAAACGTTAATAAAAACGAATATTACATACTTATTTAATTTTTTCCCTTCTATAAAATTTAAAAGCTATACTTTATTTTATGATGACCATTACTTGTATAAAATAATTTAATATTTACAATAATATGGCAGTGTCCGATAAAATTTGTATTGAATTAAAATACAAGCTTGATATATATTTATTTCCTCCCGTTGTAAGACACAAAAACATTTACTTGTAAATACATCGTAACTTTTATTTCCGTACTAACCAGCTGTTGGTGAGTTAGATATTGAGTTCTAAGACTTCTTTTGAGGATCCGATCAATAAAGTGTTAGTTGTCGTGGTCTCAAAGATTGGTATGTCTGTGGGTGATTATGATATACTCCCTCTGTCTCATAATTCAAGTCATTCTTATTTTCCTGAGAAGTCAATTATCTTTTAACTTTGACCAAATATATATAATAAAATATTAATATTTATGATACATAATTAGTATTATTGATAGATCTTTGAATATATTTCCATAATAAAATTATTTCAAAATACAAATGTTGCTAATACTTTCTACAAATATATTCAAATCTAAAAAAAATTGACCAGCACGAATCCCATAGTGACTCTTTTTATAGGATAGAGGGGCCTCATTATTTATCAATGATTGCACTAATACATTTATATTGATTACACTCGATGACGAACTGTTCAAGATTTCATTGCACGGTTAGATTAGTTGGACCATCAGCTGATCCAGGTTTCAATAATAATATAAGTTTTATTATTAATTAAAATTCTATCAACAATTTAGTGATTAAAATTAAAATATTTATTTATCATGACATGATTAATGGTTAAAATACCCATAATACTATATGTATTATTTATCTTTTATGTTTATATAAGGAACATGGTTTTTAAGTCGTCGCCTAGGCGTCCAGGCGCTCGAAGGGAGTAAGGCGTCCCCGACGCCTAGCCAAAAGCAGAGGAAATCGAAAGGGAGAAGCCACGCAGCTACCTCCTCGCTGGTCCCCATCAAATTCGGCGCCACCTAGGTCATCTGCGGCGGAGGCGGCGGTTGATGGAGATGGGGATCTGAGGGAGCAGCAGCAAGAGGTAGGGAAGGAGCGGAGGGTAGGCTGAGCGCACGCAGCCAAGAGCAGCGCGAAGGAGGGACGGCAGCGCTGTTCCTGCGTGAGCCACGAGGGAGGAGATGCGGCGGCGCTAGATGCGCCGGCGCTGCGCCTGCCTGGAGGAGATACGACAGTGTTGCGCTTGCGCCTGCGTGATGAGGGATGTGTGCGGCGGCGCTGCACCTGTGTCCGTGAGATGAGAGATGACAAGATAAGGACGCACTCTTGGGCTGCCTCTTGGGCTGCCTATTGGGCTGGGCCAAGCACTTCTCTTATCATTTGCCTTTTTCTGGTTTTTTCTTTTTCTTGCCTATTCCCTGCTGCTATTTTTCTAATTCTTGGATGGTAAGGCGTCGCCTTGCCTCGCCTTATGGTTGCCTAGGCGTCGCCTAGTTGACTCGAATGAGTGGCTCGCCACGTCTCGCCTTGCCGCCTTAAAAACCATGATAAGGAAAAAATGGGACACAAAAGAAGAAAACAAAAACAAATCACGAAACTGAGCACCACGGGACTTTAGACGGAAACCAAAAGAAGGTAAAGGATGTATAGAAAAGACAAGGTAAAGGAGAAACATGGTAAAGGACGTGGAGGGGGACGTTCGATGGGAGAAGGATTCGGTCCGAGAGAGGTCTTTAATATGCATGGGAGGCCGAGCGGACCGTTTACGGAAAGGAAAAAAAATTCCCACGGTGATCGAGCGGGCGGTTAACGGCTGCGGCGTAAAACGCAGGAGGCCGAGCGGCTGGTTAGGGTCAGTGGTGATTAGCCTGGACGAAAGTTTAATGGCAGATTATATTAGAAATTTTATTCGGTTATTTAGGATCAGAATTTATTTGGATTAGGAGTCCTAGTCCAAAACGTATTGCATATGTCTTATAAAATAGGATGGTTGTAATTCCAGAATTTATTTGGATTAGGAGTCCTAGTCCAAAAGGTATTGCATATGTCTTATAAAATAGGAAGGTTGTAATTCCTATTCAGATTATTTGAGATCAAAATCTTTGAATTATGAGTCCTGGCCTAATAAGTCTTACATATGCCATATATATAAGGGAAAATTGTGTTCTTGCCTTTGTCCAGTACTTCAATTGTGATTTTGCCTCTGTTTTTTCAACTTTGTGTTTTTACCCTTGTTATTTTGAATTAAACTGTCCGTCAGCCCCTCTTTTGGATGTCTGTCAAATACCTAGGGAATAGAAGGATTAAAAAATTTTGAAACCTGAAAAGAAAAGGACAAATGACCGCAGTGCCCCTTATCTCTTTCTGGCTCTTCCTCGACTCGTCCAAACACACGCACCAGGAGCGGGCGGCGGTGCGATGCAGGCTCGTGTGGTGTAGGGTGACGTGGTGCCTGGCGGCGGTGCGGCCTAGGGCGCGCGGTGCGGCGGCGCGGAGCGGGCTCGGGCGTGGTGCGCGGGGGCGGGCGGCGCGGCATCGAGAGCGGGTAGCAGTGGTGCCTGGCGGCGGGTGTCCGCGGCGCCCTGCCGCGACTCCTGGCGCCCGCTGTTCTTCTTCTTCTGGGTGCGGCTCAGGGGCGTCCGCCTCTTATTCTTCTGGGCACAGGATTGGCATCAAGGTGCGTAGATAGCCGCGTGGTTGCAATCCTGCGTCCCGACCACCGCCTCCGCCATTGTCGCGCTCCTCTCGGCTTGCCGCTCCCTCCCGCACGTGCGCCAGATCCACGCGCACCTCCACGTCCGCGGGCTAGACACCAATGAGTTCCTCCCCGCTAGGCTTGCCGACCTCACGCTCGGTGCCACTGACGACGCACGCAGGGTGCTCGACGAGATGCACCAGCACTAGGCGAGGGCGACTGCCTACTCGTGGAACGCGCTCCTGCACGGGCATGTCCGCCGAGGACGCGGCGAGGCAGCGGGCCCCGCCGCCGACGCGTTCAGGGAGATGCGCGCCACGGGGGCCATGCCAACGAGTACACGTATAGCTGTGTGCTTAAGTCCATCTCCCGGAGCGCCAGGCTGTCGATGACCATGGCCACCACCACGCATGTGACTAGGCTCACAGAAGTCTACTTCAAGTGCGGGAAGGTGAAGCCCATGGTGAGGGTGTTTGAGGAAATGCCTTAGAGGGACGTGATCGCGTAGGGGTCAGCCATTGCTAGGTTCGCACACAAGGGGGTGAAGAGGGAGGCCCTGGAGCTAAGGTGCATTGCTGCCAAAATTTTGATATTTTTTCAATATTAAATCTGAGTTGAAATATTTGCTAGTTGTGCCAAAAATATATTTGGCCAAATTTAATCATTTATGTCAACATACAATAAAAAAGTCTAAATGCAAATCGGGGGTACAATCATAAATAGGCATAACAAATAAGGGTAAAATCACATGGGCATTTCTGTCCTTTTATACAAAATTTAACACCGTTAGGGGAGGATGACGGAGTAGGGGTAAACTGGTGCTTCGTTTTGAAATCACAGGGGTAAATTGACAAAGTAAAAAAAAAACGGGAGTAAAATCATAATTTCGATACAAAATAGGGGTAAAAATGCAAAAGTATAATAGGAGGGTCATAGACACATAACAAAGATAGTTTGTACATTCACAAAATTTGTTAAGGGCTGGCCGGATAAAAAAATAGGTGCAGAGAGAAATTAGGTATAGATTCATTATGAGATATAGATGACTCGCCACCAATTGGTCTGGCAACTTAGCAATAATGCTGAATAGGTACGTACGGTATGTCCGCCCTGCACCCTGGCATGACGCCAACGTACGGTACGTCGGTGCCTCAATTTGCTTGATATTGTATATGCTCGCTTGGAGGCTAGCCTGCTACTACGGTTTATATAGAAGCTAGAATTGGGTGCAAGTAGGAGCAGCCAGCCAAATAAAACCCCCCAGGAAATGTCCATATGTAACAGTTGGGCTCATCAGTGGACAGTGGGCCTGCCTCATCAAAAAAAAAAAAAAAAAAGTGGACAGTGGGCCGCCTTACCCAACATGTCCTAGTTTATGTGCTTGAAGTCATCAACGGAGTTTGAGTTTGCTCAAAAAAAAAAATCAACGGAGTTTGAATGACTTTTCTTTTTGTTAGTGAAAAATTGCCTAGTTGCTCTGAGGCATGGTCCCTTTGTTGCCTGCTTTGGGTATATATTGCTATAATGGTATTCGTATGCATGGCGATCTTAATTCCTACTCCTACTACTACATTCCACGTACGGTCCACTAGGGAAAAAAGCTGCCACTGATCCACTTGTTCGTTGTCCATTATATCCTCCCATCTCATACAGTATCACGGGTGTATATTGTATAGGATCGAGGTATAGCCAACAGTTAAGGTGGCTTGCATCAACAACATGTGTGTTTTGGACAGATATACACCCAACTTGGCCAATGCACATGGCATCTATTTAACTAAATTTGAATTATGAAAAATAATAGTCTCTTCCATTCTTCATCAGACCAAAGCTGTATCATCTTACATGATTTTAATTCACCATTATTTTGTCTAAACATTAAATTACATGAGATAGCTAGATCAACATAAATCCACCGTCTAATCTTCCACACATTTTTTTTTGACGTTAAACAGGAGGGGCGTACCCCTACAATCTTCCACACATATAAACATCTCGATTCTCAAAGTAAAGCTTGTATTTTGGGGGAATAGCCAACGTGTACTCTCTACTATATATACTCCAGTAATTTAATGTAGCTACTAGTGAATTCCACACTAACTTTACCTAAAAACTGCTGTGAATTTGAAAAACTTTTCTTCAATACATTGTTTGGTGTTGTACGTACGTGCTCCCTATATGTTTATTTATTGTCAACTAAAGTTGTTTGGTGATGTGCTCTGTGTTATTCCCCTAAAATTGCATAGTTGTTCGATCTGGAAAAAAATCAAATGGCGTGATCGATCGCTAGACTAGAGACATCCAGCGGTCACAACTGACAGTCACATTTTTTTATCCTAGACATATGGTGGCGATCTAGTGTTAGGATTAATAGTCATTAGATATAATTAGAGCGCCAAGCCTCTCTTTATTTTATTCAGGCTGTGTGTGTTTTTACGCAGAGACAGAAAATGAGTTCAAGATTACCGTACCAGCAACTTGATGTAATGATTGTGACTTGACAGAATTTTCCTTTATAAAAAGAAAGGACTCCTTTATAAAAAGAAAGGACTAGACATTCAGGTCCATGTCTGAAAGTGAGCTCACGGGAACATATTTGCCTTAGAATCCGGCCGGGCAGTCTCAATAATGATGAGCATGCATGGCTGCCCCTAGCTATAGGCGTTCTAATTCCACCGATGGAATTGATGTCCGTGTATATCTACATACATAATATATAGGTGCACCCCCCCTCGCACACTCAGGTAGCTAGTGCTTCCATATTAACAATTGAACATGTGGGTAATTATTACAGGCATGCATGCATATATTAGTTATTTTTTGTGAATGATGAATGATTGTCTTGAGATGTGACCTCTCAACGTGCTACTGACGTGGAAAGGAAACGATGAGTTTAGATTTTTTTTTTCTTAACCGTGCCACTGCGACACGTACGTATTTCATTTTTTCAGAGAGAACACGCTTAGATGTGTATTTCATTAAGAGAAGGTAGAATGAAAAACATACAGTAGGTTGTCAAGGTTAACCGCTACAACATCAGGTAAGCTAACTTAATATTACAAGATGGATTTGCGACTCATGACTACAGAAGAAGCTCCTACGCAACTTGGTATTCATCTACCGGCACCTGAAAGATCTCGCAGTCCGCCATCATCACAGCCCTAATGGCCTTTCTCTTGGATGTCGAGCTTCAAAAGTCTGTTTTGGTAACTGGCGAAGGCCTCATTGTTCGACTCTTGCCCAGTGTGTTGGCCAATCCCCATCGTTTTAACTTTCTTATGTTAAAACGGTGGGGATTGACCAACACACTGGGCAAGAGTCGGACAATGAGGCCTTCTCTTTTATTTGGGGTTAGAACTAAAAACATAAAATTGCACATAGCCCTTATGTTGAAAGTTGAAACTGTGGGGATTGGCCGGGCAAGAGTCGAACAATGAGCCCTTCGCCAGTTACCAAAACAGACTTTTGAAGCTCGACATCCAACAGAAAGGCCATTAGGGCTGTGATGATGGCGGACTGCGAGACCTTTCAGGTGCCGGTAGATGAATACCAAGCTGCATGCGTAGGAGCATCTTCTGTAGTCATGAGTCGCAAATCCGTCTTGTAATATTAAGTTAGCTTACCTGATGTTGTAGCGGTTAACCTTGACAACCTACTGTATATTTTTCATTCCACCTTCTCTTAGGCCATGTTTAGTTCCTCCATTTTCCAGAATTTGGCACTATACAAAAAGAAGATTCCCCGTCACATCAAACTTGCGGTACATGTATGGAGTACTAAATGTTGACGAAATCAAAAACTAATTGCACAGTTTGGTTGTACTCTACGAGACGAACGTTTTGAGCCTAATTAGTCAACGATTGGACAATTAGTACCAAATAAAAACAAAACACTACAGTGCATGAACAGTGTCGCCGAATCCGGCGGCGCCGAATCGGCCTCCAACTAAACACGGCCTTAATAAAATACACGTCTAAGCGCGTTCTCTCTGAAAAAATGAAATACGTACGTGTTGCAGTGGCACGGTCAAGAAAAAAAAAATCTAAACTCTTCTTTTCCTTTCCACGTCAGTAGCACGTTGAGAGGTCACATCTCAAGACAATCATTCATCATTCACAAAAAATAACTAATATATGCATGCATGCCACTGGTAGAGAATAGAGCTTTACTTCAGGTGGGAACCCTCTCTAGTTCCGGTTCCCCACCCGGGAGCAAACATCCGGGACTAAAGGGGGTCCTTTAGTCCCGGGTCAAGAACCGGGACCTTTAGTTCCGGTGGGTAACACCAACCGGGACTAAAGGTGCCTCCTGACATGCCACGATGGCCGACATCTTTAGTCCCGGTTGGTAATACGAACCGGGACTAAAGGTTTTTTTTCTTTTTTCTTTTCTTTTCATTTTTTTATTTTCTTTTCAAAATAGGTTTTCAAAGTCGTATTGTACGCTGCTAATTATACATTTATACGCGCGTATAGTATGTTTCGGTTCAAGCATTACAAAAGATTGCATTACAGTTGTTGTGATATATAACAAGTTTTCTCTCATCCTCTAGCTTGGCTTCCATGGCAGTGTTGGGTCGAAGTAGAACTCGCCCTTGGAATCGATGACCTGCTCATTAAAAAATCCGGCTATAGACTCTTGAATTGCTTTGATTTGGTCTTGCCGTATGACCTTTTCCTCCAACCATCGAGCCTACAGGTTTGAATTAAAGGAAAATAAATTAATATATGTACATATATATATATATAAAGACATAGTAACACAATCAATAATAATAATTAAATAAATATATAGTGTATTTTTAACGTACTTTGAGTCTCTCTATAGGAGTTTTTTGGGAGACCACCTTGATAAACTTGCAAACATAGTAACCACAGTAGTTGTTCTCCTGTTCCTGCCTCAGACACCACTTTACGAGAAAAAGATTTGTCATCCAATCTGGTGATCCGGTGAAAGCTATATGTTTAATTAATAAAGATGATGCGATTTAGGGGACTTACTTTCAAAGGGATTACATTCAGTGGCGCTTTGCATTTTTCCATGTGTTGCTTCTCAATAAAGATTTTTCAAACACTGCCCAATAAAAAATTTACCACGTCATCAGATATAGTTAATCATCATGTTTGTGTGTATATATAGTTGCTAGAGATACCGAAATTACCTCTGGATAATATCTATCATATCTTGGTAGTCTTGTTGTGGTTTTCTCATCGAGTCATAGATTATCAAGTGACTTTTCACCAGATCGATGTCCATCAATATCCAGTGATTGCTGCATGTGTTTATAGGATATAACGCATAACACTCATTAATTAACTAGAATCAACATATGAGCCATTAAGGATGATCGACATTATTAACACTCACTTGAAGTTGTAGGGAAAGAGTATATCCTTCTTGTGGCGTTGGTTCACTAAGAAGTTCACGAGGTTACTCTCTGACTCAGACTTCCAATTAGTCTTTGTAGTAACTGGGTCTTTGAATACTATATGGGGATCAACAAAACTAATTTCATTGCAGCCTACCTTTCTGAGCTCTGTCATTGTAAATCTGCATATATATAGTACTTGTTAGGATAATTTATATGCATATACACACATATGATGAGTTTAATAATAGATCGAAAGAATTATTAGTTACAGGCAATAGCAGCTAATGATAACTTTATCCAGAGAGGTCAGGTGGCATAGTTGATGAAATTCTGCAAAGTCAACATACATAACATCATCGCCACGGAATCAATGTTCGTCTCTAATTCTGACACCAACGCAGAAGTCTCCACCGGTAGACGCCTGCATGTACCACTTGTTTAGTAGGTACATTTGCGTTCCCAGATCAGATAAGGCTTGAGGGTTGTATAGAGTCTGGCCTAGTACAAATTTTTTCTTCCAAATATCAACCTCCGCCGCACTCTCAATGTTTCCATCACCAAACATCTGGTAAAGGTCGAGACCAGTCTCATCAATAAATTCACCAAGGTGATCCAAATCGACATCTGGAGGTATGTTTGCCTGATGCATTAATCCTAAATTCGAACCATATTCATTATCAACAACTAGCGGGGGGACTAATTGGTGCGATTGTTGTCTGAGTTGGGCAACTCCTTTCCCTGCCCGATTCTTTTTCTATGCCGCCTCAATTGACTTGGTGAGAGTGCGGTCATAGTCCGTTAACGTTGATTTGGACGGCTTACGAGATTCCCGCTGTTGTTGCTGGTAAGAAGGCACCTTTTTCTTAGAATATCTGGAGCTACAAAGAAGTATGGTTTCTCTGGGTTTCTCCTTGCTTCTTGATTCTTTTTAAGTTTGTCATAGAATCTGGACAAATCATTTTTATATGCATCAGTTCCTTCTTCCTTCTCTTCAGATATTATTTTGGGAATAGCTATTGGTTTCACGGTGGCTTTCTTTGCCGGCGGGGACTGGTTCTTCGTTTGTGGGGCTGGCCTCTTGCTAGCACTTGGCTTCTTGGTAGGCGGGGGCGGGGGAGGCGTTGGAGACCTCCTTGGAGGTGGTGGCAGCGGCGTTGGAGACCTCCTTGGAGGTGGCGGCTGCGGCGTTGGAGACCTCCTTGGAGATGGTGTGGATGCAGCCTCGCCTTCCAACACAATGTCATCGTACAGAGCACTATGATGATCTGGAGATTGAACAATTGGATTTAGGTTAGGGGAGGATCTGCTACAAAAAAAGAAATGACATATTATTATGAGCAGATTGTTAATTATTTAAGCCAATATAAATTAATGATGTAGTGTTTTCATCCGCACCTATGGTGAGGTAGTTCAGGAGGAGGTGGAGCCGACATCCCGGGAATGATAATGTAGCGCTTGCGCCATAGAATGAATGTCTTCTCTGCTTCTCCTAGAGTCTTCTCGCCATCACCTCCAGGAATGTCAAGAGGCAAATCACTAAAACCTTTTTCAGCTTTATCTACCGAGATGGTAGCATATCCTTCTTGGATTATATTCCCATGAATCCTTGGTGTCTTGGTTCGGTCGATAGGATTAACAAGACCAATAGCCACCTTGATTGTGGAATTCCCCTTCGGAATGTGTAGCTCACACGATGTACAAGGTTCAGTGACGTCATCCACAGGGAAGTGCAGTCCTATGTCCCCTTGATTTGGTATCTCCGTGGAAGCACAGCTGCTTTTCAACTGAACATATTGGCTAATGTTGATTCCACGGCTCGATGCCCGCTTGCTTGCACTCACCGCTATTTGCACTTGCCTTTCGATTTCCTCCTGCATTCTCGCTTCAAGGTTTTTTTTCCCGCTCCCGTGCTTCACGCACCGCTTCCTCCAACCTCTGGAGCCGTTGTGCCTCTTCTTCCTTCTTTCTCTGGCGGCGGCTTCAGAGGAAGGTGCATCTGAGGAAATCCATGCTCCCATGAGACACTTCCTTTGCCTCTAGTTCGCCACCATGTTCAATAGTCCCGATGGCGTATGTCGGCTCATCCTCTCTCTGTTGGGCTGAACGCACCACTAGCGATAGCTCTCTCGAGCATAAAACAATCTTCTGCCGCTTCTTGCGTCTTGCACCATAAACGCACTTCCACATCTCTGGTCCGGTGTTCCCCATGAGTGAAAAACCAATTATTTGCACGCTCTCCCCACTCGAGTGATTCGGGTGTGATACCCTTGGCAAGAAGGTCTGCTTCCATTTTGTTCCACTTCTTAATGGCAGTCGGGTAGCCACCTGATCCCAAGTTATGGTGGTATGTCTTCTGTTGAGCATTACGTTGGTTCTTTATCACCGACTCACACCCTCTTCCGACGTCTTGTCTTTGTACAAACTCATCCCAATAGGGCCTCTGCTTTGAGATCGGGCTGGGACGATAAAATCTGGTGCTATGTTCTTCTTGACATACGTCATGTATAGGTGTTTCTTCCAAGTCTGAAACTGGGTGGCCATCTTCTTCATTGCCCAATCACTAACTCGCTCCTTCAATTCATCACCATCTATTATATCATCATAACCATCTGTTTGGAGCGTGAAATGTACCAAGACATCTTTTCAAATTAACGTCTTGTCACGATCGGAGACAAAACTGATATGAGGAGCATTGGTCTTCTTCTTCCATTCGCGGGTACTGATCGGGAGCCGGTCTCGTACAAGGTAACCACAGTGGTGCACGAATTTCATTTTATTTGGCCCCCCCCGGTTCGCCTGTATCCACATTAAACTCCGAGATGATGAAGCGGCCCTCCAATGGCTTTTTGGGACCTCGAACATTTTTACTCTTCGTTGTAGTTGTTGATGTCGATCCAGAGGGCTACAAAACATAAACATTATTTTTAATATCATGAGCACACATAAGACATATGATAATTATATAGCTAATAATAAAAAATATATACTTGGCCAATATGTTGTTGCTTATTTTGTTCAAGAGCTAAGTACTGACTCCCGTCATCTGTATCCTCTTAAGCACGTTATTTTTAGCACCATCATCGCCGGCAACTTGAGTGCCAGTGTTGATCAAATTCATCATCAACTCCTCCTCATCCATGTTTCTCGGGTCGGCCATCTAGCTTCAAAAAACAAAACCAATATATAGTACGTCAAATCTTTGCTTACATGCGTAAAATCTACGAACAATATGCATTATTAAATCTTGCCCCTCGGCCACGGATGCAATTCTAGGGCGGCGGTGCTCCGCCGTATAAACCCTAAACCCTAAACAAGTAGGTTTTGATGGGTGAAGGTTGGTTTGTATGATAAGAAGAATCAGGAAGCGAGTAGGTTTTGGCGGCGGTCCCGCCTAAAACAAAAGGGCGGCATCGCTACGCATTAGGTTTTATTAAACAGAAAATAGCGAGCCTCGCCTGAAAGAAAGGGGGCATCGTTGCGCGTCAAGTTTCTGAGAACAATAAACGATGAGCCTCGCCAAAAAGAAAAGGGGGGCGTTGCTGCAAACCAAAGTGACAACAAAATCGCACTGCATCCTGACTCATCGAGTAAACAGCTCCAAATAATGTTTACAATGATTGGAACCCTCGAAGAGGTTCACAACAACATGCCAAATTTACAACAAATACAACAACACACGTTACATCGATAAAAATAGACATCAAGTCGACCCTTGGCGTTGGAACTCCCAAACATCGGGAGCATCCTCTTCAAAACACACCTCGCATGCCATATCCCTCGCCATCTCCATAACTGTATTTTCAAGCACACTCTCAACCACTTCATCTGCTACACCCTTCATAGACTCAGCTATATCATCCACAACCACCTGCAAACCAACCTTCACCCACCAAAAATGATCGAACGAGGGCAGCGGAACCCTAAACCCTAGGGCGAACGAGGGCGGCGGTGCTCCGCCATATAAACCCTAAACCCTAGGGCGAACGAGGGCGGCGGTGCTCCGCCGTATAAACCCTAAACCCTAGGGCGAACGAGGGCGGCGGTGCTCCGCCGTATAAACCCTAGGGCGAACGAGGGCGGTGGTGCTCCGCCGTATACATAGAAACGCATGGCGCTTATAGATGGCGCGTATACACTGGAATTTTTTTCTGTTCCTTTGGCGCTTTCTTTCTTATAATAGTTAGCGCGACAAAGAATAATGCCCGTCTGAACGCCGTGTGCGACGTGCCATGAAAATTAGTTAAGTATACATTTGGGTTTGTGATCGATAAACACATTTGTTGACGTACGTACGTATGCAAACCAAAGTGACAACCAAAGTTTCAGTAGCTACTGTATCGTTAGAGGAGCATGCACGTAGGAAAAGAAAACATGAACAACAGTACGTACGGTTACCATGAGTGAACTTGCCTAAAACAGTGTACATGTTTCATGCATGGAGATGGAATAGGCGGATCCGAGCAAGACACAGCGTGCTCCTCATCATCGATCTGTTGGTCACGGTGTAGCCTGGAGATGGAACGGAGCAAGCAGCGTACCTTGGGAATGGAGGAGAGGAAGCCACGCACGCGCATTGGCGGCCTCGTCGTCGCACCGTGTCAACGCGGCGAGGGTAGTGTACCGTGTGTGGCTACGCTGGCTCAAGGGGGGGCCGGCAAGATGGCGGGCCATGCGAGGTCGTCGGCAGCGTGGGTGGCGGCAAGGCGTCCTCGGTGTGGCGGGCCGAGTGGCGTGGCTAGGGGGGAGGAATCGGCGAAGAACGCAAGGAAGAAGATGACAGATGGTATATATATACGCCCCTTTACTCCGGTGCCATCCCCCACCGAGTAAGGTTTACCTTCACTCCCGGTTGGTAAACACGACCGGGAGTAAAAGTTTTTTGGCGAACCCACGAAACTCCGACCCACCTTTACTCCGGGTGGGCTTCAACCGGAGTAAAGGTGGGCTGCGATTTGCTTTTCCCGCATGTTTTAAGCAAATTTTTTAATAGAAATGCAATAGTCTTGTTAAATACATAGTAAATTAAATAAAAGTCATAAAATTATTTTGTTAAAAATATGGATTTTCTTTTTCTTTATTGCACATAGGAAAAATCTATAACCTAACTTTTTTTATTTTTTGTTACAATTATAAAACATAATGTAACAAATATTTATTATTTCGTTAATGCAAAAATGTAGTGTGTAATTAAAATTATTAAAACTATTGGTTTTGGACAGAAAATTTGTTTTCACATCATTTTAACGTTAATATTTTAATTTTTCATTACTCAATATCCTAATTTACCTTTTTGAGAGAGAAATCCCACCAAATCAAACATTGATTTAATTTGAAACATGACATAATAAACATCTGAATTCACAATTATTACATAATATCTCAAACACACACTACATTAAATCACTATATCATCAAGTGGGCACAGCAGTGAACTTCTTCTTTACGTATGTCCCTTGGTTATGATCGCGTCGTAACCATGGTGTGTCCTCATCATTTACCAAGATGCTAGGGTCTTTATTCACTTTGAAGGGCGGAATTCGGTCATCCTTTTCATAATCTTCTGACATGTCCGACTTGTCCTCAATTCCCATGATGACTCTTTTCCCTGAAAGAACTATGTGGCGCTTTGGCTCTTTGGTTGAGTCATTATCATTTTTCCCTCTTTTTTGTTTGGTAGACATATCATTGACATAGAACACCTGATTCACATCCTTGGCAAGGACGAATGGTTCGTCTTTGTACCCAATATTACTAAGGTCTACTGTTGTCATTCCATACTCGTTGTCTACTATTACCCTGCCTCCGGTCACCTTGACCCATTGGCACTTGAACAATGGGATCTTCAAAGTAGGTGCATATTCTAGTTCCCATATTTCATCTATGCGTCCATAATATGTCTTCTTATTCCCATTCGGGTCTGTGGCATCTATGCGGACACCACTGTTTTGGTTGGTACTCCTTTTATCTTAGGCTACTGTGTAGAATATGTTCCCATTTATCTTGTACCCTTTGTATGTGACGATATGCCATGATGGTTGCATAGCCAATAAATACAGTTGCTCATGGATGCTCTCATCACCTTGACATTTTTTTCACAACCAACCGCCGAAAGTTTCCATATGCTTACGCGTAATCCAAGCTTCAGTCTTCCCTGGAAACTCGGATCATAAGAGATCCTTGTGTGTCTCAATATACGGATCTACCAAAGAGGAGTTTTGTAGAACTGTGTAGTGCGCTTTATTGAAATAATCATCATCCGTACCAATATATGTTTTCCTCCCTAGTGTCCCATTTCCGCTTAGTCTCCCCTCATGTCTCGATTCAGGAACACCAATCGAGTCAAGGTCGGGAATAAAGTCAACACATAACTCAATGACCTCTTCTGTTCCATAGCCCTTAGCGATGCTTCCTTCTGGGCGAGCACGGTTGTGAACATATTTCTTCAGGACTCCCATGAATCTCTCTAAGGGGAACATGTTGTGTAGGAACACAGGACCGAGAATGAAAATCTCCTTGACTAGGTGAACTAGGAGGTGTGTCATGATATCAAAGAAGGAAGGAAGGAACACCAACTCAAAGTTGACGAGACATTGAACCACATCATTCTGTAGTTTAGCTAGATCAGTTGGATCAATTGCCTTCTGAGAATTGAGAAATGCACATAGCTTCATGGTGGCTAGACGTACATTTGGAGGTAGAATTCCTCTTAATGCAACTAGAAGTAATTGCGTCATGAGAACGTGACAGTCATGGGACTTTAAGTTATAGAATTTCTTCTCTGGCATATTTATAATACCCTTTATATTCGAGGAGAATCCAGATGGTACCTTGATGTTGTTTAAGCATTCAAACATGATTTCCTTCTCCTCTTTGCTTAGAGTGTAGCTGGCAGGACGTAAGTAATGGCGTCCATCATCTGTCTTCTCTGGATGCAGGTTGTCTCTTTCTCTCAAACAACGCAGGTCCTGTCGTGCTTCAAATGTGTCCTTAGGCTTTCCATACACACCCATGAAGCCTAGCAGGTTCACACAAAGATTATTCGTCAGGTGCATCACGTCGATCGAGCTGCGGACCTCTAGGACTTGCCAATAGGGTAGGTCCCGAAATATGGACTTCTTCTTCCACATGGGTGCGTGACCGTTAGCGTCGTTCGGAACAGGTTGGCTTCCATGTCCTTTTCCAAAGACGACTTTCACATCATTGACCATATCGAGTACATCCTCACCGGTTCGGTTGCGAGGCTTGGTCAGGTGGTCTGCCTTCCCTTTAAAATGCTTGCATTTCTTTCTTACGGGGTGATTTGTAGGAAGAAATCGACGATGGCCAAGGTACACGACCTTTCGACATTTTTTCAAGAATACACCTCTAATATCACCAAAGCAGTGTGTGCATGCATTATATCCCTTGTTTGACTGTCCTGAAAGATTACTTAGAGCGGCCAATCATTGATTGTTACGAACAACAATGCTCGCAGATCAAAGTGTTCCTGTTTGTACTCATCCCACACACGTACACCTTCTTTATTCCACAAAATGAGAAGTTCGTCAATAAGTGGTCTCAGGTACACATCGATGTCATTGCTAGGTTGCTTCGGGCCTTGGATGAGCACATGCATCATAATGAACTTCCGCTTCATGCATAACCAAGGAGGAATGTTGTAGATACTTAGAGTAACAGGCCAAGTGCTATGACTACTGTTCTGCTCTCCAAAAGGATTGATATCATCTGTACTTAAAGCAAACCTTAAGTTTCTTGCGTCATTTGCAAACTCTGGGAATTCTCTGTCGATTGCTCTCCACTGGGACCCATCACCAGGGTGTCTCAACATATTATCTACCTTACGGTCTTCTTTGTGCCATCGCAATAATTTTACATGTTCTTTGTTTCTGAATAGACGTTTCAAGCGTGGTATTATAGGAGCATACCACATAACCTTGGCAGGGATTTTCTTCTGTGGACGTTCGCCCTCAACATCACCAGGGTCATCTCGCCTGATCTTATACCGCGATGCATGGCATACCGGGCATGCATCCAATTTCTCGTACTCTTTGCTGCAGTGCGGGATGCGATCATTAGTACATGCATATATCTTCTCAATTTCTAGCCCCATAGGATGGACAACTTGTTTTTTTCAGTAGGTAGTGGCGGGCAATTCATTGTCCTTCGGAAGCATCTTCTTTTGGATTTTTAGTAACTCTCCAAATCCCTTGTCGATACACCATTCTTTGCCTTTCATTGCAGCAATTCTAGTGTGGTTCCCAACTTTTTACGCCTGCATCACAAGTTGGGTACAACAATTTGTTGTGATCTTCTAGCATCCTTTCGAACTTGATCTTCTCCTTTTCACTTTCACATTCTCTTTGTGCGTCACGAATGACCGACAAAGATCATCATGTTGAGCTCATCTTCGTGGCTACCTCTTCTTTAGCTTCTCCCATTGGCAAAGTATCATCGAAGCACGCACCATCGGGAATAATATCATTGTCGTCCCATTGTTCTTCTTTACCTTCTTCCATTACAACGCCGGTTTCTCGTGCCGTCCAACAAATATAGTTTGGCATGAAACCCGACTTGAACAAGTGTGAATGAAGAGTCCTTGAGCAAGGATATTCCATCGTATTCTTACATATAGCACATGGGCAAAGCACATGAAACCGTCGTGTTTGTTTGCCTCACCAAGACGTAACAAAAGAATGCACGCCGTCAATGAACTCTTGGGAGCGGCGATCAGCATTGTGCATCCAATGCCGGCTCATCTGCATTACATGACATAAATACCATATTAAAACCTAGATCATAATTAATTATTTATACAACATGTGTGCCACCACAAAAGGTACAAATTTATGAAAGCATCGCTACAATGTAGACAATCCCAACTACCACTAAAAGAACTAAAGCTAAAATACATTTCAGGAGCACAAGGATTTCGCGACCAATCTCAACTAAAACAGACAGATCCCCCGATTGTGCAACATCTTTGGGCTTCTTCGGCTGGATCACTGCCTCATTAGCCGCCAGATTCACTTTGTTGTGCAAGATATTTTTGCACGAGTTCAACATACTCTTCCTCCCAGTAGAAGCCTAAACATCGTCCACTGCCATCCCACTGAAATTAAAACAAAAAATTGGAACTTTAATCACAACCATCATGAAAATAGGTATAAACTAACCATAATCATTAAATACGATAAAATAACTCACATTGCGATTCGGACACTTGTAGAAGATATGATCCTTGTTGGGACCCTCCTTCTTTACTCGGTACTCCATCACAATCTTCGTCTCATCACGACACTTGCCGCATGGAATGAGAGGGAGGCCTGGCCTAAGTCGCTTTGGAAACCCATGAGAGGCCGAGGACCCGGAAGCAGTTGCCATCTACCCTCTATACTCATTTTTTAATACACTATAAATTTCTCATTTTATAAACAAATAAAATTAAGAAACTATAAAATTATCTATATCTCAAAAACATGTTTTAATAAATAACCATCCGTACTAGTTGACCTTGTTTACGTGATCATCTCGGCGAGCATTTCTCCACCGGACGGCACCGTACTTGGTGAAGGAAGAGCTCCGATTCTACGAGGAAGGAAACACGGTCTTCCACGACCGTTGCCGCTCTCCCTCGTAGAATCAAAGCTTCTCCTTGACGTCCGTTACCGCTTGGCAGAGAACATGCTCGTCGAGATGAACACGGTCCGCAAGTTCAACTAGTACGGATTTTCTATAATTTTCTAACTATTTTTTAAGTTTATATTTATATATATACTACGTTTGGGTACGGTAATTGACAGACTACTGCGACGATATCGGGACATATGAATAAATAACCATCCGTACTAGTTGAACTTGCTTACGTGATCATCTCGGCGAGCATTTCTCCACCGGACGGCACCGTACTTGGTCATGGAAGGGCTCCGATTCTACGAGGAAGGGAACACGGTCTTCCACGACCGTTGCCGCTCTCCCTCGTAGAATCAAAGCTTCTCCTTGACGTCCGTTACCGCTCGGCAGAGAACATGCTCGCCGAGATGAACACGGTCCGCAAGTTCAACTAGTACGGATTTTCTATAATTTTCTAACTATTTTCTAAGTTTATATTTATATATATACTACGTTTGGGTATGGTGATTGACAGACTACTACGACGATATCGGGACATGTGAATAAATAACCATCCGTACTAGTTGAACTTGCTTACGTGATCATCTCGGCGAGCATTTCTCCTCGTAGAATCAAAGCTCCTCCTTGACGTCCGTAACCGCTCGGCAGAGAACATGCTCGCCGAGATGAACACGGTCCGCAAGTTCAACTAGCTACTTTAACCTTCTTTCATGTAAATATGCAAGCTTGAAGTGATTTTGAGCTCAAATTGCTTACAAATGAAAAAAACCACAATAAAGAACCATATATATATATATATATAGTGAACAAAATGAGATAAGACAATGGTGAAAAATGAGAGTATGAGATTGGTAACCTTTACAACTGAAGAATCGACGGAGGAATCGAAGAAATCGACGGAGGAATCGAAGAATGGATGGAGGAACAATGGAGAGAGGGAGGAAGCAAGAACACTATAGTGCAGTGAGCTTCAAAATGTGCTGAGCTCGGGCTCGGGGAGGAAGAAGGAGACGGCCGGGATATAAAGGGGGGACATTTAGTCCCGGTTGGTGGCTCCAACCGGAACTAAAGGTAACTTTCCAACCCCGGGCGCAGCCACGGCCCGGTAGTAGACATTTACTCCCGATTGGAACCACCAATCGGGAGTAAAAGTATACCTTTAGTCCCGGTTGGTGGCTCCAACCGGGACTAAAGGTCCCCTCGCCACCTCTGCTGGCCTTGATAGCCGTTGGGCGAGGGATTTTAGTCCCGGTTGGAGCCACCAACCGGGACTAAATGTATCTCTATTCCCGGACGCAAAAAATGCCGGAACTAGAGTCTATTTTGACCGAGGATCAAAGATCTGTTCTCTACTAGTGTGTCTGTAATAATTACCCACATGTTCAATTGTTAATATGGAAGCACTACCTACCTGAGTGTGCGAGGGGGGGTGCACCTATATATTATGTATGTAGATATACACGGACATCAATTCCATCGGTGGAATTAGAACGCCTATAGCTAGGGGCAGCCATGCCACGGGCGCTGTGCCTTCTCCTGGTCGTCCTAGTCTGTCGTTTCCATCTGCCGCCGCTGATGATGATGGCCGCCGCGGCCACTTTCCCCGGCGTGATGGCACGGTCATCAGATGCTGCACCACAGTCGTCGGACTGCCCTAGCTTGTGCGGCGACGTAGAGATCCCCTACCCATTCGGCATCGGCGACAACTGCTCCTTGCACAACGCGTTCACCATCACCTGCAACACTAGCTTCAGTCGTCCTCCGAGACCATACCGGGGCGACTTCGAGGTCATCAGCATCTCCGTGGAGACGGGCGAGCTGCGCGTCTTCTCCCCCGTCTCCTTCGTCTGCTACAGCAAGTCGTCGTCCAGCAGCAGCACCCCCAGCAAATCGATCGCCTGGTCGTTCCGCCTCCACTCGCCGTTCCTGATCTCGACGAGGCGTAACGTGTTCACGGCCATCGGGTGCAGCACGCAGGCGTTGCTGCTGGGCAGGAAGGGCTACTTCACCGGCTGCACCACCACCTGCCAGAGCCTGGATCTGGCGGCTAAGGACCGCGCCGAGTGCACGGGACTCGGGTGCTGCCAGGCAGCCATCTCGGGCAAACTTGATACGATGCAGATCAATTGGGACCGCCCCAGCTACCTGCCGGACAATCAAGCATGGACGTTCAGCCCATGTAGTTACTTCTTCGTGGCAGAGAAGAGCTGGTAAGTATAGTACTGAGAGCTAATAAGGACTTTTTTCCTTCCAGATTTCACATATTTTCTGAGGCTAATAAATTTAAAATACATATGAATTAATTATTTGTTTCCAACCCTATCCTCAATTGTACTCTAACGTCTAAAAAAAGTGTCATTTTCACTTCACGAGAAGTCAAACATTTTTAACCTTGACCAAATATATATAAGACAATATTATTATTTATTATGCATAATTAGTATTATTAGATGAATCATTGAATATATTTTCATAATATAAACTTATTTGAAGATAAAAATATTGCTAATTTTCTCGACAAATTTAGTCAAACTTAAATTTAAGAAATTTTGATCAGCACGAATTTTATAACGACATTCTTTTTGGGACAAAGGAAGTATCTTCTATTAGGTAGTGACATGGAAGATATAGGCTAATAATTAATTCACAGCAATATGTTTTTTTCTAGATCATATCCTATGGCACGTTTTTCATTAAGAAGAAGCAGAGTTTGTAAGGTTACACAGAACTCGCAAGTAATCCAAGGATTACCAGCACAATCCCACCAACACAAACAAATAAAATACGATGGGGGAGACCCTTCACCTCAACACCCCGACCGACTAAGCCTATTACATGAAGATAACAACACATTGGTAGCCTCCAGTGTAATGACAACCGCAATGGCGACGAGACGAACAATATGGTTTTTTCGCTCAATTTGTATATGAAGTGAGTTCGCTCACTTTATATATATATACTAGTATAATTGAGTTGTTCGGGATTAATTAGCATTTTTGAAAGCTAGGTACGTCTTCAGCCGACAAGACCTCGTTGGAGAAGAGAGCTTCAGCAGGCGGGTGGGAAATAGGACTATTCCTCTGGTCCTTGACTGGGCCGTCGGCAACAGGTCCTGCAATGCATTCGCAACGGCAGTTTCTCCCTGTGTGAGCACTCACAGCAACTGTGTCAACGCTACACAAGGGCCTGGGTACCTATGTCGCTGCTCAGAGGGATACAAGGGCAATCCCTATATCAGCGACGGATGCAAAAGTTAGTTCATCTATATACCCCCTCTGTTTTTATTCATATGTCGTAGGTCTGTTCTAGGTCAAACATTTATATCTTCAACCATTGATTTTCTAAAAATTATATAGGGTTCATGATATAAGATCTATGGTTTTAGATTCAATATGAAAAACACTTTCATAATATATGATCCATAAGTTGTAAAACCATAAGAATTTTTTGAAATGGATGATTAAAGATAGTAATATTTGATGTAGGATAAATCTAATATGAAATGTAAAAAACAGAAGAAGTATATAATTAAAACTACCGACAGTACTACCTTACCATCTAGTAGTATATGCTTATGCGTTACTATTACATGCATGGATGATGCAGACTAATGCACTTATTGCGCATGCTACAAATGGGTCTCTTATCACATACGGAGTGCTTACAAAATTAAAGCTACGTACCATGCTTACCATCCATGTTCCTTACAAGTACCCCTACATGTCATTATGTTTGTCTGCACTATATGTTTCCTACAATACTTAGTACAAAACTAATTATTAATTAGATTCGACCTGCCTGACTTTTATGAGAGAGAAAAAATAAACAGTCCAAGGATAATAAGAATATATGGAACATATATAGTTTGCATATATATAAACCGTCCGTTTCCCGCTCGGCGATGCTCTTTTCCGTTTCGATCGGCCATCCATCCGTCCGTGTCATTTTCATATTTCTCTGTTGCACGTACTTTTTTATTTTCTTTTTTCATGAGCCGTATGTCCACAGCATGCAAAAACATGTATATGGACCCACTAGGTTTCATATTGCCATGAGTTTGAGACTTTGAGTCCCACATATATATCTATCTATATCCCTCCTGCTTTTCTAATCCCATCTTGATAATAATATTAATATCGTGAGGAGTTTCTTTGCTTTATTTTTTTTCTGTTTTTATTTTTCTATTTGTTTGTCCAAAGGGCATTCAATATGGAGTCCAATTGCAGCTCGTTGAAGTTAACCCATGGGAAAAAAGAAGAAAATAAACAAAGAAAAGGGAAGGGAGAAATATGCCTAATAAAAGGAAATGTATGGATGAGTGTTAAAACTCAGCTTGACAGTTGTATAAATCTCTACATCAATGGATGTCTCAAAACAAAAACAAAAACTTAGAAACAAGATTGGAGAACACCAAGCTCCGGATCGAGTAGACTAACGGAGCCATGCTCTTGCCATCGACTTCTACACAACGAGGAACACCTCCCCCATCGACCTCAGTCGGAGCCACGGCAAATTGCCCCACAAAGAGAGATCCAAACCGACGAGTACACATTGGGCAAGATCAACACGCCTTACCACCTCTTGACCATGAGGAGAGAAGTGCCCCTGAAGTGGGCCATGAAGTCAGTCCTTAGCAGAAACGTAGCATGGGTTACAGGCCTACAGGGGTGGTGGCATGGTGCAGACATGCCTGCGGTGGAGTGCACTTGGCACGTCAAGAACTAAACTCTTGCCAATTTTAATAGGATAAGTTACAGATTTTTATGGGTCCTCAAAGTAAGTCACAAAATTTGATATTTAAAACACAGAGATAGTATGAAAATCAAGGTTATAATATATTATGAGTAAGTATTTTTTTTATCTTTGCAACGAGATGAAAAAAATCTATCAAGGTCGTTGTTTAATTCGACATAGGTCTAATAGGACATTGTCAATGTTAATATTATACTAGATGTCATGGTCCTCGTAGATGTTTACAGCTTTTAAATTTTATAGAAAGTTTAATAAAACATTATATATATATATATATATTTATATATATATATATATATGGTGCATTTTGGCTACTTCTGGGAGTAGTTACTCCCATCTTTAATAAACCATATTCCGTACGTGTACATACTCATTTATCAGTTTGAGTATGTTTATATTCTAAATCTTACTATGTGATTTTTTTCAAAATAGTCTATATTTTTTAATATATTATTATAATATTATTATAGTAGTATATAAAATACTCCTAAGTTTAATCATATACTCTTACTTGTATACTTGACATACATACTACCCTAGATAGCATGTACGATCATATACTCCATCTACATACACTTCGTCGGCAGTGGCGGAGCCAAGATGAGCACCTCGAGGGGGGGGGGCTAATCAATAGAGATTTAGAACAAATGTCGAAGATTAATAGTGAAATCATGTTTTTTCTACAGTAATAACAAGCCAAAATCACCCTCACGGGGGGAGGGGGGGGCATGGATCCGCCAATGTTCGTCGGGTCATATACATCTAAATCTAGAGATATACACATGGGAGTAATTACACCCTGGGTGCCAGCAAAGCAATGTCCTTGGACTAACTATTTGAATATCAACTTCTGTTCACAGATATTAACGAGTGCCTTATTAATAATACATGTGGCACGGGTAGCATATGCCACGACACGCCTGGTGGTTACAAGTGCATATGCAAATTCTGGTACAGACCTTCTGGTGCGGGATGCCAGCGCATATTTTCTACCTCTACAGTATGGAGAATCATAGGTGGGCATCCCTTATCCATCACCGTGTTACCCTCTGCATGTATTTTTCTCAATCAGATAGTTTGCCAGTTTAAAACCTCATCGTTTGGTGCGAAAAAAAACACTATAGGTATAAGAGGGTTGAGGGTTCCATGTACGACTACTTTCTTTCCACCCGTTGATACCGATAAAAACTAGCTAGACCGTTAGCCCCTGGAGGCTTTAGTACCGGTTGGTGACATCTACCAACATAATGTCTATATATTAGAACTGGTTGGTAACAACAATCAGTAGTCGTCCTGTTCGTTTGACTTATAAGCCGTATTTTTTTAGCCAACGAATAGTATTTTTCTCTCACAACAAATCAGTCAACAGTACTTTCAATCATGGCTTATCAGCCAAACGAACAGGGCAATATATCAAAATTGATATAAGACGGAGTTTGCACTTTTTCTTCACTGGACTAAACAGCACTAGCAGAGCTTAGTGAGGGCCATCCCCCCCTCCCCCCTAAGTTAGATCAATTCTTAATGAATGTCTTAGGTTTACTACTTTAGTTGCTAATGAAATATATATATATATATATATATATATATATATATATATATATATCTTTTTGCATTTTACATCATATTGGTCCCCTCTCCATTTATGACCAAGCTCCGCCATTACTAAATAGGCTTAATTTCCTCCAATTGACTCATGGCCAAAAAAAAGCTTTGTAATTCTTCAAGTGTTCGGGCACTTCTTCTAAATGGCCCTGTTTCCACGTGAGGTTGACTTAAGCCTCGCTCATGCAAATAGCCATAATTTCATAAGTGGTTAACTTAAGTGACCGCCTGTTAAACTCTCTATTTCCAAAAAAAAAAGAGTTAAATGGACCGCCTGTGAAAATATAATACCTACGTGGGGTCTTTTAACATTACCTATAAAATAGGCCATGATATGCTTTTTGCTCCTGCAAGCTGCTCCATCATTTCCAAAAGAGCAGCACGACATGGCACGGTTCTAGACGGCGGAAAAAAGAGTTACATATATGGGCGGTCCTCAAATTTGTCCGGGGTATTATTTAGGTCGGCAAACTCTATTTTAGGTCCTTGAACCTATCTTCGAATGTCATTTAGGTTCTAAACTTTCGAAATCCTACTTTGAGGTCCTAAAACTTGTCTCAATGTGTCATCTGGATCCATAATGTGTCACTTTAGGTCCTAATAGACCCGATGTACTCAGCACATGATGCCACATGCCACAGCTTTGGCATTGTCGTCCCCACTTCCGTCTTCCTCTTCCATCTGAGGAGCACTAGCTTTGGCATTGTTGCCACGACTAATTATGATGCTGTGGTCTTTGATGTGGAGAATGGTGAAGGAATGAGTTGAGGATATGGCGAGTTGGTGACTGTGATGAGATGGCTCACTAGATTGGAAAAGCGAAGAGAAGGGGAGAGCATGGAGATGGAGGTAGAAGAGAGAGGGGAAGCATGTAAATGGAGGGCTAGAGATCAACACATGTGCTAGTTGGAGTTCGTTTGGATTTAGATGACACATTGTGACAAGTTTGAGGGTCTAAAAATAAACTTTTGAGAGTTTGGGATCTAGATGACACATCAAGACAAGTTAAGGTACCTCTTAAAATGATTTTGAAAGTTCAAGGACCTATGTGACACCACGAGACAAGTTTAAAGACCGCTAATGCATTTACTCGTCCAAAAAATTCAAAAGTTGAAGTTGAATTCTTTTATATCTTCATTTTTTTGAAATAGTTGATTATATGTTAGTCGTTAGTTATTATTTTTGTATCCATATTCATTCTTATTTATTTACGGTTCAACGTAACTGCACATCATTCTCTCTTTTTTTCTGTAATAGTGGATGTTAGAGTTGCATGGTAAATAGAATAGCATGGTTGGATATGAATCTTGTACATCTGTGTCTGCAGCAACGTGTGTTCTCGCTTTCCTTATATATCTGGGGATTAGGGAGATGAAGAAACGAAAGCAGAGGAAATTTTTCAACAAGAACGGGGGCGAGATACTGAAGGATGTGGGCATTATCATATTCACAGAAAGAGAGCTGAAAAAGATGACAAACGGCTACAAGAAAATCATCGGGGAAGGCGCCTTTGGCAAGGTGTACATGGGAACAAGAACAACAATGGGCGGCACCGAACAAGTCGCCATCAAGTGCTCCTTCGCAAAAAGCAAGCAACTTCGCCATGATGAGTTCCGGAACGAGATCACCTTCCAGTTTAAGATAGATCACGCGAACGTGGTCCGCCTCATTGGGTGCTGCCTCGAGACGAACGTCCCCAAGCTCGTCTTTGAGTTCGTCCCCAACGGAAGCCTCTGCGACCTGCTCCATGGCGCGAGGCGTCAGGAGCTCCCGCTGCCGGAGCGTCTGCACATCGCCATTGGCGCTGCCGAAGCTCTCTCCTACATGCACTCTCACGGTCACCACAACTACGTCCACGGGGACGTCAAGTCCGCAAACATTCTCCTCGACAATGACCTCACGCCCAAGGTCTCCGACTTCGGATCGGCCAAGCTCGTGTCCATCGTCAACGGGTATGAAAAGTGGTGTGTGTCAGGGGACATGAACTACATCGATCCCACGTACATAAAGACTGGCCGCTTCACGGAGAAGAGCGACGTCTACAGCTTTGGGGTGGTTCTCTTGGAGCTCATCACGAGGAAGACGGCCAAGTATGATGAGAGCAACAGCCTCCCGATAGACTTCGTCAAGTGCTGCAAGGAGCAAGGGAACGGAAGGGCAATGTACGACCGAGAGATTCTTATGGCTCATCATGCTCAGGAATGCCTCGACGAGATCGGCGCCCTTGCGGTACAATGTCTAAAGGAAGATGTGGATGAGAGACCGACTATGGCACAAGTGTTGAAGCAGCTCGAACAAGTGAAGGTAATAGCTTGCGGAGGGTCGTCATCATGCTAAAAAGCACGTACTCCTATGTATGTAGATGCAGCAAGGTGTTGACTCAGAAAACATGGTTTATATTACGCAAAAAAATGGTTTGAATTATATTTAAAGCTACTTCCTACCTGTGTATGTACATTGTAATAGTCTAGACTATGCAATTCGTTGTACGAATAACTATGCGTGCTGTCCTGGAAGATTTTTTTTTTCCTTGTGTCAGTTTGGTGCCAGTACTTATTCAGATTACCTTAGGAAAATACTGTGGTAGTGAACTGTGAACTAGCTAATACTCTATGGTGGGTTTCTATCTTATACTTCATCCATTCCAAATTATAAGATGTTTTGGCTTTTCAAGATACATAACTTTTACTATATACTTAGATATACACTATGTCTAGATACATAGCAAAAGCAATGTCTCTAGAAAAGTCAAAACCTCTTATAATTTAGAACAGAAGGAGTATATAGTTATATACTGATTAAAGATCTTTAATGGAGCCTCAATGTTAATTTTCACGAGACACGCTAAGGAAAAAGATAAAATTTAGAATTTTTCATAATAATTAGAAACATCTTTGGCCTTTAATCTGGTGGATTCTAAGTTCTAACCATCGTCACAAATAGCCATCGGATCTATTCTAATTTCTAAAAATTGCCAACCTTTACCATTCACTACAACAAATCCTTTAATCTACGATGGATTCTCCAGATGGAGAAGCACGTGTTGCAAAGTACTCAGGGGTTAAGGTTGGATGCTTCCCTCATCACTCCAGTGCCCTCCACTGCACCAGCACACTCCCTAAGTCCTTAGGCTATCCGAAATCAGAGCTAAACGTTTTTCCCTTCTATCTCTTCTTCACCCCCATCACCTTCCTTTACCTCTCGCTTTTGTATGTTATTGAGCCTGAACGTGAGATAAAAGCAAATACACTCAGGGCCCTTTTAGAGAATTGATTTCATTCTAATAATTATAATTTAGTCATAGATTAGTTAAGCTAATACAATTTTATATGGAATATACTTGTATATTATTATTAGCCATATAAGAGACATATTTTATATGTTGCATTTCTATTGTAGGGAAGCGAATTGAAGAATGTGCTATAAGTTGGATAGTAGAAATATAGCATGATTGATCTATAAAATCCATTTCCATCTCTCACCCTATAAATTTGAAATAGGCTTATTTGTGAGATTGGAAAAGTTGTGGAATACCAAATTCCAAGCAAATAGTCCAATCTAATAAGTAGATTCTAATTCCTCTAAAACGAAGGGATCCAAACCGCCCCTCAGTGATTTCTTCTCATTTTGTATCTTGGGTTTTCCTGAAGCAAGATATATATCAACCATAAACTTTCTCCAAGAATATTTGATCAAGCATATTAATAAGATCTAAAATATTCACTTCTCATGGAAACATTACCCCCACTCCTTTCTAACCGATCAGGGCAGCTCAGTCAATGAACGACAAAAGTTAAATTAGATTTCACCATCAAAGTAAGAGATGTGTCAGAACATTGCTCTTGTATAGTTGTCTCAGAAGAATGTACAGTGAAACGTGAGTACATGACGTAAAGCACAAATTACATCAAAGGGACTGCAGAATTCGTGTAAACGCCCTATCACCAACCTAGAAATAACATATTTACGACCTCGCTGACTGACTATTTCTACCTGGAGTTGTCTTCAAAGGGGGCTTGGGAGGTGCTGAGTGCTGACATAGTGCATCTTGTAGACAGGCACCCTCAAGATAACCTGCATGCAAAAAAGACCCTTTCATTCTAAGCTGGCCCTTTTGGGCGGCTACATTTTTTAGTGAGTGGAAATAGCAGATGGAAAGTTGAAGATTCATCACTAGAATAAAAGGTTGCACGCAGCATACCAGAAGAGTCATCTATCTGACTATTGAAGTATGCCGCTTTTCTGTTTATTTTTATTTCATACTACAGAATGGAAGTTGCTGATCCAATATAGAATTTCCTGTTCAGGCAAAACTTTGAGTCTAGCTGAGAAAGTTTCTGTAATTACCTTGTGTCAAGTTACCATGTGCTAGTCATATATTGTTCACTTGATTGGTTTGTGGTGGGTGTAAAATTCCTCAGAGCAGCAATGAGCACTCATTCTGTGCTTCTTCTGGATCAGCATTGAAGATCTGCAAAATCCACGAGGTGAGCACCTGTGCCACTTCCAGCCTTCAGTTACAGCTGGTTCAGCCTTTGTTAATCTACTTGGCCTTCTTCTTTTTTGCTTTCTTCTTTTTCTTTTGACCATCTTCTGATTCCCGTTTGAAGATCGCCAGGATTTCAATGCTGTGTTAGCAAATTTCATTTAGTGCGACCAAAGTAGACAGTATACACATCATAAACTAGATAGGTTCAGTATGAACCGATGGAAAAAGTTCTTTTCAAAAACTTCAGAGAGTACAACACAAAGGAATCATCGACTTCACTACAGAAAATTCAAGTCTGTAATGACCCAAAACAGCTGCCAATTAGGATTCAAGGTAGTGCTTTTGAAGTTGAAAAGGCTAACTTTTGTTCTTGCAACACCAAAACTTGGTGAAATGTATAATGATATTTGTTGCAGTAAAATATGCTTTGGTACTTTCTAGTCAAATATGCCTTGGTACATTCTAGTCAAGGAGCAGAAACAGTTACCTATCTGTGCCAGGGAAGAAGTTAAAAGCATGAGCATTCTCCAACTGCCAGACCTTGCTGGATATCAAGCTTTTGCAGTCCTGCACAAGAAATGATTACAGATATCAGAACCGTCACATGACTGAGTTCCAAAGGATAAAGATTGGCGGCTGCTTTGAAGTTGCATAAACAAATGAGGTTCTGGGTCTTAATGAAACTTAAGCACTCTGTACCTTCTTAAAACTTTCCCATCCACAGCTAATGTATATGAGAGTTTCAGGCCACGTTTCGCTGCCCTCTTCAGTTGTTGTATTATCAACATGAACTGCTGCCTCCCTTGCCCGTAAGATCCATGGTCTCTTCTCATCCTTAACCTTTGCAAGCGAACTGAGTTCAGAAAATGAATCTCTTATTAGTAAGGTTACCACCAGAAGGAATTCAAAATCCAAGAGAGGAAAAAAACAGCACAGATGTTGTATCTTATTGCTGGAAATAAAAGCAAGAAAGTACAGAAACAACATAATACTATTAGCTACACCTTTTAGCCTTGTATGCCTTGCACTCAGACAAAGCAACTTTCTGTAAAGCGCTGATAACAGATGGGTGCAATCCTTTCCTGGGAGGATCCACAATAACGACACTAGACCCTTCAAGCCAGTGAACAGGTTCCTGGTGCCATGACACAGAATTACATATTCCAGTGAAAGCCAAAATATATAAGATATAACCACAGTACAAATACAAAATTGATTGCTTACAACTGAAGCGTCAGTATTGTGCCAAGTGATGGTGCAACCCAGGTTCGCTGGAAGTCGGCTTGCTGATGTCTCGAAAGACATCTTTGACTGTTTGTTAATCTCAACACATTTCACAGACCTGCAAGTAGAATGACTTTTTCATGAAAATAGCTGGATAGACAAGCATGCAACCTTAAGATAATATGCTGAAAGTAGGCATGTCCAGTTGGATATGGACAGCACCAAGCTGCAGCATGAAGTCCATAATTTTTTAATAGATACCAGATTTTTTTCCCACAAATATTTCTTAGGAAATCTAAAATTAGTTTGTTTTGTGCTTACAGCTCAACCAAAAAAGGGTGGCTTAGGGCCAAATCACATAGGACAGGACCGAGACTTGGGCTCTGGGCTTTGCCCTTATCATCCCAGGCTTTTGCAAATCAAGTATAGGAAAGGCTTAGCAAGGCCTACGATATCAGTACTGGTATTTGCTTACTTAGCAGTCTACAACTAATAATACATATAACACCTAATAATATAACACCATGTCAAATGTTGTCAAAAGATTTCAACCAAGAGACCACATGGAAGCAAAAGCTCTTAGAATTAATGCATGCATTAAGACACTGCATCAGGTTGTAAATCTTTTAGTATGCAAATCCATTGTATCTGTCCTCACCAGCATATGTGAATAACATATGTTCCTCTTAGCATGCATTTATCTGCTCACCTACATTTCCTTGAAGCAGCAACTGATAGGCCAATAACGCCAGCCCCAGAGTACAAATCAACAACTGTTGAACCACGTGGTACATACTTGTTCAGCTTATGCAACAAAGAGTTAAATGACTGCAAAGAAAACAAAGCACAGTGTGATAGCAAGAAAACTTTATGAGAAAATTTACATGAGATAGCAAACACTAATACACTATAGCTTCAAACACATTTGAGATCCTTGCTCAAGCACGCAACAAAACAGGTGGCGCATGGAGTTCTCGGGGGTATCAAGTAGCTTGCAGCTAATTGAATTGGCAAGAAAATTTTGTCATGGTGAAATTGTACATGAGTAAGGACAATTTAAGTGCACATACCAGAGTATTAGCCTGGCCAAAGGTACAAGGATCCAGAGAAATATCAACTCCCCCATAACGCTCCCACAGGTCCCTCTCCCCCTTAAGATGTCTCCATTTATGCCCAAAAATTATCTGCAGAACGACACATTGTTATAAGGAAAGAAATAAAACATGTTCCTTACAAGATAGTGTGGAGTTGGTTGCTCAGCAGATCTGGTAGCTAATCTTTGACCAAGTTAAAAGTAATAATGAGAAGGAAGAACAACATGGTCGTACACATACATTCTTCCTCCTATCTGAAATATAAGTCCATCTAGGTTTGTCCAAAGTCAAAATATTATAACTTTAATCATCAATATCTAAATTTTTATATAGATTGACAACACAAGTTTGGCATTACTAAATTCATTATGAAAAGTACTTTCATCATATATAACTCTTTTCATTTAAGATAGTACATCTTGTGTAGAGATTGCTAGTCAGAGTTAAAACTGTTTGACTTAGGACAAACCTAGATGGACTTGTATTTCGGATTGGAGGAAGTACAGTTTGCATACATGTGAAGTAGAATGTAGTTATCCTATATATGACAAAGAAAAGTGATCTTGGTACACCTGCAACACCAGCCCCACCCCACTGCACCTTCACCCAAGGACATGAACCTACTCCAGAGGAATTTAGTACTTAGATGCAGCATTGCTGCTTATATGTGGGGCAACAATGCCTGAATCTGTTCATCTGCTGACACGTGCAGTGGTTACCACATGTCCATATGGATTATCGACTCCTAAGTCCTAACTTCTGCAAACCTGGTAATCGCTATGCCAGTGGTTCTAAAACAGAATCTCAGCATCACAGTATGTTTTATTGTCTTCCTTAGTTCCTTTGCACAAAACTACAACTATTTACAGTAGCCGTAATGATAATGCCAAATGAGTTGTGTATTTTTTACAAGAAATAATATAAGTACAGACATGGTTTACATCCACAAGAACTATGACATGGATATCTTACGTTGCTGGTTGATGTCTGAAAATTGGCCCATATAGAATGGATCAGATGAACACTACTTTTTGGCCCACCATTTCTCCACAAGTACTGTCACAAAAGGTATATTCACAATGATTTAGTGATACAGCGTGCAAAGCAGTGGAATGTGTTGGGACAAAGTTCCAATAGAAATATGAAAAGTACTCCATTGTTGCAGAACCTCAGTTTCAACAACTTACTTCTATCAATGAAGTCAGCTTCTCTCATGCTCTGGGAGCGCTTTCGTCTCTTGAATTCCAAACCAATGAAACTTGAACTTTCCCTGCACGGCACTGATATTTTCTATCACTTTGATCATGGGGATCGGCACATGAGCAGTTGAAGAATTAGGCTAACCTTGCTCGTATCTTTTATCAACTGGAATAGATGTGTTATATGTTGTCACGGCCATCTGAAAAACATGGCAACACAAATAAATTCCATTGCAGCAGGGAAGAACTACACGCGGTAGGCATCTGCACTCTCTATTAGAATATTCACATTCACACTTGAGTCTGTCAGGTGTACATGCTGGGCCTAGAAAATTTAAAGTTCCATTAAAATGGTTATGTGTTATTTTAAGAAAACTAACAATTACCTGAACATATCTGAGTTCACCAGTTCCAGCATCTTCATCAAATGGCTGAATACTTAGCTCAGTTATACCTGCAAATCCAATATATTAAGCCTCACTGGTCAGACTGAAGACAACACTTCTGCACATCCATTGAAGCAAAGCATGAAGCAACAATAGTAACATACCTTGCCTTAGCATCTTAACAGCAGCATTAATGCTTGGGTGGTGAGCTGAAAAATGGTGAAAGAAGAAACAAGGATTATAAATTGCAGTTACATACTATGGCCCTGTTTGGAACAAGGATTCATAAAAATGTAGCATACCAGAAGTGACACGAGTATTGACAACTTCTTTACATAAATACTTCGAATTCATGATAAAATAAATTATGACAGCTAACCTCTGCACTCTGGAATATCTATAACAACATGCGTCCCTTCCTGGTATAAACCAATCAATGGGTTCTCTGGTGTTCCACGAACAGCTAACTTTGCCCGGCACCGCCATTGGAACTGAAAACACATTTGTCACATTTAGCAAGCTAGTTGGTCAAATAATATACAAATATGAGCATGGAAGATTGGACGAAATGTTAGCTTCAAAATTAGAGGTTCTATTCAGTAATTAGTAAACTACAAACTTCACAACTAACCTAACCACGAAAATGAGGCAGAGTATAACAAAACGTCCAAACAGCATATGTAACTTTAAGGGAACTAGGACGGGATGCAGCTGGAATTTTTAGAAGCTACACAATTAGATAGGGTACACGTACCAGCCTGCCCCTGCTGAAGGTGAAATCTCCGACCCCGTGCCCCTTGAAGAAATTCGCCACCTCCTGCAGCACCGGCGGCTTGTCGAGGTCCACCTCGTGTGTGCACCCTGAGCACCTACGAATTGGGCTAACAGAAAATTAGTTCGATCACAAGCAGGAGAACTGTGTCTGTGTGCGGGTGTCGGCGGAGCGCGAGACGCACTTCCCGAAATGGACGCAATCAAGGCAGGTGGACGACGAAGACGCTGCGGAGACAGTGGCGGGAGGCACGGGTGTGGATACGGCCGCTGGTTTTGGCGCGGCGGGCTCCAGGCGGCGCGGTGGTGGCGTCGTAGCAGGCGGAGGCGGAGGAAGGCGGACGCGAGTGTAAGGTGGTGGAGGCGGCGGGCGGACGTGGGTGGTGCGAGGAGGAGGCCGCGTCGGGATCGGGGTCGCCAGGCGCGTGGTGGACGGCGTCGGCCAGGGAGGCAGCCCCGCCGGGGGAGGCATGGCTAGCCGGCGGTGGGGGTGGGCAGGCGGGAAGCGAAGAGAGGGAAACGTGGGGAGGGGATAAGGAGGGGACAGAACGACACAGAGGCCTCCTCCTCCTCTTGGATATTGGAGCACAGATATTTTTCAATGGGCTGAGTCTGCGTTGGGGGGCCCAGGCCCGGTATTATTTGGCGGGATACGGCCCGCAACCCGGAGTCTTCGAGTCGGCGGCTCCCAAGTCCCAACATGAGCCGTGAGGTGACAGGACGCACTCCACCACCAAACCGAGGAACACGACGCTCAGGAATCGGAGAAGCAGCGAGGAAGCTGAAGGAGGACAAGTGCATCTAAGCAGGATTGAAGCATGTAAGCGAGCCAATCTCATCCGCTGCTGCTCGTATGCGCAATCTGTGTCTGTTATTGACCCCCAAATTGCTCTGTTGATGCTTTGCTCAAAATTTTGCTCGTGCCCTTTTTTTTATCTGAGAAAAAGAATTCTGACTTTGATGCGGTGGGGCGTCGGTTTCAGGAGGGCGTCGATTAATCGGCCGCCAACGCCGAGCGCGGAGGAGGATAGGGACAAGGAGCCTTCTCTCGCGGAAATCATTAACATCAAGGTAATGACCGGTACTGTTCCCCATCTCGCTGAAATCGACCGAGGAAACCCTCGATCGTAGGTGTTTTCCACCTCCTGGCTCGGGGTTAGAGTTCTTGATGCCCACAAGCTAGAGTTCTTCAGCTTATGGTTGGTGCTCCAAGTGTGTAGTCTCAGTTAGATTTGGTTAGGGTTTGGGCGTTTGGCTGTACGAGGGGAGAGGTTTTGAGGTAGTCGAAACGAGTAAAACATATTGGTGGTTTAATACTATTGGCTACTGCCGCTGTTGTTCCTTGGGTGCGGTAACAATGAGGTGGGTTTTGGTTTGTGAAGTTGGTAGAGAGTGGGGAGAAGGAGAAGCTAATGGAGCTCCTCCGTGAGCGGCTCGTCGAGTGCGGCTGGAGGGATGAGATGAAGGCACTCTGCAGGTTTGACTTCTCTCGTATCAATCTCAAATATTATTCGTGCTGAGTGTATGCTTGCTATTAACAAATTATGTTTATTGATTCATAGTAATAAACACATGCATCTTAACCTTTGCATCCAATGATGCTGAGCAAGTGCTTCACATTCCTAAGGTTCTGATATTTGCATTTTAGCGTACGAATTGTTTGCAGTCCTTGAGAATGCATGATGCTTTTGCCCAACTTCTCAATGGTCCTTTCAATTCAACTGCCTTTGATGATTGCAATTGAATGTATGTGAAAGGCACACGTTAATCTGTCAAAACCCCAAACCATTGTTCTATCTTGCTCAAATGTGTAGCTAAATTCTGAAGCAGAAGTAGTTTTCTCAATTCCTCGTGAAGATAACCTGAAGGGGTTCTGTTGCTTCCTGATAAATTGGGAATTTTGTAAAATTTTATGCAGCTCAAGTTGGTTTCTCATGGAAACTACTTATGGCTGGTTCTCTCAAATTTTCTAGTAAATAAATAATTGCAATGATTTTACTAGATGGCTACTGCAGTTATTGCAACCGATGCAAGTGTGCAACATATGCAGTTTGTTTAAATTTTTCTCTTTCTTTTTCCTGCAATTATATTCTTTTCGAATGAATCTGTGTTTGCAAAAACAGGTTCTGAGTAACCCACTAAGCACTTGCACGTTAATTTTTTTTTTACTGACAGGATTCAGCTGAAAGCAGGTTCTTTTGCTTTGTCCAAATTCTGCGCTAAATGTTCATCGCATCCAATCAAATTTGATCTAATTCTGAAGTCTTCAAAACCCTAGGCATTGGAGATCATTTTGCAGTTAGTCACTTTAATTGTAGCTAACCTCAAGCTGCCTCGCTAGAGCATTTTGAAATTTGTGCTACATTACACACTCCATAGGTTGAGAATAAAGATGGCGTGGTTTTAACTGGATAATATGTATCTTTCCCAATGCTCATCATTCTTTTTTCGATGAATCTCTCTTTTGTCCTTGTGTGTACTGTGTAGGGCCTATGCAAGGAAGAAAGGAAGAAATAATGTGACGATAGATGACCTCATTCATGTTATTACTCCGAAAGGAAGAGGTAAGTGGTCTTTTCTGCCCCTTGATTTCTTTTTCTGATTGCAACTAGAATTCTTTTCACAAATTTCACTCTATGTCAAAAAAATAATTCACTATGTGTCTTTGCATGATTCGTGTTTCTTACTATGACTAAACCTGGAGCTAAACAAATAGACAATCCATGAGATATTATGATTGAAAGTTTCTCATTTTGTTTTCCTTTTGCCCCATGAAATGCTCATTGTTGGGCAGTTTTACACTTCTACTTTCCTGGTCGAGAAAATTTGCTCATCTTTGTACTGGTCCCTCTTACACTGCTCTCAATTTATTTCGCATGTGAAATAGCATCAGTGCCTGATTCGGTGAAGGCAGAACTCCTGCAACGAATCCGGTCCTTCCTTATGTCTACCACACTTCGGTAGTCATTTATCGCGACGGTTGGAGCTACATGTACCATTGTACGAACATTAGGAAGTCGATCTTGTTGGGGACCAAGGGTGCTGGAAAACAATGCATGGGGCAATATTGTGAAAAAAAAAAGAATCAATGTGATCTTCATGACACTGTCAACATGTTCCTCGTCAGACAGGTGGTTGTCGTGATTTCAGGTGTACCAAGACAGCGTTGTAATCCTTGAATACTGTATTGTTGAAGGAACCTTCCACCTTGTAATGCTGCATTGTGTTATAATTGCTCAACTGATGCTTGATTTCACAATTAGAAAACAGAAACGCAATCTTGATATAAATGATAACACTCATGTGCATCATGTGAAACCTGAAACCTCTGACTGGGTCATCTCCAATGGGGCCAACGTGAACAGACGGCCTGTTCGTTGGTTGGTTTCTGGGTTGATAAGCTCGGCTGGTCTTGGGTTTTGTTGTGAGAGGAAAACACTGTTGGCTGGCTGAAACTAATAAACGAACAGGCTCCGTGGATGCTATAATATATTTTTTTTCGCATTTGTTGGTTGGTTCGGTTGTCTGCGTTGCCATGTTTGATCCGATGGGTTCATGGCCACTGCTAAGATTCACTGTTCTGCCTCCATCATGTGAGTCTGTGTCTAACACCAGTTCCGGTCAGGCTTGCATGTTCAGAAACAAAAGGCTCATGGCCACTGCTAAGATTCACTGTTCTGCCTCCATCATGTGAGTCTGTATCTAACACCACTTCCAGTCAGGCTTGCATGTTCAGAAACAAGGATTTAGGCTCTTAGGCCATCCTTGTGGTTGTCCCTGAAACACTGTTTGGGAGTAGGGACAGAACTGAAATGGTGATCACAGCGCATTCTAGCAGTTAGCCTGTCCTTGTCATAAGCTCGATCAGCGCTACAAAAACCACGAACCCTGCATGCTGCATGATTCATGACACAGTTGCCAAATAAAAAAGATATTTTCACTTTTTTAGGAGGAAACAAAAAGGTCCACTTGGAATAGAATAGAGCAATGAACAACACATTTGTCTGGCGTCAATCAAGCAAGTGCCAAGAGGACATCTCAGATCAATAACATTGTAGGAGCTGTAGAAAGGTATTGTATCCTACATGCCACATGCCCTAGCTCAGCTGGCTGTTGACATCTGAAAAGTTATATATATTTATATATCCGTAAAGATTCGATAAGATATATGCACAGGTAAGGACAATGCGGTGCCCTCGCAATTGATAACATGGTATGCACAGCATTTAACGAGTACGGCTATATTATCCACTTGATTACTAAGGATATATATATAGTACTCTTAATACTCTCCCCTTCTTTACAGTAGCTTCAGCGTTCCCATCGGGTAATATATCGCACTTAAGCCCCACTATCAAACAGCACATGGCCTAGGGCTCATCTTCTGCCCCCTCTCACTCTCATCTAAGGTCAGGCTATGAACAAAGCTCGGCAGGCAACAGCGTCCGGTGTACCACGTCTTCTCCTTCCGGCTCTTGGCGACTGCGGTCGGCGTCGGTACAGTGCTACAAGCGGAGCTGGATGTGGATTCAGACACAGGCTTCCCATCTGCGGCAACAGATTGCAGCTGCTGCTCCTCGTCGGTGCTTTCTTCAGGGCCGTCTTGCATTGCCTCCTGCAGGAGCTCAGCTAGCTTCCTCCGTCCAGTTGGAGAAGGCTCCGGTGATTTCGAACTGTACGTGTCTGGTTGAAAGATGTTGCTCATCACCGTCTGCGCTCTGGGCTGATAGATGGGTGTGCTTCCACGAGATGGAGTGAAATCTGCATAAGAGCACAACTTATGATTATACAGCAACTGAAGCAAATCACGTGTGCTGATTTGAGATATCTAATTGATCTACTATTAAACTTGGGTGCATCAGAACACCCCTAAGAATGTCGAAGTCCGTAAATGAATGTGTTATGTTTCAGGATATTGCTAGAGTGATTGATAGAGGACCACATGGGATAGGTTATGAAGCTAAAGGTGGGGGTCCATGCCCATAACTGTTAGACACCGAGGAGTATGATAGCGCCCAAAGACAAAATCAAAGGCATCGACTTTTTGTTTCAATAGGCAATCAAAGTATAAATTAGGTCCCTTAGATTCTAGAGACAAATAAAAGCTGTATCATCAAGGAACCTAGCACAGCACATGCATTTTGTGCGTAACAAGTGGAACAATCCACATTGCACATGCTGCTGGTATAATAATAGGAGAACCTAAAAAAGGGAATGGCACGATAAACTGGTGCCAAAGTAATCTCAGTATGCAGGACCAGGATATAACAAGCTATCTCTAAAACTAGATTGAAACTTCTTTATACATTTATAGTAAATAAACATGTGTAAAGGTTTGATTACCTCCATTCACGCTGTAAAAGTCATCCTCGCAGTCAGAATCTAACCAAGCTCGAGATTCGAAGAACACTTCATCCTTGCTACCTGCAAATTAAGCTCCATATAAGTTCTTCATGAAAATAATAGTCTTTGTATACATGTTTGAGGAATTTCAGCCAAGAGATCAATCAAAGAAGCGAAAAAGAAAACAGAAACACAGAACAATCTTTATTTCTTGGCAGGTTGATAATTCAAGAGGTACCAATTGATTTTTGGACAAACAACACATTAAAGCACACCAATTCCAGCTAAGCTATTCAAGAGGCTATGGAGTAGGCTTTTGATTTTTGGCAACAAAGATCATGTGTTATTTCAATTTAGAACTTATTCAGCAATTTCACAGGGGAAAAAACTGCATCCTAATTCCTAGGAACTTAACCAAACATCGAAGTAAAAGGCCTACAGTCAATAGAGCAATCACTTTGTGTAGAACAGAATCCTCATTTATAAAGTGTTCGATTTTCAAGAACAAAACTTAGTAACAACTAAAAACTCCTTTTCCCATTACAAGAACCCAAAATCAGTCAGCTCCAGTAATCGTTTTCCGTTCAAGACCACCCACCCCTACAAAGCTAACTGATCTCCAGAAGCGGTTAATGCAATGATAACACCACACTTCGCTGTCAAATCCTGAAATCAAGAGCCCAATAAATGAATAAACAAACCCAAAAGTTCCCTTTCACATAAAGAACTGACTGCTCATCTGTTCTTTACCTCCAAAGATCTTCAATAAACTACAGTAAATAAATCATTATAAGGAGATAAAGATCGGAACATCACTTCAGAAAAGGACCCCAAAAAAGCGAACATCCATCACGCATACCAGAATCCGGGCTCTTGGTGTTAAACTCTGCCCGCTGCTGCTCGGCGTCGACCTTGGCCTTGAGATCACCAAAGCCATCACCAACCGGAGCAACGCCGCCGCCCTTCCCGTTGGCGGCCTTCGCCTTGCTCGGCGAGTCAAGAAACTGCTCCTTGGGGTGCCCCGGGTCCTTGTGAACCGAAGAGCAAGCACCCATCTCCACTTTTTCTCCCCTTTCAAGACGCGGCAAGAAGCATGTCCGTGCGAGCGCGCACACGGGGCAGGCTACTCCTAATCCTAACAAGAGATCCTACGGGGAAAGAATCAAGAAAGGGGGCACGAGGATCAAGGATCAACGTGGGGGAACAAAAGGTGAAGACACGATGCTCCTTGGGGAGACGACTGAGGGGAGAGGTCGAGGGGAGGGGAAGGGAAGGAGTGGGCGTCTTTGAGAAACGGGCGTGGGAAAATGACGGGGGAGTGAAACTGCCGAGCACGGCGCCCTAATCAATGAAAAAACTATTGGTGCTTCACAATATTTCTCTGTTTTCTTGCACTGCACAATAGTACATCAAGGAAATCAGATAAACTTTGTTACATGGACCATTGGACGGAGTATTTTTCAGTGGTGAGACTTGACTTCCACACAAGGTTTGTATGAAACTCTGCGAGAGATTATCTTGTTACTCTATGAATGCTAGAAGATTTTCTTATGGAAAATGGGCCTAAAACTCCACCAAAGCAGCTTAGATCGCTTTATCTTGGGTGCTTATATAGTTTGTTGACCATCATAACTAATAAACCTAGCTACCAATTGTTGATCATCTATCTCTATCTATATCTATATTTATATCTACTGCATCTATATCCGTATGTATCTATTTCTATCTATATCTATAACCATATTCTATATTCTATATCTATACTTAATACTAAAAAGTGAAGTGATTTTTTCGTCTTTTTTTTTATTTTCCAAAGTGCTCTTGCGTCTCTCATAGTTTGTATCTGACCTAAACTCTATATGTGCATGAATCATCTACCTCCTAGTCCATATTTGACACTGACTCTATCTGTGCATGAATCTTCGTTCGATTTTTCATCCACGGTCCATGTCGATGCGATACGTCACACGTCATGATTATTTATCCATTCCTCATTCAATATCCTCTCTGAATCATTTTTTTCTTCACTTTTTGCGTTCAGATTGCACGCAGCATGCCCTCAATGCCACTAACCCTAACTAGCATCAGACACCCTCATCCTCACACCCCACGCCTCCTTCCATCGTTGCCTCCCCCTCCCCTGGTGCTGATATTTGCCATGTTCGCTTGGGCGATAAGCCATGATCGAAAAGTCTTCATTGGCTAATTCGTTGTGAGAAAAATATTATTCGTTGGAATTTGAAAAAGTACGGCTTATAAGCGAAAGCTTAACAGGACGATTGATCCAAACAATGGTCGTCCTCCTAGCGCCGATATTGATCCAAACAACTATGAGAGTTAGCATACATGCAGGTGCTTTGATTCCAAGGCTCCATATAAGCTACATTATTAGGTTTATTACTAAAATGCTTATGGATTTCAAGGGTCTCATGCACCCATGCTTTACTCGTAATTGACTTTCAAGGGTCAAAGATTACATTATGAATCTTGGCATCATAATGTTTCATATAATTTATACTTCTAGTGTTAATTTATTACTAGATGATGTAACCTGTCAAATGAATGATTAAAAGTTATGATGTACTTATTAACATAAATTACGATGTCAGCTGCCACCTCAAAAGTTTGAAATTAAAATTGAACTTGAATGTAGAGAAACAAAAAAGACAAATATTGTTAAGGGCTGGATCAACTGAAATCGTTGAGCAGGGTAAACTCAACAAAACATTAGTTCATGGGGTTATCTAAATTGATGCCAAATTTAGATAGTAATTTGGAGTTTTTCTTTAGTTTTACTATTGTATTTAGTTTCAAAAGGATGCTTTAATCACGTCCTTTATGTAGTCATTCCTTCTACCAAAAATGGAGTGGCATTCTTTTATTGAGAGATAACCAACCACCACTGTGCATAGTTCCCAACTTTTGCATACAACTCTGTGACATCATAAAAATCATAACATATCACAATCGGGAATAGATCCAATAGAACACCTATATAATAACATAACAAAAAATAAATAAAAAGATCTTTGCAACATCCAACGTTGAAAAATAGGGACCGATCGCCAGTATATAGTCAAAGCACTTCGCATTTCTACGAAAGGAAAAAGAATTTTGTGCGAGATGCCGACAATAATTGCTCGTAGAAATTGTTCCCAGTCACGTCTTGTCCCTCGGCCACCATATCACCCAGGAAGGATATAACTTTAGTCAGGAGGACCATGCATCACTAGGTGACTAGGTGTCCTTGTTACCACGTTCATGAACAATTTCCTGCGGTGAGTTTGAAGTGACGGATTAATCCTTCATTCTATCTATCTAACCTTTTTTTTAATATTTATATACTCCATACAGTAGTAATAACTGTGTAGTAGTTGTAGTGGTTAGCAAGTGACATAACCATCGCCCCTTGTCAAATTACGAACCAGCAGGTAGATAACTTGGAGAAAATTAAAAACAAGAGGGGAGCAGCTGGGTAGATAATTTGGAGAAAAACTAAAAACAAGAGGGGAGCAGTTCATTAGGTGATACACCGAGAAAGCGAAGTTTGCAATTTTCCTCGTCACGTTGTGGCCGGCGGGCGTTCTCTCTGTCCTACTAAGCGAAACGGTGACAGGGCGAGGATTAGACCTTGACGCTTTGGAACCGCGTCCCCAAGTGCGACGTCCACCCAGACGCTGACTTGTTGGCGAGATGTGCGTGATTTTTGGGCATGGGCCACGGGTTTCTTCGGGTACCGGAGAGCAACGGCGTCCATTTTATTTCCATGCTCAAATAAATCAGACCCCGATTGGCAGAAACATATGTGGGTTTTTCAAAGCTGAGGCCTTATTTAGATTGTACAGGTTAGAATCGGTGATCATGTACACTTTCGTTTCAGATTTGACAATTATTGTCAATCGTGACTTAACTAATTTCGAAAAGATTCGCCTGTAATTTACAATCAAACTGTATAATTAGTTATTTTTTTATCTACATTTAATACCCATCGACGTGTTATAAAGATTTGATGTGATGGAGAGAGTGAAAAAATTTCAGTAATTTAAACAAGGCACGAGTATTTGTAGCTCTAAAAGTCTGATGGACCTAGAGCTGGAGGTACGTACATCGCATGTATTTACACGACTCATTTCGTTTATAGATTAAATTAAATATAAATATTCAAATTATTTTAATTTAGTCCACGAGCTATATATATCCCATAGATAAAGCTGCATATATATTGCTCTCATGCGTGTCGTGCCCTCACAGGAAGTGCTGACTGCTGAAGGATACAAGGGCGAGATTTGTGACCAGTAGTACTTGCGTCCTGTTGAATAATAGTATACTTTAGGTACATTCATTGCAATTTATTAGCTAGCGACTTTCTACGAAAACAAAATTAGTTAGGCATGAAATTTTACTCCGTCGTCCATTCTTATTATGAATAGTATATAAAAAGGCCAGCTATTCAGAGTTGTTGAGGAGTAAAAAAAAGAGCTTTCTGCGGGATTTTCTAGAGGTCTAAGGCTAGTCTCGACAAAAGTTGTACGTGAGTTTCATTTGAATATTTGTATTTTATATTATAGGCTGTCACATAGGTGTTTTTATAACATGACAATGTTTTTTAAAAGTGACCAGCTCTCTTGGCACAATTACCAATCGGTAGACATCTCATGCTCCTCTTGGTTGACCACCATACATGGTCGATGCTCTAATCATGAAATTAAATGTCTATAAACTATACAATGAAATGTATGTGAGGATGGATGTTTTATCTAGGTTTTATTTAATTTTTACATGATGTGACAGTTTTAGAAAGAATGACATGAATCTCTAAGGGATTGTTTGGATCTCTATAAGGTCCAAGGTTAGTCATACAAGGAAAGGTACTTATATGTTGCATTTTTAGTATGAGAAGCGAGGTGAAGAGCATGCTATTAGTTGAGAAGTAGAAACATAAACGTGGTGATCTATAGAATCGATTATGTCCACACCCTATGAATTTGGAGAGCAGCTTATATGTGAATTTGAAAATGTTATGAAATGTCAAGTTCAAGCCAAATAGCCTAATCTATTAAATAAATTCTAATTTTCTAAAATAAAATGATCTAAACGCCCTAAGTATATTTCATTTTACATGACCTAGCAACATGCATGGTGGATGGAAGAAAGAAAATCAATAATGTCAACTCACCGTCCTACACGATACGGTGCAGAGTTAAGGTTACCGATAAAAGTACGACCTGCGCGGCAGGTAAATGATGGGAGCTAATCTAAAATTCAGGGGACATTGATGCATGCTCTCGTCTGTGTACAAATAGTTAGAAAAAACGAGAATTTTCTGGGTGCGTGGAGTGGTGTGGAGCTAACAAAAACAGTGTTTAGCAACCGAAAATATCTCAATCTCAATCATAGAGCGAGCTGTCGACATGTCGAACAGTATTAGCGCCAATAAAATTCAGAAGAGTAGTCAACAATATCTCTTATGTGTAACCTTGTAGAGTGTTTAGAGGCCCGACACTCGCTATTGCCCTTTGACGACACCTTTTGTCTCCATCTCCCACACTTGGAACGTGAAGGACAACGCAAAATAATGGAACCAACGTGGAGGAGGAAATTCAAAGGGTGACACGGAAAAGGGTCCTCCTGCAGTTTATTTTTTCTTTGACATATGCGAATTCCTCCCTGTTTAGGAAAAACGGAGAATAATAGAAACTTGTTCCAGATGTTAACAAACACTAGACGACGTGCCATGTTTCTCTCTCTATAAAAAACAGTAAGGGTCCATTCGGTTCCCCACGGAACAGCTCCTTTTGGAACGGTTCCTGGCCAAATTACATGTCTAATTTACACATAGCCTACGAGTAGCCGGAACGATTTCTGGAGCAATTCTTGCCTGAACTGAACTGGCCCTAACTTCAATCAAAAGGATCAAGAATTATTAGTCATGACACGTACAGTGTCTCCATTATTACTGAAGCCAGGAAATATTACTGGAATTAATTCGAATGTTATACATGACGAAACGCATGCATGTAATTGTGTCTTCACGCGGCTAGCTCAACATGAAGATGATAGCCAACCGTGTTTTTCCACACAGAAACAATTATAGAGGGCAGAGGACACGCGTACGTCAAAAAAGAGTTGAAGCAGGCATTCAGATCGATCATCAGGTCGGCAATGAGAGAGACATCGACGGGCTGACGTATGCTGCGACATTATCTGCGTCGTCCACGGCGAACAAAGCAACAAGGGTTGGCATATAGCCATACCACACGCCTGCCAGCCACTTGCGCTGGCCCTGGTTTAGGCCGGATATGATGCGACGGGCAGGTGGGTTGGTTGATAGAACTATGGAAAACGACCTCGCTCTGCTTCGTTTCGTTCGTCCATATGTATCTTTCTGCTGTATATTCTGCGTCAGGCATGGATTTGAAGACCAATCGTCCTTTTGAAGGAAAAAAAAATTCAGTAAGGATCATTTCTAACAGGATGTGGTGCGGACTACTCAACTGATACGTGGGTCACCTTATCATTTTTTGACCATAAGCATGGTAAATTAGATGCACCATGGTCTACGCGTCAGCTGCATTATCCCACCGTGTTTTTGATGCGGACCATCCGGTACCGATTTTTCCCCTCTTTCGAGCCCTGCATCTGCATGAGTGATGGTGAATAACAACCTCCGCGTCAGGAAGAGAAGGAGCTGAGGGACCCCTTTCGGCCAAGAAAAATCTCCGACTCCTATGCTCACGTCCCCAGGAGTTGACAGCAGTGACCAGCTGAGTTTCTTTTTAAGAGCAAAAGCTACAAGTTGCTACCTGAGTTTATAGCCTGAGGGAGAACAGAGAAGCAAGAAGCTATATGGGGACGCACATGTATAGGCAGCTGTAGCAAGAGCTCTAATTAACATGCGCTTTGTTATGTTCGAGACTAATATAACGAAGAGCACCAATATTTATACCACCAAAATTAGTATCAAAGACTAGATACGCTATAAAATGTAAATTATTAGAATGTTATTACTATTCTTTTATAAAATTAGTCAAACTTAACATAGTTTAACTTAGAGTGACCCACTGACACTAGTAGTTGATTTGTTTTGAGACGGAGAGAGTATAAGCCTTATGTTATTTTAGGCTAATTTAAGAACATAGTTGATTATTTTTGCCCATGCATGCAAGAGAAAGTAGGCAGGGTAGATAAATACAGGTGTGGGAAGAGATAGAGAGAAAGGGAAGAGGATATAATATAATAAGAAAGAAAGAAGAAAGAAAGAAAGAAAAGAAAAGGTAGCGGATGATTAGTTTGGATTCCTGATCATAGAAGAGCTTAATAGTTGGCTGTTATAATTGGCCGCGTAACTGCAGCCTGCAGAGCAGCAGGGTGTATATCCGGTCGGAAAAGCGGAGCCCAGCCAATGAAGCACGTCTGTGTAGAGGTCCTCATGGGCTTTCGGTTTCGCGTTACGGTCATGACTGCACGAGGGCCCTAGCGCTCCGTGGTTAGAAGCATGGGCCGTCCAACGACCAGCCTGTTCCAAGCGCTGCGCAGCGGCCCGCGGGCGGCAGGCTACACACCCGTTCCGCCCGGCGCTGCTGGAGCTGGACTGGCCTGTGTGGAGTCTGCGTGCCCGCTGCGCCGCGAGTTCACGCGCCGTTATGCCCGGCCACGTACGCTTTTGGTTGTGTGCTGGCCGTCGCCGCTCACGTTCCGGAAGATCTGGATTTGATCGCGCGTCCCAAGCGCCATGGTGCGTCCACAGCCACTACCTGTCTATTCTCCTACCTGCCGATTTCACTAGCAGCGTGTTAGCTACCGCTGGTAGAACGGTCATAAATTTCGATTATAAATAGTATTTTTTCTGCCATATCAAAACCGAAATTTAGCGATGAGAATAATTCACGTACGATCGACATTACCTAGAACAGACTCTTTAGATCTCCGGACTCTGGCCTCTGGGTGTTCCAGGCACAGCGACCTGGATTCGATTGACGGCGATCATCCGTCCCAGGTAATACCACCACGGAAGCACATATACAGGTCACACGACCTCGCACTCCATTCCGCATCCATCGCTGCCTCCTGCCTGCTCATGTTGCCTGCCGTCTCCGGAAACCGCACCGACGCGTGGCCTCCATCCAGATCACAAACCCATGCATTCAGATTCAGGTGAGGTGAGGTTAGACTAGTTAGCACGTACGGTACTGCACACCATAAGAAAACAAACGCCATGACCTCCCTGTTTCCTTTCTGGCGAACAAGACCATAATGCCACGAA